>BSBM01000087.1:15360000-15960000 GCA_027924585.1 Larix kaempferi
TTGGATGATGATTTGAAGTCGACAACGATGAACTCATCAAAGGAGGGCCATGATGAATCTCCCATCATCGACACAAAACTCAATAACATATGTTGAGAGTATATCAGATGGTACAGTAACATGCAAGACTGACTTATAATAGACCAACATGATGGAAGGTGTACTGCCTGCAGATAATGAGTGGTGAAAATATCCTTGAACATGGGCATGGCATGACTTGGCAATATTGACATGACGAGTATGACACCAACTCCTAATGCAACTGATGGTGGAAGCACTCTTCGAATGACTCAAAGGAGTGACAAGACTCAAGGAGTAGGTAAAACGCGAGGACAAACAGATGACCCAAGTACTGTATGCAAATGCAAATGAGTTCCATGTTCAAGAACGACTAGGTACTGCCACAGTTAAAGGGTGTAACATAAAAGCTTTCATTTTTCCCCATCATGACTCATGAGTGCCTCATGTGTTTTTTACGAGCTTTATGAGGGTAACCTGATGCTCGGTATAGCTCATGTCATAGATGAGTCCAATCCCAAATATTTTTCGAACCTGGGAGAGGACGGGTCGTCCCATAGCAGGCCCTTCAATGTTAAATTTTAACAAGTCCATGGAAGGGAAACTTGGTCATCATTTCATGTTTAGAGATTCTGAAAAGAACTAAAGAAGACTCCAACAGTCCTTTTTCGTAAAGTTGGCCTCATCGCCCAAAAAAGGGTAAAACAATGCGGGAGAGGACTCTTCCTGTCATGATTGGATGGAGTATTCCTTTTTCATAAATAGTGTCCTTGGTCCGAAAAAAAGTAAACTATAACCAGGGAGACGACCATTCAAAAACTTTAACAAGCGTGAATGCAACAAGTTTGCTTGGCAATCTTTTCGTATTTCGAGAGCCTGAAAAGAGCTTAAAGATAGACTCCGGAGGGGTTCCTTTTCCATACGAGTTTTAACAAGCCCGGAAAAGTGATAAATCATAACTCGGTGACTTATTCTCATGGTTTTAAGAGCACGAGAAAGAACAAAGAGTAAGCTCGTCATCATTAAATAATTGAAATCTAATAGATGAAAACAACAACAAAAACATTCAACGGGTTGTTCATACCTGAGATGATCGCTACGATGTGAAAACGGCGCACATGGAACACTTAACGTCTCTGCATGCTTGAAAACTAGGTCAAATAGGCAACCGAGCATTCAAATGCAGTAAAAATGATCCAAACTATAGCAAATAACCCATAGAGAATCTAAATTTGAAAAAGAATATTCCCTTTTTGTTTATAAAATAGAAAAATTGACCAAATATAGTTACCATTGTTTATTTGCCAAATTGGGGAGAAGAAAGTGCCATTTGGAGCATAATTTCATTCGTCGATTACCGGAGCTACGAGCAACCATTTCATGAACCATTTGGAGCAGGTAAACTTAAATCTCAGCCAACAATTTTCTAGTGGTTTACAATTTCAATTTTTGTGCATTTTTTAGGTTTTGGGGGTTGATTTGTAAGGGGTTTGTGCGCCCTCAGGTTGTTGCAGGCCTTCCTTACGGGAACTGCAACGAACCCAAGTCATCGCAAAACCCATGAATGTGTCTTGTGATGATGTCTCCCTATCTGCAAGGACAAGTTGTGAAGGCGAAAACATCCATCTCAAAAATCAAACCCAACCCACAAGAAAAACTTTTAATAGCTTGTGTGAGTTCTAATGGTGTTTAAATGCTTCTTTTGATAGGTTTGTGGCCGCCACCATGGTTCTAGAATGGCATGAGCGAGAACATGAAGTGGATGATGTACAAGCATAAAATGATCCATTATGTGTGGAGGCGTTGAGAAACTGCGGGTTGTTGAAGTTCTTCCAAGTCCAAGGCATGAGGGCCCAACTGCTACTACTAGATCATATGATCCGGAGTTGGGATGCAGCTCAGCAGTACTTCATGATAGGGGAGAACATATTGACTATAGATGTGGATGACATCTAATTCTTAACAGGAATGTCCTGGAGGGGGGACAATGTGGCTCTCACTGGATCACGAGGGAGTGACCAGACGGTGGATGACTTGATTGCCCAGCATTGTACTCTGCATGCTCGTGCCTCTTGTGGGAATATTCTCATCAAGGAGGTTTGAGAACGACCATTGAGTGCTATACTCTTCACCATAGTGAGGATAGTAGGGACCCAAGCGGCTCACCTTGCTACGATGCCCCAAGTGTTGTATGCGGAGGACTATATGTCTCTGAAGGTGTTCAACTCATGCAAGGGACTCCTCACCAACCTTAGAGCTCAGTTGACCAAGTGTCGGCGTGTTGAGATCAAGTAGTTTAGGTATGGATCGATAGTGATCTCATTCTTGTTGGAGCGGGTTCCCCTCCTATGCTCGTAGGTGAATTTGGATGACAAGGATCCCAAGGATTCTCACATGGTCTGATGGACAGAGGTGATGGCCCACCATGGTGGTGGGGGTCTGATCATCAGGTACGGTCCCAGATTCTTCACCTGGTTGGAAGGCCAGCTACTCATGATAGAGGACTATCCATATAGTGGTATGGATTTCAGGGAGGACCCAGACCTAGTGCTACCTGAGGGGGCAAAGTGGGGAGACATCGGTAAGAACAATGACCCTTGTACTTTTTATTTTGTGTATTTATAATTTTTTTGGATAGTGTTGATGAGTTAATAACATGTGTGTGTAGATGTGCGTCCTTCACAACCAGTGGGAGTTTCGCTTCTCATGGGGAGAGGAGAGGCACCACTAGTAGCCGCAGCCATGCATGATGCCATCGTGGAGATGGATGACATCTATGAGAACCTTACCAGGTTGACATTGGACGTTCCAGACATAGTAGTACATGAGTTGTCGAGGCCCATGTAGAGGTACACAGTTGGTGTGACTATGCATTTTGGTACGCTACTCCGCAAGGTAGGGAGGGAAGTTGACTGGTTCCACGTCCAGCGGGCGAGGGCTACGAGACCTAGGGGTGCACGAGCTAGGATTCAAGCCTTGTGATGTTATTATGTATGTACTGAGAGCTATGTGAGCCTCATATTTTATACTACTAAAAGCTATTAGGATTCATATTTTGTATAGACTCACTGAAAGCCATCGTGCTTCAGATTTTTGTATCGGCACTAATTTATCTGGATTTATATATATATACCGACATTTTGGCGGCTTTATATATTTGTGTTTGATATGAGATATTGTTTATGTGTTTTCTTATGTGATGAATTATTTACATGTTATGTCTATTTTACAGTTCATGAATATGCTCATGTGTGTGCAATGTACCAATATAGGACAAAGTTGGCCATGGATTCGGCAACTGTGTTCATGTCTTGTGGAATGTGCAGGTACTAAATGGATTCAAAGGACCTTTCCAGAAGATGAACTCGTTTGTAGAGATGGAGTAGGGTAGGGTCGCGGATGGTGTAAACCCGCTTAAGATGAGAGACCACCATTTGAGAATCCAAATGGATGACAACATGGTCCATACACAAAGAAATAGCATCAGTTAGGGTTCCAATGACTTCCTGATATTCCACAACATTGTTGGTCGTGAAACCTAGACACATTCCTCCTGAGCTGATAAGCTCACTGGTAGGTGAATAGAGCACCCAGGCTACCGAAGCAAGGTTGCGGGTTTGTCGGCTAGCGCCGTCCGCAAATCCGTAGCAAGTTGCCATCTGCACATGCACACAAAGCAAGGTATAAGAAATGAAACAAGACCTAAGCACGCAAAAATCAAAGCATCACACCACACAAAACACACACCATGTACATTATATACAAAGTACTTATGCATGAAAGACTCAGGCATAGTACCTCTTCAGGTAGAGCCCATTGCGGGGATCACCCAAATATATCCCGTCATAGTCTTCTAGCTCGTAGGCTCCCTTCTCTGAAACGCGCTTCACTATGTAGGGTACATGCCACATGGGCTCAAACCTTCCTACCCCCAGCTTATCATTTCTTTGGTCGTATGTGAGGACCAAATCACCCTTGCTGTAAATGTGAGGTTCTACCGACTTATTGTACTGCGCTTTGATGCATATCTTATGAGCCTTGTTGGAAAGAATGGCATCGCGGTGAAACTCATCGAGTTTAGCTAGGTAGAGGAAGCGTTCTTCCTCAGCAGTAGTGTTAGGGAGAAGTTCAACTGTGAGTTTGAGGGACAGAATCTTGCACTCAATCCGTAGGACAACCTCCAATCCATAAACTAATTGGAAGAGAGTAAATCGAGTGGCGGTCTTGACGAAAGTTCGATAAGTCCATAGTGCAGATAAAATCATATTATTCCAGTTGGACTTGTGCGTACCCACCATGCGTTGGATCATAGTTTTCAAGACCTTGTTGATGTCCTCAACCTGTCTGTCGGACTATGGGTAGTACGGTGTTGAGTTTTCATGGCAAAAACCCAATCTGGTGCTCAACTCGTCGACCATATGGTTCATGAAGTGAGAACCATGGTTGGTAACTATAGCTTGAGGAACTTTGAACTGCACTATAACATGATTGAACATAAAGAGTGCGGTGGTTTTTCCTTCGTTTGTGTATGTAGGAGTAGCCTCAGCCCACTTTGTAAAGTAATCCACGGCTACTATGACGTAACCATGCCCCCCCACCGAGGTAGGATTACAGTGCATGAAGTCAGTGCCCCATTTAAGGGGCCAACAGTAATAACCGAGTGTAACGGGGCGGAGTGGGTTTGCTTCTTAGTTTTGAAGTGTTGGCATGGAGGACATTTTTTGACGGCCTCGACACAATCTTTAAAGATAGATGGCCAATAATATCCTACACGAAGTATCTTCTGGGATGTAGTCATCCTAGAGAGATGACCTCCACACGCCCCAGCGTGACAGTCATTTAAGACGTGTCCAGCCTCTTCATGAGTGAGACAACGTTGAAGAATAGAATTGATACCATGATGATACAAAGTATCACTGATGATCATGTAATAATTTGCATGGTGGCGTATTCGACGACAGTCATCCTGCGAGAGTTGGGGGCTAAAACGTTGGGTCTAAATATATAAAGTAATATCTCCATACCACAGATCAGATGTGCTAATGAGGAACACTGATTCATCTGGAAGAGAATCATTGGGCTCAAAATCAACATCAGCCCGGGAAGATCACAGATTAGCTCAATAAATACCGAAGACGTTTTAGACTTAGCCTTCTTGAATAGGAGGTCAAATTCCTGCAGTATCACGATCCGACGTGAATACTTTCCCCCAAGCACCTGACGTGTCAAAACATGGTACATGGGGTTCGAATCGGCGATGATGGTGGTGGTGTGAAGCAAGATGTAATGTCAGAACTTTTGGACAGCAATAACTGCCACGAGAGCTAGCTTCTCAACATGTGAGTAGTGAGTTTCAGATTCAATGAGACCCTTACTTAGGTAGTATATCACATGTTCCTGGGCGTTCTGGTCCTCCTGCACCAAAACCATGGCGATAGTGGTGGCAGAAGCAGCAAGATAAAGGATATAATCCTTGTAGTAATAGGGCGGTTGGAGCACAGGGGTGTGCGTGTAAAATTAGTCACATCAGATCTAATGAACAAGTACATCAATCATAATAGATGAACATAGAAAATATGGTGTAAAACTATGCAAAACATGCATCAGTGCTCAATATCCCAATAAGGGTGAATAATTACAATACAAACTGACATGTGAGTGAGCAATTCGAATTGACTAAGTAGGCCATTCGAATCACTGAATGGAGTAGCTTGACTCCAACTAGGATTCCTCATCATCAATCAGTGGTGGTCATCAATGCACAAGAACCAGTCATCCAGGTGTCAATCTGAGTCTAACTAAGTGTAACATGTGTAACTAAAGTGTGTAGCACTGATATAGGGAAGTGGGCTCAGTGGAGGGTGCATGGGAGGCTAACTGAAGTCAGAACAAGTCATCTAGTCAATCTGGAGGTCCAACGAAGTGAAAAAGTCAGTCGGGAGTGAAACTAGCCTCAAATCAGGGAGAATCGGAGCTAACTGAGTGTATCTGAAGTGGAACTGTAGTGGTAGGTGAAGAAGTGCGCCCTTCTCTGGTAGTAGGTGAGAAGTGGGCACCTTCCTGACTAGGAGGGCTGAAATTCTGATGTAAGATGCTTCCGGGTGGTAGAATAAGGTGGCTAAGGTGCTGGAGGCATCAACCTGGTGACTGGGATGCATGCAAAATGCATGCAAACCCTAATTGCATGCAAGGTCCTGAAAGTGATGATGTGGATATCCGAACACACCCCCTCAAGCTAGACTATGATGTGCAAAAAAAAAAAAATGTAGGGCCCTGGTAACTAAGACCAAAGGTCACCCCAATACAATAATAATCCAAACTAATAACAGTCAATAAACCAAGGAAATGGGGAAAACCTCATGGGAAAAATACCCCCCCTCAAAAATAGACTGTAGCATACCAAAAGATTTAACTACTCTAAAATCAAGTAGATATGTCTGGAGGTATCTTACTCTTGGGAGTAAATGGATCATGGTCCAAAAACATGTGCTTGAATTCTCCATCAGTGGATGCAAGTGAATGTGGAGACTTTATGAACTTGCTCTTCATACCGAAAATGGTGAGAACAAATCTGAAAATATAAGGATGATTCTGGAACCTGTGATTCGAACAAAGTGAGGTAGGATAAGCTCCACTAAGATCAAATAGCTCTTGAAACTTGAACTTCTGATCAATAGAAGTTAAATCAGCTCCAAAAATAGATGAATGGTTTCTTGAGATCTCCTTTGAACCAACAAGGGTGAGATCAAAACCAAAATCAGCAAAAAGTGCATGAGAATTGAACTCAAGCGAATGGTAGTGCTCTTCATCTTCATTAAAAATCTGAGAAACTTTGCAAATGATAGAACATAAGTCTATAGGAGGCATGCAATCAAGTAGGGCGAATGCTTCACCTCCAAAATCAGATTTTACCTCCAAAACTTCAAGTAGATCATTATTCTGCATGCCGACAAACTCATGTGAAAGAGAGGATTCAAGAACCTCTTCGGAATCTAGAGTATGATCTTGTTTATCTTGCTCAGAATTCGAAATAGAAGAATTTGAGAGAGTGAGTTTTGAGTCTACAGTTTCTTCTTCATCTTGAACAATTGTTGAGGCCAAGACATGATTGGAAAGAACACATAAGGAGATCTCACTGGGCTTGTTCTCCAAAAGGCTAGCATGATCCTCTTCTTCCTGCTTTCCAAATTCTCTGTCAAGTTGGACCCATAGATCACTTGGATTTTCAGCAGTATTACTAAGGTAGCGCATACAAGGAGACATAGAAAGACACATTGCTCCAAAAGCTCTATCACAATCATTAAGCCAATCATTCTCCTCTTCATCGGAATCAAAATCTCTTCTATTACCAATGCACATATCAAAAAGACATTGTCTCTTCAAGAATGCAATCATCTTTGGTTTCCATTCATCATAGTTGAATGGAGTAAGAATATTTTGTGAAGAAGAAGTCTCCATCTTTGCATTAGCGAATGCACATGGAGGAAGTAAGAAACCTGCAAATCACACACAAACAAACACTATGTTTTCAGCCTTGCATGCACATGATATTTTGCATGCCGCTACTGAAATATATTTGTGAGCAATTCACTGAATCTTCATGTAGAACACCCGTAGAAAAGAAGTCTTGTCCCTACCATGGCTCTGATACCATGTAAAATTAGTCACAGCAGATCTAATGAACAAGTAAATCAATCACAATAGATGAACATAGAAAATATGGTGTAAAACTGTGCAAAACATGCATCAGTGCTCAATATCCCAATAAGGGTGAATAATTACAATACAATCTGACATGTGAGTGAGCAATTCGAATTGACTAAGTAGGCCATTTGAATCACTGAATGGAGTAGCTTGACTCCAACTAGGAGTCCTCATCATCAATCAGTGGTGGTCATCAATGCACAAGAACTAGTCATCCAGGTGTCAATCTGAGTCTAACTGAGTGAAACATGTGTAACTGAAGTGTGTAGCACTGATATAGGGAAGTGGGCTCAGTGAAGGGCACATGGGAGGCTAACTGAAGTCAGAACAAGTCATCTAGTCAATCTGGAGGTCCAACGGAGTGAAATAGTCAGTCAGGAGTGAAACTAGCCTCAAATCAGGGAGAATCGGAGATAACTAAGTGTAACTGAAGTGGAACTATAGTGGTAGGTGAAGAAGTGCACCCTTCTCTGGAAGTAGGTGAAAAGTGGGCACCTTCCTAACTAGGAGGGTTGAAATTCTGATGTAAGAATCTCCCGGATGGTAGAATAAGGTGGCTAAGGTGTTGGAGGCATCAACCTGGTGACTGGGATGCATGCAAACCCTAATTGCATGCGAGGTCCTGAAAGTGATGATGTGGATATCCGAACAATGCGTGATAGCATGTTTTAGACTTTCAAAATATTGTTGAGATTGTTCATCCCAAATGAACGGGACGTCTTTCTTCATCAATCTCATGTAACCCTGTGTCTTTATCGCAAAATTAGAGACAAAACGCCTTAAGTAAGTTGCCTTCCGTTGCAAACTTTTAAGTTCCGTGATTTCGATGGGAGGTGGGAGAGAGATGATGGATGCCACCTTTAAGGGATCTATGTTGATCCCATCCTTCAAGATGATAAAGCCAAGGAGGCATCCAAAATCGATGCAGAAGATACACTTGTGAGGGTTCAAGAAGATGTTATACCGCCTACATCTAAGGAAAACGACCATCAGATGATTGATGTGGAATTGGTGCTGCCGTGAATGGGTAGGTAGATCATCCAAATAAGGTTCCACAAAGTCCTTCACATCATGAAAGGCATATGACATGGCCCACTAGAATGTAGCACCAGCATTTTTAAGACCAAAAGGGATTTTGCGATAAGAAAAGTACCCTAAGGACAAAGGAAAGTTGTCGTGTGTTGATCATCCAGGTGGATCTCAATCTGGTTGTAGCCGAAAAAACCATCCATGAAAGAGAAAATGACACTTCCAGCACAATTATCAATAATCTGATTGATAAAGGGAGTCGAGTAGTTGTCCTTAGGACAAGCCTTGTTGCGATCTCGATAATCAACGTAGACACGAATGTTACCCTACTTTTTAGCAATAGGGACGATGTTTGAGACCCATTCTATCAAAGAGACAGGGTAGATAAAACCATATTTCAAGATCTTTTCAATCTTTTCCTTGATTGTCGCAGTCTTTCAAGGGTATACCGGTCACAACTTTTGGTGGACTGGTTTGACGTCAGGATAGGTTTTGATTTCATGTGAAAAAATAACGGGGTCTATCCCAGGAAGCTCCTCGTAGGTCCAAGAAAATACGTCTCGGAATCACTTGAACAAGGCCGTAAACGTTGTAATTTCTTCATGGGAACACTTCTGGCCTAAATGAATGTGCTCCTCTACACTAGGAGTAACCAATATGTCAACTGAAATGGTAGGCTCAATGTTGGCCAGTTGCCTTCAGAGTCTGTTTGACACGTAAGTATCGAGGACTGAGAGAAAGGGAAGGCATCCGGTGTAAAGATGGTGGCGATGCTATTCTCCACGGTGTCGACTGAAGGAAGGAAAGATGACCAATGATGGATGTCTTCCCATGGATGGTCATCCGCGCTCATGATTTCCATAATTCACTCATCAAAATGAAAATTCCAGAACAGAGGGTTGGGTAGGGACGATGTCCACCGCAGAGAATAGAAGGTGGAGGCCACATCTAAGTGGTCCTCTGGGGCTGACTGGATAGCCTCATAAGTGATTTTAGCTGGTGAAAGAGGAATATAATCTGCAATCAGGTATGTGGTGGCTTCATCAGGTACAATCCATTGATTATTAAAGTTGAGGATAGATGAACTCCAAGAGGAGATCATGTGCACCATGGCAACATGATTAGGGGGATCCGAAGTTGGAAAAATTCTCATAAGGGATGAGTCCTTAATGAGGCCAACCCCCACACTCTCATAGGGTTGTGAAGATTGTCCAAGTAATGGAACATTATCTCCTGGATGAGTAGCGGTGTTAGGTGTGCCAAAATCCAGTTGATCAACTATGACAATTCGGCCTTGGTGGGGGAATTGTACTATGTGGAAGATAGATGACACGACCACAGTTATGGCATAAAGCCAATTATGACCAAGCAGAATATTATAATCTAATGGGGAAGCGACCACTTCCACATTAATGGTTGCGGTCTTTCCCCCCAACTCGACTGCTAAGGATTGTAACAGCCCATGAGGTTGAAAGCCACGTCCGTTGAATGCTTTCAAGGTGGTGGGAGAATGGTTCAACTCGGGAGAGCCAATGGCTCTCCAACATGAAATCGACATGATTGAAGTAGAGGCATCTTCGTCCAAGACGGTACGATGGATTGTATTCCCAGCAATATTTGTGGAAACTTGAAATTCAAAATGATGGGAAAGCCTCGGTTTAAAGTATTCTAGCTGGAACATGATGGTGTTGGACGAATCTGGGTTGACCACACCGATGGCAGCCAAGAGGGTCTTGTGATGGTTAGGATAGTTTTGCAAGACTTCAACCATCGACATAGCACAAGGGGCTTGTGCTAGGTCCTCTACAATATTGTAGTTCTAAGCGGTCTGAGCATTAGGATTGAAAGTAGCTCTTCGAATCATGCTCTTGGGCAGACGCAATACTGACTGTAGAGAGGGATTCTCAATGTTGAGAGAAGTGTGTGGTATGGTGACGTCGGGAATCGAAGTGGAATATTTTTTATTATTACCTCCAATGGGTTCCTTTGGCGGGATTGGGTCATGGGAATGAGAATGTGTGTTCAAGTTAACAGTCTCACTACGCATCATGAGAACATGCGCGGTAGAGGATGTCTCTCCCTAGGAAGGAGAGGTTTGTGCGATCAACTGTTGGTTTTGAGCGAGGAAGGGATCATTGAGAACTGTGGTAGTACATTTTCCTTTGAGAAACTTCTGTACTTCAGCTTGGTGACGAAATTCCTTGGAGAAATGGTCCTCACCACACAGAAAACAAGGATACTTTAACTTCCTCTTCTATTTGGTGTCTTCCTGAGTGGGCTTGGGCTCTTGTTGGTTTGAAGATTTCTTAGGTTTCCCTTTTTTCTTCTTCTTACCATTGTATTTATGAGATGAAGCTAATTGCACAGAATTCACATCTTTGATGGAGGCAGAAGTGGTGGGCTTGGTAGTGTTGTTGGAAGCCTGTGTTGGGGATGGGGAGGAACCCCGGGGATTCAATGATCCAACAGTTTGAATAGGAGGATAGGTGGTAAGGGAATCAATGATGCCATCAACTTGAGGTCCCTTAGGTGGTTGTGTAGGATCAAATGTGGGATGAGGTGCGTCAGGAACAATTTTGTATAAAGTGTCGGATTGAGTATAGACCAAGTCTAAGTAATGGGCACAAGTAATGGCATGTTCCTTAGTGAAGGCCCCTCCCATAGCTATGTCTCGAGCTACGACAGGTAAAAGTGACTTTGTGAACCAGTCAACTAAGAGTTGGTCTGGAATATGAGCCTTAATGAGACGTTGTCTTCACTGCCACTCATGGATACGATCCGAGATGTGGGTAGCTATGTCTTGGCGAAGGGAGGTCACTAAGTCGGTACCAGTCTCATAGCGAAGAGGCAACTGGAAGTGGGTCAAAAATGACATAGCAAGAGAACCGAAATCGGGAAAAGATTTGGGTGGTAGTTCGATATACCACTTGGCAGCTGAGCCAATGAGAGTCCATTGAAATAACCTAAGACGGATTGAGTCATCCATAAAGGAATTGTATGAACACCATAGATGGTATGTTATCACGTGGTTTTTAGGATCTTCACGAGGCTTGCCATCAAATTTGGGGAAATCTGATGGTAACTTAACCGGAATGGGTAGCCAGTTGTGCCCATGGAAAATGGGATCATTCGTCAGACGAGACAGGTCATGTAAGTCCAAAATAGGCAAACATGGTAGTTGTTGGTTCAGCTGTGGGTACTAATAGTACTGATAAGGCATGTATGGACAGATAGGACCTTGAATTGACTGGTTGTAAGTGGTTCCGGGAGGAAACTGACCATCAGGGGGTATGCTGCTTGGACCATATGTAGTTCCACCACCATAATAACGTCGTCTATAATCATAGGGTGGGGGTCCACCGCCACTGCCAGGCGGGTGGAGGTCCACCGTCGCCACCGGGGGGGTAGTGGTCCGCCACCACCACCTGGAGGGGGTGAGGTTCCGCCACCACTGCCATCATAAGGTGGTCCTCCGCCTCCTCCACTGGGATGGGGGGTGGGACACCTCCTCTGCCTGAGCGATAGGGGCCTCCGCCACCGCCGCCACCATGAGGGTAAGGTCCTCTTCCACCACATCCACCATAATAAGGTGGTCCTCCACCACCACCACCGCAAGGGGGTGGTCCTCCACCATAATAAGGTGGGGGTCTGTCTCCACCAGGGGGGGTAGTCCTCTTCCTCCGCCAGAAGGGGGAGGGCCTCTATCACTGCCACCAGGAGGGGGTGGGCCATTATGGCCAGAAGGGGGTGGTCCTCCACCAGAAGGTAGAGGTTCACTACATCCAAGATTATATGGAGGTCCGCTGCCTCCAATGGGAGGTGGAGGGGGACAAAATGGAGGTGGTGGTACTTGAGGGATAGTTGGTAGGGGTCCATGTCGCAATGCATTTTCATGCCCCCATAGAGTGTATGGATTGTTAGGGTAAGGTACCCCGTAGAGTGCATTTTTGGGATTGAATTGACCTGGCATAGGGTTAACATAACCTGGATACCCTTGACTCCATGGTAGTTGAATTACATTGGATGGTCCCCCAACATGGGAAATCCCCATGGTGGATGGTGCGACAGGGAGGGTAGTTCCAACAGTAGGACCGACGGGGACTCCTCATCCAGGGTTCGGGTTATGAGATGGGGGTTTCCCCCAAGCTGCAATGTGATGACCATAAGTCAATGGTTGACTTAACATAGTTTGTTGATTACCCATCGTGGTAGGAACATTACTCATAAGGACTGTAGTGGGTAAGGTGTATCCTGCCCGTGAATTTTGGGGTTGGGGAGGAATGGGTAATGTAACCATAGTAGTAACAGGTGTGTTGTACTGATGTCCTTCAACAAGTTGGGTCGTTTGAGGTATAGGACTAGTCTCCTGTGAAGGTTGACCAGTTTCATGGATGGTCAGGTTGTGCATGGATGGTTCCGGTGAATCAAAAACTGTGTGAATCAGGATTTCTCTGTACATGTTGTTGGCCCTTTGTCCGAGAATTTGTCTTCGAACTTCATCACCCATGGCATGTAATCGATCTAAGCAATCATGAATGGGTCCGAAACGCTCAGCGGGAGTGGGCCAACTGGTTGCTAGAGTGTTTTCTGAAGTAATCCAGGTAGGTGGGGATGCAATGGCAAAATGAGCCACTGGGTGGCCTAGAGATGCTGTCGAATAAGTTGTTGATGGACCAACAGTTGCTGCAGGGTCGTCCTTGGGTGGATTTAACCACTCCATCGATCCCGACTCTCTTGGTAACACGAGAGGTAATTTTTGTGAAGTGGAAGTGCCCGCCTCTTCACCATATGGTAGGTTAGAGGGAGGCGATTCTACAGGGGTTTGAGGGAAGAAACGTGCTCCAACATTCAAAGTAGGGTTTTCTACTTTAGGTGCCACGATCTTGTTACATGGGTCCATTCTTACCCTCAAAATTACCTCCTGGTTAAAGGGATATTTGAGCGGTAAGTTCAGAATTCTGTGGGATCTTCTCTAAGGAAAATCAGCTAGAATGACTGAAACAAAAGATTCTCCTAAAGGTATCTAAGCAAAAGAAAAGCAAACCATAAAAACTACACAAACTAAGGCCACAAGCAAGCTTATGTGATAGGAGTGGATTCAAAAGTTTGGAACCTCACAGGATTATCGAGGCTTCGCAAATCGCTATATACCACACGGTTCAACATTAAAACATGATAAGGAGGATTGGGACCGTACCCTTTCTTGAATACCCAACTACCTGGACAGTACGTGTGTAGTAATCTCCCTGAGTTTTGTTCTCGGTGTATTGCTCTGCCAAGACGGCCAAATGGTTAACTCAGTTGGTCTCAGGAATCCTAATGGTGTCTCCCGATATACGCAAGGTACGTGGGAGCTCAAATCCATAGTGGTGTTGTCTAATGCACAACCGTACGTCATGAGACCTTCCTATATACTACCAAGTACGTGAAACACCTTTCTATATACGCCAAGTACGTGAAACACCTTTTGATATATGCCAAGTATAGGCAGTACTTGGTGGGTAAGTGAAAGAGCTTCGATATACCTGGTTGGTACATGAAAGAGCTTCAATATACCGATAAGTACGTGGAAGACCACAAGACCCCCGGAATACACTGTTGGAAAGTAATGACAACTGCCATGTTTTACAATGCTGGAACACGTCTCTAACTTACACACAAGTTACTAAAAATTTTACCCTAGTTCTACTGTTAATTTTATCTGAATGGTTAGGTGAATGCATGAGGTGAGTACATAAATGTAAAAATAATGCAAGCCTTAAGTACATGCAAAAAATGTACTTTTCTCTTTATGAACTCTATGTATGGGAGGGATAAATTTCTTTCCAAGTGACTTTTACCAAAGCAACAATATGTAACACAATCCCAAATCTATCAAATTTGATAAAAAATACTCTTTTCGATTTTTCCGTTTTTTCAAGCAAACACAAAATCAACAAGCATCAAACCAAAGTTTAAACATTTTATTTTTGTCTTTTCGAATCAAAATGAAACTAAGTGACGGAAAGAGAGAAGTTCCCTATCTATAGCACTCTAACTTTTCAATTCACTATGATGGCTTAAAATACATAAAAAACCAAGAATGCATACAATTCTTTCAAGCATGGACTCACTTTTATCAAAACTTGATCTGATTTGTATCTTTCAAGAAAATGAATACTTCACAATTCCTGAAAAGTACAAATGATTAAATTTTTCTCTCAATCTTTTGCAAAAGACTAATCAATGATATGTTCCAATGCATGAACCAATTTCTACAACAATTTCCAAATGCACTTGAAAATCTGTAAAAATGACGCAACTTCAATTTTCCAATGATATGACAAGATAACAACTTGATAATAATGATATTATAAAGCATGAATGATTGAAAAGAAGATCATTTGCAGCACTTTAAACATTCTGAAAATCTCAAGAAAATGACAAGCACTCATATGCGCTGAAAATACTCAAAACACTCAAGATACTTGAATCACTCAAATCAAACAACCAAATGCAAACAAACCTAAATGGTAAGTGAAAAGGAGGTCTAGGATCTAAGCCAATGGAAAGACTAGATTAGGGAAGGAGAACAAGGAAAACAAGGTCAAGCAAATGAAGCTGGAGGAGACCAAAGTGTCCACCACTACGGAAACTCAACTCGTGTAAAATGAAACCCAAAAAACAATCTGAAACAACCCAACAAGACCAAACATCAACAATGCAACATCAAAAAGGGTCTCTGACTGGATCTTGCAGCACAGAGAGGGTTTTCACACAAAACAAAAACTCAAATAAAAAATGGAGGGGGGATGCCCTTATGTCAATTTTGACAAATCGACGGAGTCTGTGTAACACCTCGTTTTGTAATTTCTACCTGAACTATTATTATATGTAATATTTGCTTGATTGCGAGACTTCATCGATTTGACGACACTATGGACATGTGGTTCAATTATTTTGTCGATATATGTGTGTGTGTGTGTGTGTGTGATGTTAGTATTATGATCGATAGTCATGTTTAGATATGTATCACATGTTGATTATGTCTCATATATGCAATTTACTGAATGATGGGTACGTGGACACCATTACAATTTTATGTTGAATAAATGAATGTTATGCCAGGTGTATGACGAATAAATGAATTTATTGTTGTTATGTTATGATGAAATGTATGAGTACATGTTGAGGATTTGTGCACGATATTCTAGATTGTATGTTGAGAACTGACTTACAGGTTAAAATGGCTAAGCGATATCTGGATCCTACGAGGTGGGAGAGCCTCGAGGACATGAATCCGAAAGATAAATGGTATGCGAGTGATGTGTAATTTACTTTCACATGATTATTATTATGATATATATTATGACATGGGTGGGGTTGGGTTTTAGGAAACTCAACTTCCCATATTGGTTATACGATGAAAAACCAAGTAAAGGTGCAACGCAGTTATTATGTCGAGTAGACATAGTCCCTTATTCCATTAGGGGGTGGAGGCTTTACCCACCATTTACCCCCGAAACCCAAAGTCATGGGAAGGATGTGCTACGGCGCACTCCCCAGGGTGTGTGATGACACTACAACAAATACTGGAATTAGCATCTCTTTTAGCTCCCTTTTTGGCATCCACTAACACTTTTAGTGTATTTTTCTTCATTTTCACGGCAAAGTTGGCGCTATTTCATGAGATGGCACTTTTCTTGGCATTTTTTGCGTCCTTTTTTGAAATCAAGCACTAAACTAGACACTAATTGCATCCAATTTAGCATCCACTTTAGTGCCTAGAATAATGTCAGGAATATCGCCCTCAATAGCACCTAGTTTTGCTTCCTTTAGTGCCAGAAATAGCGTCCTCCATAGTGCCAAGCTTAGCGCCAATTTTAGCTTCCTCTTTCAGGACAATATTTAAACCAAGAATTGCACCTAGGTTGGCTCCCTAAGTTGCACCAAGATTCAAGCAAGGATTAGCACCATGTTTAGCACCTGATTTAGCTTCCTAATTTGCGTTAGGTTTAGCACCAAGTTTTGCATCTACAATAATGTCTAATATAGCATCTAGTTTTGCTCCCAAAGTAACACCATGGTTTTGCTCCTAGTATTGCACCTATATTTGCTCCCAAAATAGCACCGAGTTTTCCTCCTAGAATTGAGCCTAGTTCAACATATGAGTTACCTAATTGATGGGATAGAGGCTATTGGTTATTGGAGTTGAGAGATAGATTTGGCAAGGTTTTGTTAGACATTGATGTTGATTTCTACGATGATAATGATGATGATGAGTACGATGATGATGATGATGATGATTCAATGATAATGATGAGGATGAGGATGATGCATGTTATTGCATTATTTGACCCCGAGTGACCCTAATGGAACCTAAGTGGTCCTTTTGGAAACTAAGAGACCATAATTAATCCTAAATGACCCTGATGGCAAATGAGTGTCCTTATGACGTTTGAGTGACTCTAACTGCATGATGTTGATGATGTTGTTGCATCCTAAAAATGATAAATATAGCATTGATGATCTGTAAGATATTGACTAGGATGTTGATGATGACGGTGATGCCAATTTCAATAATGATGATGTAGGCGATTATAGCACTATTTGATCTTGATTAATCCTAATGGAACCTAATGACCCTAATGGCATCTGAGTGACCCTAATAGCACCTAAATGACCCTAATGGAAATTGAGTGACCCTAATAGCACCTAAATGACCCTAATGGCATCTAATTGTCCCTAACAACATTTGAATGACCCTAATGGAACTTGAGTCACCCTAACAACATGAGGATGATCCTGATGATGCATGATGACAATGATGATGGAATTGATGATGATTTGATTACAAGATGATAAAAATGACAATTATGATCACTACATTGATAATGACAATGACGATGAATATGGTGATAATGTCGATCTCTATGATGATGGAAATTATGATAACGATAGTGACAACGATGACAATGAGGATGATGTTGATGATTCATGTGATAGAACTTATGGATGTTGATGATCACAATGGAACCTAAATGACCATAATTTCATCTTAGTGACCCTAATGTCACCTAAATGATGTGATGGAATTCGTGTGTCCCTAGAAACATTTGATTGACCCTAATGGCATCTCTGAATAACCCTAACAACATGATGATGATGAATTATGAAAATGTTGATGGATTTGATGATGATTTTATAATTATAAGATGATATCAATCACAATAAATGCTAACATTCCCACTTAGATCCCAAATATATTTTATGAAACTCATGTAATTAAGTAGGTGGTTTCATTCCTTTATCATTATCACAATGATGATCATGATGATGATGATCTTGAGATTGGCTGTGATGATCATGATGTATTATGATGGAAATGATGATGATACTAATGTCTATGTCTATGACGATGACGATGATGATAATGATGATTATGCATTGTAACGATGATGATGATTATAAAAATCATGATTATTATAACAATGACTATGGTTATAACGATAATGATGATCTCTAATTGATGATAATGATGTTGATGTACTGTATTATGTTGACGATGATGACAAATACAATGTCAATGTCCATGATAATGATGCATGTGATAGCACTTATGGATCCCAATTGATCCTAATGCCACCTAAATGACTGTTATGGCATCCGAGTGACTGCAATGTCACCTAAATGACTCTAATGACATTCAAGTGTCCCCAACAACATTTTAGTGACCCTAATGGCATATGAGTGACCCTAACAACATTACATGAATACTAATGGCCATGATTGATGATGAACCGTAATGTCATATGGGTGACCCTAATGGCAATTAGGATGATGATGCTATTGATAATGTACTTGATGTTGATGATGACGAAAAATGACAACGATGATGATGATGTACAATATGATGTTTATGACGATGATGATGACGTCGATGTCCACAATGATTATGCATATGATATCACTTCTGGATCACGATTAATTCTAATGGCACCTAAATTACTGTAATGGTGTTTGAGTGACCCTAATGTCACCTAAATGACTATAATGGTCACTATGATCATTATGGTCACTATGGTCACTACAGTCACTATGGGCACTATGGGAACTATGGTCACTACAGTCACACAATGTCATATTTCATGAGAAATCATGTTGATGTTCTTTTCCTAACAATAATAAAAGAGTTATTTATTATGATTTATCATGGGATTAATGTCCATCCAACTTGTATCGAAAGGGAAATGATTTTTAAAAAAAATTCTTGTACATCTAAACAACTTTGTCAATCAAACCAAATAGGCTTTGGAATGTGATATTAATATTATAAAACTTGTTAGGTGAGATAAACTTTTGAAATTATTGAATAGAAAAATGACAAATACTTGGTTCATGTGACAAATTCTTGAAATAATTAGTTTGTAACAAACCAAACTTGTGTGAAGGATTAGACAAAGCCTTCCATGTTTTGGTGTTCACATCTACAAGATATTTCCAACAAAAAAAGACTTGTATATATGTATCATTTGTAAACCCTATTCTAAACCATTGTTCCTTGAAAGGTAGGTCTTGGTAAATCAATTACTAGGGAAATACCCTCAACATAAAGAAAAATCTGGAATTCGAAATTGTTTGAAGGCGATTCAAGCATTTCACTATGAAAGCGCCTAACGTCCATCCAACTTGTCTTGAAAGGAAAATGATGTGAAAAACATTAGCTTGTACATCCAAACAAGTTTTCTAATCACACCAAATAGGCTTTCGAAAAAGAATATTAAACTTATAAAACTTGTTAGATGAGATACACCTTTTAATATAACATATGACCTTACTCCATACATGATACCAAATACAACTCTCCATAACAATCTAACCATTTAGTTGACCACTTAATACACTCTCCTAGTCCATTGTTGATTTTCAACTAACTGTCTATAGAATATCCATACACGTGATGGACCCGAATATACTATTTTTCCAACATCCCTTAATGAACCCAACTAGTTCTTCTTGCATTCTATACTAGTAAAATACTTTTGAAAGATTGCTACTACATCAAAATGTCCTACAACTTTATTTAAGGTGAAAGTCTCTCTTATAATTAAGTTGTGTTATCTTCATGTTGTCAATGTTATTGTCATTTTAACTTCACGATCTTTTTATTTTCCCAAATATGGAAAGAGAGCATACAATTAAGGTGAAGATATATGTTAGAACCACTAAGCATTGGAAAAATAATAGACAATTAGGGTAAATACATATTTTAGTTCGATTAAGCATTGAGAAAAAAATTAAAAAGTAGGTGCAAATCTATGGAAAGGTTTGAGTTTAAGATACAACTATGTTAGTCTATTTTTCCAGTTATTCATACCATATTTCTATTTTTACCATGTTATGTAAAGGAAAATGGATTTAGCATAGCAATGTGATATTGGATTCCAATTTTTACCATGCTATGTAAGGGCACATGGCTTTTCTTAATGTAACAATAATATTGAAAGAAGAAAATTACTAAGTATGAAGCTTTTCCAAATTTGAACAAAACTAATGTGCCTCAAACACGGGGATTTGAAATGGGAACATGTTTCCATGAACCTAACTAAATTCCCAACATCATTGGCAACCACTGGTTTAACTAAGCCCTAATTATGTTTAAATGGCCCATACTTACCCATAATTACCATTAATTACCGTTAGCTAAGCCATAATTGACCCTTATTTACCACGATTTAACCCCTAATTGCCCCATAATTGACTTCTTATTAACCCCTAATTACCACTAATTACCCACTAATTACCCTTAATTACCCATAATTGACCACAAATTAACCCTAAATGATAAGTAATTATGTTTCCATGCATCCTCTCTAGATGAAGGTTGTCGAAACCACAAGTTTGTGGATCGCTTTCAGAAACCCACATATTCAACATATGGAATGCCAAGAGCTTCCATTTGGCTTGTAAGATGGGCATGCTTAATACACAGTGAACAATTCCTAACCACTTGAAGCAGAACACCATATGTGAAACATCATTACATGGTTAGTGGGACCATCTCCTTGTTTTCCAACAAACCTAGTGATGTTCGAATATAACTTCCTTGGCATGTTGGGCCATGTCAGGTTGTGCTACATAGGATCATTAATGAATATTGATAAATATGGATGATTTAAGCCAGCCATGAATGGTACGGTTGCTTTGGAAATAGTAGCCTCAACCATGGTGTGTGAATGGGGGATGGATTTACTAGGCATGCAAGAGTTGGAAGGATATGTGTGAGGGGGGGTATTGAGCAAGATAGGTCCAAGCACAATAGATCGAACCACAAATAGGTGTTGAGTGGTGGTTTCCCACATATGATACATGTGGTAGGTATGGAAATAACCCCTCCATTGATAGGAGGGAGGCCTTGAATCCTTAAGGAAAATTGAGATGGTGATGAGTTCCCTATGATTCTAATCTCAAGGGAAGAAGTTTTAATGAAGTATGCAACAAGAAATTATGGCAAGCAAAAAATGAAACTATAATGTGAAATATAAAAATGCATGCATGGTGCAACTATGTGTCTTCCAAAATAGCATTAATGTTGTTAATTTGTAGTATGTTTTCTTAATTACGTAGGGTTCTTTGTAATGTAAGAAACAAGAATGTGATCATATTAATTCAAAATAGTAATAGGGCCTTCCAAAATCTCTCTTGTTGGATGGTCGTGAACCCATCGAAAATAGGCTAGTGAAGGTATGAATGAATCAATTATAATAATGCATGTTGGGGTTATGTTTTGAAAGAGCCGGAAACACTTTCAATTGTCTAAAAACTTTGATTTAGGTGCAAATGTATCCCACAAATGCCACCTAGTGAAAATCCTAGGTTTTGGTCACTAATATACTTGCCTCAAGTGTGGATAAGTGGTTAAGTTTTCAATGATCAAGGTTCATCTCCACAAAGAGCTGAGTGGATCAATGTAGAGAACAAAAACGATATGACATCATTTTTAACATCCTTGGAATCACACCTTCTTATCCAAGTTTGTCATACGTTGTATAGCGAAATTTTAAAGTACCCCAAAAGACAAAAAATAATGTTTCTCATGAAAAAGATTGAGGGGCATTATTTGGATGCTTAGCCTAACAATCATAACTTAGGATAATGTTTTTTGGTGACTTATTTGTCAAAGAATTAAGTCAGTTAGAATTAAGTTTCCGATTGATTTTAAAGGGTCCAATTTGATTTATGGTGTGAAAATGAGGTATTTCATATCTCTCACTCTTCCTGGTTTATCAACTTCACTTTATGGAGGTAGGATGAAGAGCATAGCGATGAAAATATTTTTTAGATCCGTTTGTGTGTGCTACAAGTGGTGAAACATAGATGTGTGGTTGAATGTTTTGAATAAACTTTGTAGGTAACTTGGAATAAAATAAAGATAAGGGATGTGAACTTGTATGGATTCTTACTCCTTAAATTAATTTCCTAAGTGTTCCTCAATTTCACATGTTGATCATTGATAAAATGAAGCTTCTTGAAGCTCTGCACATTGTATGATGATGATTCCTTTCAATGATAGACACGAAAAATGTCGTAGGTGTGTGAAATTTAGACAATAACTTTTATATAAATATGTAATCATCATGTAGCTTTTTAGTGATCCTAGTGAGTTCGAGGTCAATCACATTTACAATGAAACCATAATGATCCCACACATTGATTTGATCCCTATCATTCTTTGCAATTGGCTCCTTTGCATTGAGAATAAAAATACACTTATATCAAATCTTAAATGATATCTTTATATGTTAAGTTCTTGTCTCTAACCCATTAATCTTATTATTATGTAGGTAACATGAAGCACTCAATCATTAAATAATCTTAACATAACCAATATGAAACTTAATATTTATATGTTTTCTTCTATCAAAACATATTTTGATATTCACAACCCATTACCCCATGGTAAATTGATGATTACCACAAACTTCTTTACCGACCATATGCACTTTGATGATTACCACCAATTTATTTGCCCAGAATTCGGAAATTCTATAAGACCAACCATCATCAACTTTTTAATGGTCTACATGGCCATAAACCTCATCTTAACCTTGAAGATAAATCCGCAAGATTGATAACCAAGTTTCGTCATGATAAAAGCACCCAAATTACATTGCTCCCAAATTACATTGCTGCAACGAAGATCCACTTCCGAAAATCAAGAGACAAAGACGAGGATCCCCCGTGAATGATGACCAGATCCCTGCTGCTAAAGCTCACTGCCAAACTTCAGGTCAAGGGTTTGAACTCGGAAAAACCATCATCAATTGTGATGACATTGAATATTTTTCCAGTGATGACGATTTGTAGAGGTTAGTTGAAATCAATCCTCAAGTAAGAGAATTTTTCTCTATTTCGACTATCTTGAAATAATAACTGTATTTCGTAAAATTCTTAGCTATTTATGTATCGAATGACAAAAAGAAAAGCAAAATTGTGTATTTTTTGTCACTAAAATTCTCCTACTATTATTATCATACAATAACGCTTATGTCAAGTCATTGTTGCTTCTATTTCTTGGCAGAATTAGGATTTTAAGGATTTTCATCCACGCATGACTATCATCTTTAGATAAGTGCCACGAAACTGCACTAGTGTTCGTTCCGTTGCATTTAAATTACTATACTTTGTCTTGAAATACTGGAGGATTTCAAAATTAATGCTTCTTTATTTGCTTACAGAATATTGTAAAACCTTGAGAAATCCCACTGTACCATTCCGTTGTCTTGCAGTAAAGCTGTTACCATTCCGTCCTTAGAAACCCTAAATTCAAGTCCTTCACTTGTCATTATCAAGAACTCTTCCAATATCAACATAAGCTCAGTCAAATCATCTGAAATCTAAAAAAAGGCAAATGGCCCCGATTCCTCAAAGGCACCAGCAAGCCTTGCTTTTAAATTCAGTAGCAAAATTCCATATAAAACTGTTGTAAAAGGTGTGCACCTTTTAGTTTGTTAAGTTCCAACTTCCAAGATAAGTTTTGTTCCCAAGACAAAACATGAAACTCTTTCATGATTTAAAATAAAAGAGAGTTTTATTCCCTAAAGCATCCATGAGTATTCACTTAATGAAACAACATAAACAAGACATCCTACATAACAACATATATCTATTCCTTTTCTCATTTACATATCAATCATTCTCAGGGGGAGGATTTTCTCAACCAGTCCTGAGAGGATAAAACTAAAAGAGACTAAAATTTTGCACATGTCTGCTAGGAGGGTCTCTCAGTGTCTTGGTTACACTTGTATATGTGGTGAAAATGTATAGACTGAATACTGAATTCCAAATTTGCTTATCATTGTAATCTTCCATGAATCCCTATGCTTCTTTGCTCCATTGAACCTATCATCCATTCCACCACAAATTTTGAATCTCCACATATATTAATTTCTCTGAATCCTTTCTCTGAGGCTAAGGAACCTGGATTTCCTCGATAGGCTATTCCCCTTGACTAAACCTTTTTTTCTGAGTCCGTTTAGATGAATTGGAAGCTTTCAAGGATAAAGGGTAGTCCTGCAAATGATAGAATTAATGAATATAAATGCGCATCTAGTAAAGTGGCCATGGGTAGTCCTGCAAAACCATCATATTCTAAGTCAAGAATTATGGTGAAGAATAAATGTCATGATTCATAATACATTCTTGGAAAACAAAATTCATCCTCTTGGCTTTGAGTTTTCAGGTGCAATGGGTAGAATTGCATTGATACTCATTATAGTGTCATGAATGTTGAAAATAAACAACTCAATCTCTGTATAGCTAGATCTATTGGTCAATGCACAACTGGTCCTTTCTCAAGCCTCAAACTAAAATCTCAGAAACTGTAGGCACTACTCTCTACTTAAGTGAATTGAAATATCATCCAAATAAATAATTATAATGAGGCTGGACAATTGTGGTCAGGAGTAGGAAATTAAATGATACTATGCAAAATATGCAAATGCTTAAGGATAGGAAGGCAACAAGAAAAAGTAAGGAGTGATAAAACAAGTGAAGATGGGTTGTTTTTGCCCAATATTTAGGCACTGTAAATGAAATTTAGTTTAATTATTTATTTTGCATTTGAGAATTCCAAGACAAGATGATGAGCTTCATTTTGCAAGAATGCATTATGAAAAAACTCAATAGGTCTTCACCAAGGTTTTGAGCTAGAATATGATGGTTATGTAAGGTTAGCCATTGCCACGTCACTTAATGCACATTCATCTTCACTGATTTTATCACTTCTTTCCTCTTCTTGTTGCCTTATGATATCCCTGTACTTCTTTCCTCTTCTTGCTCAGAAGCATAATTTTCCAACATCATTAAGCTTGCAACCTCTCCATTTCAATGATCCTTGAAATTAGGATTGACAAAAATTGGAGAAGAATGTTTTGTTACTTGTAATACATTAATGAGATCATACATTGGACTCCAAGCTTGATTAATCACATTTAGACAAACTGAGGGGGTCAAGTTTTGAACATTGAGATGGAAGATCCTATTTACAAAACTAATTGATGATGATTTGTATAATTTTCAATTACTTTTGTAAGTAGGATATTTCATCTGAAGGTTAATGAGGCCTTCTGATGTTGTGATGTTGTTAATTGGGCTTGGAGTTTCTCTCTTGTAAATGTTTTTGAAAACTTTCTTAACTTTTAAGAGATCCTAATTTAATCTTGGAAAACAAAATTCATCCATGGCTTTGAATTTTCTCACCTAAGTTTTTCTCAAAGCCTCAAACTAAAACTCAGAATCCATAGATGTTGCTCTCTACATCTATTATGTGTTGAAATATCATCCATATAAATAACCAAAATGACGCCGGACAATTAAGGTTAGGAGCAGGAAGTTTTATCATACTAACAAAACAATGCAAAGGCTAAAGCGATAGGAAGGCAACAAGAAGAGGAAAGGAGTGATAAAATCAGTGAAGATGAGTTGTTTCTGTGCAATATTTAGGCCACTATAAATAAATTTCAGCTTAATTCTTTCTTTTGCATTTGAAAATTCGAAGCCAAGATGATGAATTTCTTTGACCAAGAATGCATTATGGATCAAATCAATATCGTCTTCACCAACGTTTTGAGCTAGAATATGATGGATAAATAAGGTTAGCCTTTGCCACATCGCTAGATGTACATTCATGTTTAATGATTTCATCATTAATTTCCTCGTTTTGTTGACTTCCTATATCTTCATCCTTCAGATTTTTGTGCAATATTATCTAACTTTCAGCTTGTAAGAATAATTTCGAACATCATTGGGGCTACAGCCTCTCCATTGTAAGGATCCTTTCAATTAGGATCTACTAATGTTAGGGAAGACTGCTTTTTCTAATATGTTTATGAGATCGTACATTGGACTCCAGCTTTGATTAATCACATCCAGACAAACCGAGGCCAACACCTTGTGAACATTGTGATGGAAAATCCTATTTACAAAACCAACTGACGATGATTTTCATTATTGTCAATTGCTTTTGTATGTAAGATATTCCATCTATATTAATTAGACCTTCAAGTCAGGTTGTCTTAATGCCCTTAACTGGATTTGTAGTCATATTCTCTCTTGAAAATGTGTTTGAAAACTTTATGAACATTTTGTAGATCCTAATTTAGAAGATCTTTGAAATGGAGAGGTTGGAATCTGAATGATGCTTGACAATTATGGTTTGGAGCATGACGTTAAACCATACTATGCATGGCATGAAAAGGTTAAAGAAATAGAAAGGAAACAAGATGATGAATTAAGTGATAGAATCAGTGAATATAAATGTGCATATAGTAATGTGGCAATGAATAGCTCCTCAAAACCCTATGTCAATAAAATCCTATGTTAGTTCCTTTAAATCTTCCATTTCTTATTGCCCCAATTACTAAGCCATAAGTCAATCTTATTTTCTGTATCTATGGGCAACATAAATCTTATAAATGTACAATGTTGACCATATTTTGCAAAGCAAGCTAATGTGACTCATGAATCTCTACAATTACCATTAGCCAAGTATAGAATAGTAGCATGAAAAATGCCCCATAATTCTTCTCCTCTTCACCTTTATGGGTTCTAAACATAAGTGAATTATTTTTTAATGGCTACCTCACAAAATTTGAAATAAATTGAATTCTTCTATAGAAGCCTAAATCTTACACTCTTATTGACCATTTTATGAATTATTGGGTTTTACAAGAGATGCAACTTTGAAGTCAAAATGATTTTTTGAAACAATGCAATAAGAGGAGTTCATTTCTAATATTGAAATACAAATCATAGCTAGCTTTTGTATTCTTCAAGCTTGGTTGCTTGCCTATAGACCATACTCATTCTTTCTTAATCTTGTGATGTTATATTTACTTTATTAATCCTTTTCGAATTTCTGTAGTTTTCCAAATTTTAGTTGCTTTGTATACAACCACATCCTTAGAAATTATGGTGCTTTATTTATTTCTAATATTGAAAATTGAAGTACAAATCATAGTTAGCTTTTGTATTCTTCAAGCTTGGTTGCTTGCCTCAAGACCATACTCATTCTCTCTTAATCTTGTGATGTTAAATTTACTTTATTAATCCTTTTGGAATTACTGTAGTTGTCCAAATTTTAATTGCTTTGTTTACAACCAGATCCTTAGAAACCTTATAAAATTGCACATATTTAGATCAATGAATACGTGAGTACCACAATGATTTTGTTCATTGGCATTAGTTATTTATGCTTCTTAAGTTGAAACTAAAGTTATTGTTTTTCTTATATGTAGGTTGTCAAAATTTCGTTGCGATGTAATATGGTTGCCACTTGGCCCTCTTAGGTGCTTTCTTACTCCTTTTGCATACTTGTTTCATGAATTGACTTGTTCTTTTTCACTTTTGATTCTTCTATGCTATGTTTATTGTTCTCCATTACACAAAACATAATGATAAAGTAACCTTGTAAATGCAATGATACATGTGGTGAGGTATGCACTCTAGATTCTCACAAATCATAAGTGTTCCTATGTTATGGCTAAGTTTTTTTCTTTAGGTCATATATCAACTGCTCTATTATTACTCACATTCTTCAGTAGTTATTGCTTGTATAATAGAATGGCTATAGATTATTTTGTAGCCTCCCATTAAGTTTTCAAAATCAAATGTTTCTTTATGGAGAATCAAGGGAAGGGAAGAGGTGTTCGGGTACACAGGGTACTCCCAAAAGACCGAACACCTAGAGCAAGCACTTCACACAAACAAATCACAAATCGATACACCGATGTTTTGACATGGTTTAAACCCTCGAGAGGGAAACACTCCACGGCCCTAGCCAAATAGCTTCTACGGAGCAATTTATTATGGAAAGAAAGAAAGTTACAAATGAGCTTCTCATAATAAATCAACTAGACAATGACCCTCCATTCTCTTTAAATAGAGATCATGGACCAATCGGGTGTTAAGCCACGGGTCAAGGTTAGGTATGATCTAAGAGAAGTTGAGCCATCGGATCACTCTATGTCTAGAACATATCGTGACCGTCGGATTAAATATTTACAAATGCATACTAAAGAAACACACTTTTCCTAACGGATATATTACACAAGTTGATCTTAACTAACTCCTAAGTTTCTAAATATCCTAAAAAGAGGGAGGCCTCTTGGGGGTAGTATAGGATGTTTCTACAATTCTTAGGTTGGAGTGCTTGTTTTGGGTGATATTTAAACTCAAGGGTCAATGTTGGAAGCTAAATGTAAGGGCTATGAATGAATGCTACTTAACAAGTTCTTGGTTGCTATCACATAGAGAATTTTGTTCATGTGGGTGGCACAAAGGATCCTTACGGGATTTATGATGTGTTGGGAGAAACCTACATTTCTATCATGTCAATGTTAGGCATTGTCAAAAGGATATAGTGGGCATGGCATTTAGTTTCCAAAGAGTTGTGCTAGAACTTGGTGGTTCAAGGTGTGGTTAGGGTTTGGAAAAACAACTCATATGGGCACTACCCCACAACAAGAAAATCCATCTTTTAGCACCACAAGTTAGCACCACTTATATTTTGTGGTGTTAATGTGATGGTATTGGCACCACTTACATTTTTGTGGTGTTAAGGTGGTGTTATTAGCACCACTTACATCTTGTGGTGTTAAAGTGGTGATATTAGCTCCACTTATATTTTATGGTGTTAATATGGTGTTATATTTGTTAATATTATTGGAAATTTAGTTTTTCCTCATTTATGAACTAAGAGAAATGCCATGTTGGCAAGTACCATAAAGTGGTGCTAGCCTATTATTTGTGACATGGACATGCACAAGTAGTATTTAGTTATGAGGATTTGCACCATAAACATACTAAATTCACAAACAATTATTATGTAAATAACATAATTCAATATTTATTTTGTGTTTTATCAATTCAAATAAATAACCAAAGATTAATTTATGAATTTTTGCACCACAATCACAAGTAAATAAATTCACACGATTCATTTACGAGGATTTGCAATACAAGCACAACACGTTCACAACTAATTATTTTCTAAATAGCTCAATTAAATTATCCATTAGTAATATTATTTAAACAAATAAATACAATTGACAAATAAATAAAAACAACCATTTTTAATTTATTACTATTATAAAGTAGGAATACAAATTATTTGAATTGAAATTTGATTATTTAATTGAGAATATTTTTATATTATTAAATTTCTTGATGGACATTTGTATCATTATTAGGTTTTTAGCACAAGGCATGGGTCTCAATCCATGGACATGGTCAATGGAGATAACCTCTATCAGGGCCCTAAAAGAAGCTTTTAGAAACCTAGATCCAAGAAGAAACAACAAAGGTCACCACACATCTTCATAATAGTATTATTAGCCTCTACATATGGGCATTCACACTATTATCAGGTTTTAATTAGCTAAAGAAATCCTAAGCATTAAGAAATGTCATGTTGGAAAGTACCATATAGTGTCGCTAAGCTCATATTAGTCACATGGACATGGAAAAATACAATTTAGTTATGATGATTTGCACCATAAACAAAACAATTTCATGAGTAATTATTTTGTTAATGATTTAGTTCAAAAAAACTTATTCAAATAAACAGGTCATGATTAATTTATGAGGTTTTGCACCATAAGCACAACAAATTCACAAATAATTATTTTGTAAAGAACTCAATTCAATTATTCATTTTTTATATTATTCAAGTAAATAAATACCTATGATTATTAATATTGACAAATAATTAAAGATGGACATTTTTAATTTATTACTATTAAAAATATTAATAAAAGTGATTTGAATTGAAACTTGATTATTCGATAGGATATATTTTTATTGATCTTATTAAATTACTTGATGGATATTAGTATCATTATCAATCTTTGAGCACAAGGCATGGGTCTCAACTTCTTGTACATGTTCGAGGGAGGAAAACTCTTCCTTGGGCCCTAAAATAAGCTTTTAGGAATCTAGGAACACGAAATATGGTTAACATACATGCCTTCCTAGCCATATTCTTAATGTATACATGTGGGAATTGATGCTATTATGAGGTTTTGATCACTAGTGATAGGTGTGCTGGCCCTCAACCTAGTTAAGAGAATAAACCTAGGCCTTAGCCGAAATCAAGCTTCTGGGCATATAGGGATAATAATTATTTGTTGAGGAAACAGAAATGATTTTTTGAGAATATTTATGGCCTAATAATAGGGATAATGGGGGGAATTGGAGGAAATACAACTAGGTATAAGTCTTTAAGTCATAGACATGATTAAGGGAGGAAACTTGAGTCTTGAACCTTAGAGGAAACATCTAGGCATATAATATTAACATGGATACCTTGAACCACCACATAAGACCTCCTAAGGGTATCCTTGGCCTAATATTTGGGGTATTATTGTAAATAAAAGGTTTTAAGAACTATATATTGGAATTTAGGCTCTTAATATGTTTGAGGGGGGAAACCCGGGCCGTGGTCCCTAATAAAATATTTTGTGCATCCAAGTCCAAATACAATACCTCGAACCACTACAAATGTCATATTGGGTGTATTATTTACCTCTGAATGAGGACATCAACACCATTACGAGATTTTTTTTAGCATACATGGGTATTATTTTTTTGTATAATATCATAGGAGGAAACTTGGGCCTTAAACCATAAGGTAAGCTTTAAAACAAACCCATGAAATCCCAACACTATCCTTGGCATCTAAGTGTTCATATAAGTGACACTAGATATGAGAATCTCTGACATAGTCGTGGGAGTAATCATTGGAATTAGGACCTAAAGGAAGGTTTTAGGCATATCGGGCTAAGAGCGATGACTCAAAATATCACATATGAGATAATGTTAGTGTATAGGATAGCATTATTATTAAAGTGGGATATGGGTGGAAATATGTGGTTTTGTGCACTAGGGATGCATCTTAGAAAATGGTTGAGGAAGAAATTGAAAGAAGTATACCCTAACAGAATATTATTGAGGTAATAGGCAATGATCAAGGCCATTAACCATAACATATGGATCTCAATTCCTTGAATAGATTCATAAGAGGAAACCGAGATCCTTATGTAGGTTTCCAAATTCCTTAGTAATGACATTACATGGAATGTGACCATGATTGTATACCTAAAGAAACCATTAAGGCATCCATATCCATTGAGGAATTATGTACCTAGGTATTATGTCCTTATGGCCTTGAACATGATCAATGGAGGATACCTAAATCTCGACCCGTAAGGGGAACTCATAGTCATTCAAGGCTAAGAAGGTTTCCTCCACCAACAATACATGGCCTATTAAGAGTATCATTAGCATACGATTGAGGATGTTGGTGTCATTAGGTGTTTTTCAGCAGTATGTACATGTCTTGAGGCCTTGTGAGTCATGTTCTAAGGAAGAAGACCATGCCTTTATCCCTAAAGAAATCGTTAATTCATCTAAATCCATGAATTATAATGCATCAAAACACCATGCATGAATTCACATGGGTATCCATTATACTATGTATATAAGTCTTGCGGCCTTAGGGCCTTCAACATTGTTAATGGAGGATGCATGAACCTTCACCCCTAAAGGAAGCTTGTATCCATCCAGGGGTAAGAATTTTTCCTCCACCAACTACACACAACCTCCTAATTGTATAATTGGCCTATGATTGAGGATGTTGTTACCATTAGGTGGTTTTAAGTAGTATGCACATGTCTTAAGGCCTTGAGAATGATGGTCCAAGGAAGAAGACCATGCCTTTGGACCGAAAGAAACAATTGAGGCATCTAAAGCCATCAACACTACCTAAAAGCACCATTTATTACTTCAGAGGGGTATCTTTGGCACTATGTATGTTGTTGACTTGGGGCCTTGGACATGGTCACTGGAGTGGATCTGAATCTTGAGCTCTAAAATATTATTCTATCCATCTAGGAATCAGAAGATTTCCTCCACTATCAACACATGGCCTCTTGAGGGTATCATTGGAAATTGATTGACTATGTCATTTCCGTCATGTGGTTTTGAGTAGTATTTACATGTCTCATGGCCTTGGGAATGATGTTTTAGGGAAAATGACCATGCCTTTGGCCCTAAAGAAATGATTGAGTAATTGAGAGTGATGAACAATTCCTGAAGCACCATGCATGAACTTGCATGGATATCCATGCCACTGTGTATCCATGTCATGGGGCCTTGGGGCCTTAGACATGGTCAAGGGAGGAGACTTGAACCTCTAGCACTAAATGAATGTTATATCCATCCAAGGATAAGAAGATTGCCTCAACCAACCACACATGGCCTATTGAGGGTATCATTGTCCCATGATTGAGAGTATTAACACCATTATGTGGTTCTAAGAAGTATGTAAGTGTATTAGGGATTTGGGAATGGTGCTCTAGAGAAGAAGCCATGCCTTTGGCTCTAAATAAACCATTGATAAATTTAGTTCCATAACCAATACCTAAAAGCACCATGCATGACTTTGGAAGGGTATCCATTGATATTTTTATCTAGGTCTTAGGGCCTTAAGGGATTAGACATGGTAAGTGGAAGAGATGTGAACCTTGGGCCCTAAATAAATATTTTATCCATCCATGGGTAAGAAGGTTTCATCCACCAACCACACATGGCCTCTTGGGGGTATCATTGGCCTATGATTAAGGATGACAATTCACTTAGGTGGGTTTGATAAATTTGTATGTGTCTCGATACATTGGGAATGACATTCTAGATGAAAGAGCATGCATTTATCCCTAAAGAAACCATTGAGCCATCCAAGGCTAAATGACACCTTGGAACACTATCCATGATCTCCAAAGAGTGTCTCTATCCTATGAGCTATGGGATATCTTTGTCATTATGAGGTTTAACACTAAGCAAAGGCTTTAGGTCCCTAGACATTCTTAAAAGAGGAAATGTGGTTCGTATTTCGTAAAGGAATATTTTAGGTATCAAAGGCTAAGAAAAACACCTTCAAGAATTATTCATGACCTTCAATGATATATTTCTTTTTAAGTGGGGAAATTCTTTCCATTAGGACTTTTTAAACACTACATATGGATTTGAGCACCTTAAACACGGGTAGTGGAGAAAATTGAAGACTTGGGTTGTAAGGGAATTTCCTTAGCATACAAGGCCATGATCAGTTCCTTAAGGAACCACACTTGACCTCTTGAGGGTATGCTTTGTCTTTGGATATGGATCTCCATGCCATTAATAGGTTCTGAGAACTAGGTAGGGTCCTTGTGTTATTGACACAGTAAAGGGAGGAATCCTAGGGTTCATGCCATAAAAAAGGATTCTATGAATCTAGGAAAAAGAATGATGTATTAAACCACAACAAAACCATAAGATTCTCCCAATGGATGAAATCAAGCTAAGGAGATAACTTAGGAATTAGTTCATGGAAAAACAAATAGGGATCAAAGGCTAAGAACGACACCTGAAACCACCACAAATGATATATTGAGGGGATATATTTCCTCCATATGAGCATATTAAAAAAAAATTAGGAGGTTTTGAACACCAAGGATGCGTCTTAAGGCCTTGTATATCGTTGGGGGAAGAAACCCAAGCCTTAATCTCTAAAGGTAATTCTGAGGACTCAAGGGTTACAAATGAGGCCTTAGACCACTCCACACACCTATATGGGGATTATTTAGCTTATAGGTGGAGATATAGACAATTTTTGCAGTTTTGGAGAACCAAACTTGTATCTTAGTATATAGAAATTGTCAAGGATGAAACTTGGGCCTTAGCTCCTAAGGGAAGGTTCTAGGGATTCAGGGCCATGGCCAAGGCCATGATTGAGGCAAGAATATATTATAATAAGGAAGACCTAGACAATTTTTCATTGGATAAACACCATTATTGATTCCATTGCCATGAGTACAGTAAAAAAAAGCTCATCTTTGTAGGAAATCCATTTCCCAATCAATCTAACACTTCATATCCAATCAATTTACAATTACTCTTCCCCTCTCTTCGATCGAGGGATAAACTCATGTTGCTTAAATCATTATTGATTCCTTTTTAATAATAAAGATGGTGCAAAGCACAAATATGCACATAATGTACAAGCCTATAGGTTGTCCACATGCCATCATATAGGAAAAGGTGGCTTGTTGTCTGTAGAGGAAAAAATTGTAAGCTTACTGTACACTACTATGCTTCTCAAGTAAACTTGATTTTTCATATAATCATCTTTTCTAACTATTTTATTATTGTTCTAAATTGTAGTTGCAAATATTTAATAGGAAAATGGATGAAGATGGTAAATATTTTGCTTTATGATATGGTGTATCTTCTCTCATCCATCAAAAAATTAAAGAAGGATTTCATCCCATCACTAGTTATGGGGTATTTTTTCACTTAGAAGTTATTTATTCTAAATAAAGTTTCATGATATGAGACAAACATATGCAAATGAAAGTTTAAATGAATCCAATTTGTAGGTATGTTGATCTTATATTGTATGTTTCTTAGGTATTTTTTTTTGAAGATGAAAGAGAAGAGGAAAAATTAGGGAGGAAAATTTTACCTTAAGTCTTACAAAAAAATTTAGGCATCTATGGCCAAGAAAAAGACCTCAAGCCACTGCACATGGCCTTGTGAGGGTGTTCTTATCCCTTTGTGTTGATACAATTATGAGCTTTCGATCATTAAGGATGGGAGTATGATCACTTTACATGGTTATGGGAGGAAATTAGGCCTTAGGGACTAAAGGAATATTTTAAGGATCCAACTCTAATAGATCAAGGTGATCCTTGGTCTTAGAAATTATAGTGATATGGGTGGAATTTCAGAGATTTTAAGAACTAGGTATAGGTCTTGGGGCCAAGAGGAATCCAAAAATTTTCACATTAAAAGAAGTATATATGTATCTATGGTCAAGAAAGACACTTCAAATTTGAATATAGGACCTCTTGAGGATATCCTTGAGATATGATTGGGGAAACCAATTCCATTAGGATGATTTGAGCAATAGACATTGGTATTGATGAATTTGACATGGCGAAGGGAGGAATATTTGGCTTTAGGTGCTAAAGGAATATTATAGACACCCAAGACCCATAAAAATGGATTGAATCACCACACATGAACTGCTCATGAGGGAATTCTTCACCTCCTAGTGGGTATATTAATTACATTAGAATAATTTGAACAATAGGTATTGGTATTGGGATCATGCACATGGACTATGGAGAAAACATTGGTCTTACACTCTAAAGGAAACTTCTATGCATAGAGGGCCAAGAATAACACCTCAAAGCACTACGAAATGAACTCTGAAAGATACAATTCATCTCTTAGTGGGATATCGATGACATTAAGAATTTTTTCAACACTAGCTATGGATCTTGGAACATAGAACAAGTTCAGGGAAGAAATCCTAAAACTTAGACCATAAAGGAATCTTCTAGGTATCTATGGCCTAGAGTGACAACTCAAGCTACAATATAGCACCTCATGAGGGTATCATTACTTTTTGGGTTTGGGTAAGGGATCTATTGGAATTTTGTGAGTTTTAGGTATGTTTTTTAAGGAATTTGACATGGTTTGGGGAGGAAATATGGGATATGACTCTAAAAAAATATTACGGGTATCCATGTGGCAATAAATAATACATCAAACCACCACCCAATGACTCTTAGGGTTAACTTGTCCTTTGAGTGGGGATACCAGTTCCATTAGAAGTTTTTGGATACTAGGCATGAGTCTCTAGGCCTTGAAAATGGTTGAGGAAAGATCCCTAGGACTTATTCACTAGAGGAAAGTTATATGCATCTAGGTTAAAGAACAATGTTTCGATCAACCACACATCAACATTACGAGCATATCATTGGCCTCTAAATGGACATATTGGGAATATTATGGAGTTATGTGGCTGAAGTATGTGTCACAAGTCCTTGGACATGGTTGGTAGGAAATGCCTAATCCTTAAGCACTAAATTAATATTAATGGGATCTAGTCCCAAGAACGATTCCTTAGACCAAAACACATGACCTCTCAAAGGGATACCTGGCCTTAAATCAATGATGTGGATACCATTACAATTGATTGAGCACAAGTTTTGGTTCATAGGGCCTTCAATATGGTGAAAGGAGAAAACTTAGGCCTTATTCCCTAAAGCAATGTTTTTTTCATCCTAGGCCAATAACAATGCCTTGAACAAACACATATGACCTCCCAAGGGGATCCTCCACCTTCAAGTGGGAATATCAGAACCATTATGATTTTTTTTGAACTATGTGTAGGTCTTGAGGCCTAAACCAAAGTAAATTGATGAAGCATTAACCTTATTCCTAAAATGTATGCCATGAATCACAAGGTCCATATACCAGGAATACAGGAGTGGATATATAAGGGATAACACTTGGTATGGGTCCCATGTTCTAGAGATAGGCCTCGGGTCTTAAAGAAATCTTCTAGGAATCCAAGGCCAATAATAATGTCTTAGAGCATCATACATGACCTTCAAAGGGCATATTTTCCCTCCAATTGAGATATGTCTACCATTAATAGTTTTTTTACCACCAAGTATGGGTACTAGGGCCTTTGACATGGTTAAGAGTTAAAATTTGGGTTCTAGACAATAAAGGAATATTTTAGGCATTCAAAGACATGAACAATGGTTAAAGGGACCACACGCAACCTCTTGAGGTCATCCTTGGTCTCTGAGTGGGAATATTAAAGATAGTAGGAGGTTGTGAGCAATGGATCTCAAAACTTTGAACATGGTTAGGTAGGTGACTTAAGATTTAGGCTGTAAACAAATCTTCAGAAAACAAAGATTAATATCAATGTTTAGAATCCCCATAAACATTGTCCAAGATTATCATTGACCAAATTTTTTGACTAAAAACAAAGTAAAAGAAAGAAACATTATATAATTAGTGAGAAAAATGTAATATGTTAATCACAACAAATTTCAAAATTTTCAAAAAATCTATAAACAACAAATTCAATCAATATTTATATTAAACTCTACTTAACACCACACAAAATTCTCCACAACATAATTATTAAACATTTTAAAACCAATATAATAAAATAAATATCAAATAAACATATATATTAAATAAAAATAGGAAGAAAAAACAAAACAAACATAATTAAAAAAACAAAAAAAAACAATGCATAACATAATTTAAGAAAACAAAAAAAAATCAATTATAATAAAGGAACCAATTACAATAAAGAAACAAGACTCAAAACCACACAATGATTCTATTTAAAATAGAACCTTTATAAGAAGAAAACAAAAGACCAACATAGAAAATCAAACAAATAAATAAGCTTTCTAATAAAAAAGACACCATTATCTCAAAAGCACACAAAGATTCTATTTAAAATACAACATTTTAAAAAGAAAACAAAAAACAGACATAGAAAATCAAACAAATAAATAAACTTTCTAACAAAAAAAATACCATTATTTTTTCTATCCTTCATAACCTTACAGCCTCAAGCACTGTGTAACCAATTTTCAATTGTTTGTTAAGGTTTTTACGTTTTACTGCAGCGGAACCAAACGAATACCCTTCTTATCCTACAAGCTTAGGCGCAGGGTAACCAATTTTCAATTTTTATTAAGGTTGAAATTTGGTTTTTATTCAATTCTATGATACTTGCGTATGTAATAGCCTGAGATTTTCATGCTCGAACAATAATATTTTTTTTTTCTTGTTATGATGAGTCATTTCCTTTTGACTTGGGCGAATAAATGAGAAAACCTGTTAGGTTCCAAGTTTGTACACGGCTGTTAGGTAACCAATTTTCAATTTTTGTTAAGGTTGTTATGCTTTATTCCTAACATTTTAATGATGCACTGGTTTCTTTTATTGTACAGAGGACCAAGCGAGTGGTTTGAACTATGCCCAAAGGGATTTGGTAAACTTGGTAGGGCATTACATTTTCGTACAAAGGAGATTTAGATCTATGGGTAAGGCTGGATTTGATGAGACTCATAAAGAATTTGGATTGGTCTGTGTTTTAATGCAGAGAGGACCCCAAATGTGTAGAGAAAGGAGGATTCCCTCTTTAAGGGAAAAGAGATCAATTTCAAAAGACATCATTTTATTGGACTTTTTTTCAATAGAAAAACAAAAACAAAAAAGGAAGAAAAAGTACTATTGTTATTCGGCCGAATCAAATAGTACAAAGATAGATCATGAACACCCAACTGGTCATGTTCTTCAAAGATGCATCTAGCTTTACAACTATATCAAAAACAAAAAGTGGGACATACTTCCAAGATATCAAAAATGGAAACAAACCATTCTACAAATGAGTTTGTGTCAAAAATTCAAAAAAAGAAGCATTCACCCTTATCTAATGGACAAGAGTCTAGCCATTCTTCCCATAGTAAAAAGCCTTCAGGTCCCTCAAAAGCCAGCTTTGATAGACTGTCTGCAAAATTATTGTGTTCTCCAAAGAGATGTTCAAAGGCAATATGTTCATGTTGAGAAATCCCCTATCGTGTACGAATACACCAATGTCTAAGAGCAGTAATATTTAGATTGTATTCATTAGCAGCCCATTTTATGGTTACCCTTGAGTCACCAAAAACTCATAAATTGACTAAACCAAAGATGTTAGCCACTTTTAACACAACCCAAAGAGCCAACAACTCTGCCTTCATATTTGTCCCTCTGCCACCATTTAGACACAAGGAAAAATAATGACCTTCATTTATATAAATAACACCTCTCGTTGCACAAAAACCATTTTGTGAAGCCCCATCAAAAAACAAAATAGGCTGGGTGAAAGTGAAAGAAAAATGGGAAATTCTCTCCACTTTACGCGGTACCTCCTCCTCTTGAAAAGTCTGAAGCATTCTCATAACAGTCACCACACAGGTAGACGCAACTGGCACTTTATCCTAAAAAATAGCAGCATTGTGCGTGTGCCAAAGCGTCCAAGAGACAAAGATGAGCAAGAACATTAGTTTTTTTGAATTTCTAATCCAACTGAGAATGCAAGAGCCAAGATCCACCTCACCCAATTCCAGATTGGTATTAAGTTCTTTGCAACACATATTCCAAACTTCTTGCATAAAAATACACTCCCTGAAAATATGGTTGATAGATTCATAATTTTGTTTGCATAAACAGCACCAATTCGGACCAATCCAACCACGCCTTAGTAAAATGTCCCTAGTCTTCAAACTTCCATTTAAAGCATGCCACAGAAAGCATTTGATTTTCATAGGTAAAGATCACTTCCAAATTTTCCGATACCACCAATGCTGAGGGAAAATACAATTATATTATATCAATCGATCATAGGCAGACTTCGCCGTAACAAGACCATCTTTTGGGTTACCATCCCAAATGATTTTATCACCACTATCAGATAATGCAATACCCGCAGAATTTAATGCCATAATAGAACACTCCCATTCATGAGCATCATGTCCCAAAAGATTCATCTCCGTTGCACTTAACCAGGAACTCCCAGTATGTGTACAACAATTCCAATTTTTGATATCATTTATGTTAAGTTTAAACCAAATAGACAAGCAAGATCCCTGAAAGAAACACAATCACAAGATAGACACACAATATACCCTGGGAAACCCTCATGGGGTAGAAAACCCAGCAAAGCTTTCCTCAATAAGATGATCAACCAAAATACAAGATGTGCTCCTTCCTTCTTTGTCTCCTTAGCAGATCTCCCAGACAAGTGCGCACTCTTTCACAAGTGAGTGAGTGATCTAATGAGGAGTTCACCTCTCTTATTTATACTGACTCCTAACTGACTAAAAGACCTAATGGGGCCGACCTCTCCTGGAGAAGTCTAATAACCCCAAAAATATGACCACAGGGCCGACCCCCACATGGTGGGTCTAATAACCCTAGTTAATACAAACTCTCGGAGGAATAAACATCTCCGGATACATAATAGGGTTACCTCGGAGGGATGAAACATCTCCGAAATAATAAAGTACAAATATAATATTCTTTGAAGTTACAATATTCAACAATTTAGAGTGGAGATCCCCTTTAAATTCAGATAAGAAAGCAAGCTGTCAGATAGAGTACAAGAACACTCCATACCAAGAATCAGATCCACCCCAATTAAGACTTTGCTCCCCTCACCAACCTGCCAACATATATCATTTCCAATCCTATCATACACCTTCAAGAAACCCCTCCAAATTGGAGAAATTTGCCCACAAATGAACTTCGGTTTCCTTAACCAATTTAATACATCAGTCTTTAGATACTTAAACTGAAGGACTTTTGACCACAGAGTATCACCAAATAAACCACGCTAGAGACTTTTGAGCCAGAGAGCCTTGCTGAAAGAACTAATATCCTCAATACCCCAGCCTCCAAATTTTTCTGGGTGAGCTAAGACCTCCCATCTCACCATCACGAGTTTTGATCTTTCAATACTGCCAGACCACAAAAAATTGGAGAAGAGATTCCTGAGAGTATTCACAATATAAGTTGGGATCTCCAGTAGGGATGACCAATAAACATGCATGCTTGAAAGAACAGCTTTGACTAAAAAAAGTCTTCCACCAATAGAGAGAAGCCGAAACATCCAATGTTCAATACGTTTTTCAATCTTACGTATCGGCCATCTCCAATCATCAATATGATAGGAATTAGGTTTTAAGATGAAACCTAGATATTTTAACCCATCCTCCATATTAAGACACTAATAAGGCATGAAAACAACAATCTCCTTTCTTCTTGTCTCTTCCACATTATATTGGTAAAAACAAGATTTTGTTATACTTAACTTCATCCCCAATACCTTGCAGAAGAAATTGATGATATTACAATAAACTTTCCATTCAACAATATAATCAATTCCTACTAAAAGCACATGATCAACAAAGATCAAATGTGTCAAAAAACAATCACTTCCCATCTTTATACCTTTGATCAATCCCATATCCTTTGCCTGCTGTACTAATCTACTTAAACCATCAATGATCAAAAGGAAGAGAAGAGGAGACAAAGGGCAGCCCTACCGGATTCCTCTTGTATATTGGAAAAAAGTCGAAGGGATTCCATTGACAAGTACAACAATACTAGTAGACGAAACACAAGCCATGGTCCAGTTCAGTACTAAAGGAATGATGCCAATTTCAATCAAAACCAGTCTGAGAAAAGTCCAATTGACACGGTCATAGGCCTTCTCTAAATCCATCTTTAACAATAGAGCTTTCAGTTTTTTTGACTTGTTGGTATGCAACAGCTCCTGAGTAAGACCTATAGAATCATGAATTTGCCTATTCCGTAAAAAACCAAATTGTTTTGTTGAAATGAAAGAAGATAATGTAGACTTTAGACGTTGGGAAATAATTTTTGAGATCAGCTTATAAATAAGGTTACACAGAGCAATAGGCCGATATTCACCAAAAGAAACCGGATTGTTGCATTTGGGGATTAAGGTGAGAAAAGTGGAGTTGAGGGCTCCAAAGATAAATGCATTCACCCTAGACAATTCCACAAGGTTCAAGAGATCTTTTCCCATAATATCAAAGAAATGTAGATACACTTCTATCGGCCAACCATCTAGCCCAGGGCTTTTTTCTTTTTCAAAGATCTTCAAAGTATCTTCAATTTCTTTCAACGTAACTTCCTTCCCCAACTCCCCAGCTTCCTAATCATAAAACAAATGGGGATATAAATGAGCTAACCTAATCTGGTCTATTAGATCACAATTACCCTCCTCTTTATAAATATTACAAAAAAACCTCACAGCTTCAGTGCTTAATGATTCCGACCCTTTGATAGTGCTACCAGAAACATCCCGAATCTCCTTTGATAGTACACGGCACGACTTTTTAATCTCCATTCCATCTCCTCCTTAAGAAGAATATCCTCCTTCTTTTTCTCCAACTGTTTCAAATCCTTGAAACCCTCCTTATTTAATTCACCATAAAAAATTTTGGAGTAAGCATCTTGAATAGAGTGCTCTAAATACTTCAACTCATCAGCATCAGTATACTTCCTTTCCTTGATCCAAGATATAACCGATGCTTTAAGCTTCTTCATTTTAAGGCAGAAAAAATCGATAGGATTGCATTCTTCAATAGCCAAACTGAGCCAAAAATTCTTAGCCATGTCACAAAAATCCTGCTCTAATAGCCAAGAGCTATTAAATTTAAAGGGAAACCAGGCCTTGAAACCATAGTCCTCAAATTGAAATATAATGGGCCAATGGTCAGAAAACTTCACATCATGTACCCAGGAACGTGATTTTTGAAAAAAATCAAGCATAGAAGATTTAACCAAGAAACGATCTAATCTTTTATGTACACCCGCATCTCCACTTCTTCCATTTGTCCAAGTTGGAAGGAGCTTTAAAGTGCCACATCCACCAGGTCAAACCTATTTATATAATTTGAGAAAAAATCTGCCAATGGATCCACTCTGGCCACAGGACCCCAGATATCACTAGTTGATTTGGTAAAATTAAGATCGCCTGCAATAATCAGATTATTATTGCTTAGAATCCCAGACAAAGCAAGAGCCTCCCAAAAGCTTCTCCTATCGCTATAAGGTGCATAACAGTTAAGGATGGACAACTGAAAATTCAAGTCGATACAAGAACCCTTCAATAAGAGACCCCAAGGAGAATTAAAAACTTTAAAGGAAAACAGTGCAGGGTTCCAAGCCACTGCCAAACCCCCCGATAAACCAGAGGAGAAACTAGCCGAGACTTCCCAATTTGTTAAGAAGCCCCCCAATTTAGAAATAGTCACTTCACTGGAACACATTGTTTCTTGCAGTAAAACAATACCCAAACAAATATTATCAATAATTTTGGAGAAAGCCTTTGCCCGAGTAGCCTTCCCAAACCCCTGTAAATTCAAAGATAATAAAGACATTAAGAACCAGTCAGATAGGGAAAACTTGCTCTAAGACCCTCAGCAGAAGGAGAATTTGAAACCCCGGATGCTAGACTTTCAGACACCAGAGAAGAAAACATGTCAGAACGATCCACACCCTAACCTTTATCTTTCTTCTTTTTCCCCCTTCGAATAGTAACATTCTAAAATTTTAGTTAGTGGAGAGGAGCTGCACCAGAACCATCGGCCGGATTTTTTGAGTAGGAGGGAAGTGGGGTTAGGGTTTTCATAACCCCATCAACAATATAACCACAATTGTCCAAATTCTCTGAATTCTCACAAATAAGACTATCATCCTTCTAAACCCTAGGCGAACCATGCACAAAATCATCACCCAATGGTGAGGCATGCACATGCTGTAAAGGAGGCACAGGTTGAATAACCGAAACAGAAGAAACACCAACCCAAGCATCCCCCTCATGGGCCACTAAAGCTAAATCAGTGGAAATACAATGGGCTACTGTGGGTTGCTCATGCTCCATGACCACAGAAGAAGGGGGAAGAGACACTAATAAAGGAGTGACAGGTCCATGTCTCAAAATGACATCACCATTAGCAATGCAACTATCTAAATCCTTCTCGATAACTTTAGCATAAGCAATTTCATCTTTTGAAACATCAGTATAAATAGAGTTAGGAGTAGTGAAGCACTTACTCAAACCAGTAGTCTTTGGACAAGATGGTCTAGCATAATCCCCAGAGCTAACCGATTGAGGCCGAGACTTCCTAGAAAACGGACAATTTTCCAGGACATGTCCAGTATCCCGACAGGTAAAACAACGAAAAGGGATTATGAAAAAATCCAACCTCTGTTTCCAAATCCTCTACCCCCAAACTATCTCGACCTCAACAGGGAGCCCAATATCAACCTCAATTTCCACCATCACTTTGGCGTACCGCCTAGCCATGCCAAACAAAGTATTTTTGTCAATCCGAATAAACTGACCCACCAAATTTGCTAAACCAACAATAACCTCCTCAGTCCAAAGTTCAATAGGAAGACCAGGTATCAGCATCCAAAGATGCCTCAAATGCTGCTTCTCGAAAAGGGGATTGAAATCAAGATGCCAATGTTTTAAAAATAAAGACCCATCTGTAAAAAGCCATGTAGCATCCAGAATTCGAGACAGAAAAGAAGAGTCCGGAAAGACAAAAAGAATCCACCAATTCATGAGCAAGTTTATTCTAGGCGCCATCCCTATCACAGGTACCCGGTGATGCTTTACCCAGTCCAAAATCTCCAATTTCGTACCAGATGTAAATTCCAACCTCCCAACCGAAGCCCACTCTGCCAACATTTCCACCCTGTCTAAGTTTGAATCCCCGGAAATCACAAATCTGGAAAGATGAGCACATGCTTTGTAAGCCTTTAGATGTCTTCAAACCCTATCCCTTGTCCCAAACAAATTTCGATTCTTCTGCACATTCTCACCATCAGGTAGGGATGAAGACAAAGGAAGAGCACTAATAACCCCCGGAAGAAAAGACGAAGACAGAACCTGATCATTACAAAGGGAAGACATATTAACCAAACTCAGATAAAAACTTCCCTGATAGGAGTGACCTACACTTGTCCACCCATGGGGGACAACTAGAAACCACAATAGAAACAAAACCCCACAAAGTGAAAAAAAAGAAAAACCAAACCCAGAACCGAGAAAGGAGGGGACAAAACCAAATCTTAAAAGGAGAAAAACTGCAAACTGCCAAAACCAAGAGCAAAAAGGGAACAAAAAAGAACAATTTTTAAGCCTCAACAGGAAGCCTCGGTTCCCACTTTTTTTATACTTTGCTAGTACTGGGCCAGTTCTAGTCGAACCAACTTGACTCCAAGTTGTTGAGAGTTCAAAAATTGTCTGTCTGAATCCCAATCATAACCTAGTTTCGCAGTTTGACTTTAACTTTTATGATTTTTTTTATTTTTTATTTTTAAATTTATTTTAAGATTTTGTGGAAAAATAATGATCTTATTAGTTGGATAAATTTTATGCAGAGATAAATGTATAAGATCTATTATTAAGTCGCTTGAAAAGAACAAAACTAAAACTTAACAAAATTTAACATTAGTTTATAAAACATAAACAACTATTTAAAGACATGTAACATTTCCTTAAAAATAAAATTTATTAATGTAACATTCCTAAATTATATATAAAAAATTGTTATTATATTTTTATTTATTTATGAAATTGGAAACAAGTTTTATTGTATTCTTTCTTTAAATTTTAGAGTTTTACTAAAAATAAGTATTTTAGAATGTTTTAAGTGTTTTTAGAATGTTTCAAGTGTTTTTGGATTTCCAAAATATTAAGTGTTTCTAGATTTCCAAGATATTAAGTATTTATTTTTTATTTTTTATAAATAAAATAAATTTTAATTGTATTTTGTTTTTTAACATAATTTATTTCTTTTATTGAAATTCTGGTTTAATATAGAATTACATTCACTCTTAAGTAATTATAATTATTAAAATATTTTTACAAATTTATATATCATTGCTATTACAATATACACTTTTAAATTTAGGTTAATCATATTTATAACCACTAATTAGCTTCAAACTAAATTGTAGCCTATAACAACTAACACAGTCTTTTTAAGGCCAATTAAATTTTAATATACAAAAATATGAATACAAAATTATTATTTTTTCAACCATAATTTGTTTTGCAAATAAAATCCATTACATCCTTAATTTTAATAGATTTTCATATTCACTTTTTTGTAGTAAAATTAAATGTAATTATTTAGTTAATGAATGCCATTATAGACAAACAATCATATTATTATTAGCATTTTTAATGTTTGAGTTGTATAAAACAATAGCACAACCATGCTATATGGAATATCATGGAAGATTAAATTAAAAAAATATAAAATTATTATTTCTTAAATGAAATGAAATGGTGTTTTGCATTTACAATTATAAGGATCTCCCACATAATGGCACAACTTTGATAAAGATGGCATGGTCAAGTGTTGTTTTTGTGCCATTTTTTATTTTGTGGTAGTTAACACCACACACTCATATTATTTTTTTTGTAATTTTAAACCACAAAAAACATTAATCCATGTATTATTAGTTTTCATGTTTTATACCACAAAATATTAATTAACCTAGGATTGGTTTTGGTGCTTTGCACCATACACCATGGAATGCCACATATTCATTTAACACCAAAATCAATTTTTTTTTACAAACACCACTTTTGCACCATAAATCTTAGCACCACTTGCGTATCCCCAGATTATCACCACTTTTGCACCACTATTTGAAAAACAAGGATTTCTCAAATCCTTTACAAATAGTGGTGCTAATGTGAGGCTAAAATGCCCTTTTTCTTGTAGTGACCACATAAAGGTTTAAATTGGATAATAAAGGTTTAAAGGTTTAAATTGGTCATTAAGGGTGTTGGTTGAATTAATTAATTTTCAATGACATGTTTTACCAAATCTTAGTGTTTATTATCCCGGGATGCATGTGTTCATGGTCATCATGTAAATTTTGGAAAATAATTTAGCAATACTTGGTTTTTAACAATTGAAGATTTGTTTTGTCACATTCTTTTTTGGAAATTTAAACTGTGTATATATATGAATCTTATAGTATATGCTAAAAAACTATGTATGTATGTTTTTTTGTCTGCTTCTATCACATCATCCAATGTACAGCTTGAGGGGGCCTAATGAATACATTAATATATATTCTAATTTGCATCTCCAAGAACAAATAGAATGGATGGATATCAATAATTTTCCTGTAATCTTTTGTAGCAACTGGAAGAGATGAGGGTGTTTTGCTTTGGAAATGCTTATTTGACACCATTATTTCTGGACAGAGTCCTCCCACATTTTCAATTTGTGCTTTCAATTTCCATTCTCATACCACAGTTTGAATTTACTTTTACATCAGTATGCAACTAGACATAATTTAAATTGTGGTCTGAGAGCTTGACTAGATCATTTCTCGATTGCTTGATTGAATTCTTGTTTTGACTTGAGCTAGAACCACGTGTTGCCATTTCCATTTTCTTCTTATTTAATGATTTCTTAGCTGCCAATGTATTTAATCTTTGTTGTGCATCAAACTTGTCAGCCACATCAATTGAAGTTCCAAGTACTGCCTAGCCTATGTTGCATGTACTTGTCTGCCACATCATATCTTGCTGCCAAACATCAAGTTTTATATGGATAATGGCGATCTTTATCACTTTTTATGTGTGTTTTGATAGTAAGTAGAGATTTATAGTGAGCGCGAGTCACATATAGACATAGACCACAATTTTCATTTGAAATTTCTTTGATTGTGTATAATTTTGCTGCAAAAATCTACATCAAATTACCTGGTGATTATGCTTTCCATGGGCCTTCTAATGTAGGAGTAGAAGAAATACGTATGCTTAGGGAATTTTTATCATCTTTCGGAAAATTTCGAAGTGCTTGGGGCAAGTATTGAAGTGCCTGGGGTGTTTTTCTTGTCAATGGGTGAATTTTGAAGTGCATGGGGTGTTTTTATTGTCAATGGGTGAATTTTGAAGTGCATGGGGCATTTTTTTCATCACTGGGTGAATTTAGAAGTGCATGGGGTTGTTATTTATGAATGTAAGGATGCTTTTATAGTGTTGAGATGTTTTGAAACAACGATGGCCAAAGTTATCACATGCCAAGGAAAATTTGTGTGTACTGGGACATTTTTGTGATTGTCTGGGTGATTATATCATTGTCGGGTGTTTTTCTCCCTTGCCTAGGGAAAGTATTGAAGTGCCTAGGGCATCTTTATCATCATTGGATGAATTTTGAAGCGTCTAGGGAAAGTAATGAAGTGTCTGCGCAAACATGGAAGTGGATGGGGGCGTTTTTATCTTCGTTGCAAGAAGTTTCATGTGCTTGGGGAAATATTGAAGTGTATGGGCATTTTTATCATCGTTGAGAGAATTTTGAAGTGGTTGAGGCAACTATTGAAGTGCATGGGATGTTTCTATCATCATTGGGTCAATTTATAAGTGCATGGGGAAAGTATTGAAGTGCTTGGGGGCAATTTTGAAGTGCTTGGGGAAAATATTGAAGTGCTTAGGGCATTTTTATCCTCTTTAAGAGAATTTTGAAGTGGACGGGGCAAGCATTGAAGTGCCTGGGGTGTTTTTCTTGTCAATGGGTGAATTTTGACGTGCATGGGGCATTTTTCTTGTCAATGGGTGAATTTTGAAGTGCATGGGGTGCTTTTCTCATCACTGGGTGAACTTAGAAGTGCATGGGGTTGTTGTTTATCAAGGCAATGATGCTTTTATAGTGTTGGGACGTTTTAAAACAATGATGGCCAAATTTATCACATGCCGAGGCAAATTTGTGTGTATTGGGGCAATTTTGTGATTGCATGTGTGATTATATCATTGTCGGGTGTTTTTCTCCCTTGCCTAGGGAAAGTATTGAAGTGCCTATGGCATCTTTATCATCATTGGACGAATTTCGAAGTGTCTAGGGCATGTAATGGAGTGCCTGGGAAAACATGGAAGTGGACAGGGGTGTTTTTATCTTCATTGCGAGAATTTTCAAGTGCCTGGGAAATATTGAAGTGTATGGATGTTTTTATCATCTTTCGGATAATTTTGAAGTGCCTGGGGCAAGTATTGAAGTTCCTAGGGCGTTTTTCTTGTCAATGGGTGAATTTTGAAGTGCATGGGGTGTTTTTCTTGTCAATGGGTGAATTTTGAAGTGCATAGGACGCTTTCTCATCACTGGGTGAATTTAGAAGTGCATGGGGTTGTTGTTTATTAATGTAAGGATGCTTTTATAGTTTTGGGATGTTTTCAAACGGTGATGTCCAAAGTTATTACATGCCGAGGAAAATTTGTGTGTACTGGGGCATTTTTGTGATTGCCTAGGTGATTACATCATTGTCAGGCATTTTTCTACCTTACCTAGGGCAAGTATTGAAGTTCCTAGGGCATCTTAATCATCATTGGATGAATTTTGAAGTGTCTAGGGCAATTAATGAAGTGCCTGCACAAATATGGAAGTGGACGGGGGTGTTTTTATCTTTGTTACAAGAATTTTGAAGTGCTTGGGGAAAATATTTTGAAGTGCTTGGCTTTTGAGCAACCCTGCTATGGGTAATTCTCCCCCTTTGACATCAACGTCAAAGTACCAACTCAGTGAACTTACAGAACATAAATTACTCCCAATATTTGCCTCAAAATTTTCAAAATCCTCCCTAGGCAGTGGTTTTGTTAAGATATCAACAACTTGTTCCTTGGTGTTAACATATTCCAACTTGATCTTTTGATCATGTTCCTGTTCCCTAAAAAACTGATACTTGATAGGGATATGTTTAGTTTTGGAATGCATAACTTGGTTCTTTGAAATGTTGATGGCACTGGTGTTATCACAGTAGATTGGAAGTGGTTGATCGCATTCAACTTTAATATCTTCCAAGGTTTTCCTCATCCACAATAGTTGAGTACAACATTCTGCTGTTGATATATACTCTGCTTCAACAATGGATAAAGAAATGGAGGACTGTTTTTTACTAGACCATGCAACCAAACAATCTCCCAAAAAGAAGGCATTGCCACTTGTGCTCTTTCTCTAATCTAAACTTCCTACCCAGTCAACATTAGAATAAGCTTTTAGATCAAACTTTTTGTTCTTAGGATACCATAAACCAAATTTTGATGTTCCTTTAAGACACCTAAAAATCCTTTTTACAACCATTAAGTGTGATTCTTTTGGGTTAGCCTGGAATCTTTCTACTAATCCAACTGCTTTCATGATGTCTGGTCGGGAAGCAGTGAGGTAGAGAAAACTTCCAATCATAGATCGGTACAATGTCTGATCTACAAATGTTTCATCAAAGTCAATTCCCTCCAACTAAGCATACCCTTTTTAGACTAATCTGACTTTATTTCTTGGGACTTCTCCTTTTTCATTGAATTTATTTTTGTAAACCCATTTTATGCCATTAACGTTTTGATCTTTTGGACGTGGAACTAATTCCCAAGTACCGCTTTTCTCAATTTGATGGATTTCTTCTTGCATGGCCTTGTTCCAATGCTCATCTTCATAAGCTTCTTTGAATTTTTTGGGCTCAATTTTTGACAATAGAGCCACATCTCTCTTTGATGTTTGTCTCAATTGCATTCCTTCTTCTAAATTTCCAATGATAAGGTCCTCTGGATGATCTCTTTGCACTGTTTTGAGTGAAGGCTTGTGAGCTCGTGAGTTCTTACAATTTGAAGTAGATACTTGTTTTTCTTCTCCTTGTTCTTCTAGTTGCTGTTCCTTTTCAACTATTATGTTTTCATCTTGGTCTTCATTCGATGTTTCACCATCTGTTTCTTCATCTTCAGGACATGACAATTTGTGGGACAGTTTCTCATCTACTCTAACATCCATCCTTTCAACTATTCTCTTCAGACGTTGGTTGTAACATTCGTACACTCTTCTTTCTGTTGAATATCCCCAAAAAATTCCTTCATCCTTTCTGGTTTGAAATTTGCCTAGGTTTTCATTATTTATTTTGATGTAACACTTACTTCCAAATATCTTAAGATGTCCGGCAGAGGGTGATCTAACTATCCATAAGTCATAAGGTGTCTTATCACTGTTAATTCTTAATTGATCTATGTTTAGAATGTACACGGTTGTGGCCACTGCCTCTCTCCAAAAAAATTCCGCTACCTTTGCTTCTAAGAGCATTGTTCTTGCTGCTTCTTCGACTGTCCTATTTTTTTCTTTCTGTAATGCCATTCTGCTGTGGGGTATTGGTTGTACAATATTGTCGTTTGATACAATTCTCTTCACATAAATTTTTGAATTCAGTTAGGGTGAATTCCCCACCATTATTTGGCCTAAGACACTTGATCTTAAGGCCACTTTCATTCTCAACTTTAGCCTTGAACTTGATTGAGAGATGAAAACCATGGTTAATATTCTCTAAAAGATATAGATTGAATAACATGTTATATATAGATATTTAATGATATACCAACTTTAGGCAAAAAAATGGTCGAAGCGAATAATATATGTGATATCATATTTTTATTCACTTTATATATAATCATCACGATGTCTATTCTTCCTTGCCTCTATGTCTTGTTCTATTGTGATATGAAAAATTATGGTGTACATGTGTGTGTATGTGTGAGTGTGTGCACGATTGTGGATACACTTTGTATGTGTGGTTACTATCTGTTGATGAGGTGATGTTTATATTCATGGTTAGAAAACTCGTGAGAATGCATAAATTATCACACTAATATTTGCAATATAACAAAAAATATGCATATTATGTAATGAAATTAATACTAATTTTTTAAATTGATTATTTCTTGTTGTTTGCATAAAAATGTTCATCCAAGTGGATCAGATGAAAATGATGATGAATATGATGTTGGAATAGATGAGGATGAGGATGAGGATGAGGATGATAATGGTGGTGATGATGATGATGATGGTAGCCATTTATGCTACTATTGATATTGTGGATGTTTATTGCTTTCTCAATGCTACTAGACACATATTCTTATTTTTGTGATGATCCAAGTTCATATTAAATTATGGGTCATTTTAACTTGTATGGTGGATTTATGTTGACATATAAACTTTGATTATCCTAGATCATTTTGACATTTCTAGATATGGATATTAAAAAAGATATTTCTTGTGATATTGGTATTTTCACTATATATATCGTTCACTTGTTCTTTTAACCTTGATATGATGATCTGTGTGATAGGTTATTGATGTGATGATCTTTTATATTTTCACTTCTTTTGATGAAAGATAATGGTGATGTTATCGCTATTATATTGTAAATTTATCTATATTGGAAATTGTCGATGATCTTATCATGGAAAATTAATATATATGATGATGTTACTACTTTGGATAATTGTTGTCTGTTTGTGTTAAATTTTCTTCACAAATGCTATGCAATTAATTTCAATAATGGTATCTACAATTAATTTGAATGTTTCATTATGTTATTTCAGAACTATGAAGTAAATGATATATGAGAACTATTGAAATTAATGAAATAATTATAATAATTTGATATAATAAATATATTAACACACAATTGGATATATTTGTAGGTGTTAAATAGCAAGCCTAATGTGTTCCTGTTAAGGAAGCCAAACTAGGAGCTAAAATGGAAGCCCACTATGTCATAGATCTAGAAGCAACATTGGATGCAATACCTAGAGCTAAGTTGGAAGTCAATTCTGATGCTATTTTGGATGCTAAAGTAGAAGCCAAACCAGAAGCTAAACTAGTGGGCAACAAAGAAGCAAAATTAGATTCTTAATGGGAAGCTAAATGCAGTGTTCATGAGGAAGCAAAACAAGAAGAAATTCAAGGAGCTAAATGGGAAGCAAAATGTGGTGATAGTGTGGGAGTAAAAATGGATGCTAAATTGGTAGCAAAACATGGTGCTAATGTTGACATAAATAGAGATGCAAAACTAGGCGTTAAAAATGATGCAACACTTGACGCAAATAAGGAAGCCAAACATGGAGTTGATATGGTAGAAAAATAAGATGTTACTTTGGATGCAAAGCATGGCACTACATAGGAAGAAAAATATGGTGCAACAATAGAAGAAAAAATTGGCACCATTTTGGTAGCAAAACTCGATGCAAAAAAGGAAGCAAAAATTGGTGCAAAATTAGAAGCAAAAATTGGTGCATATTGGAAGTAAAACGTGGTGCAAAATGGGATGCTAAAGTAGTAGCACACATGGATGCAATATTGGATGCTAATTTGGATGCAAATATGGCACGAATGTAGATGCAAACATAAATGCTAAAATCACTCTTTTAGGGATGCAAGTAGGGTGCTAATGGGGACGTCATTTAGGAAGTAAAAGAGGACAATCTCTAGGAAGCAAAATATGATGTTATTTAGGAAGCAAACCTCGACGTCCTTTAGGAAGCAAAATTAGACGATATTCTGGAAGCTAAAAAATGGGCGTTATTTTAGACATAAGAAAGGATTCTATTTAGGAAGCAAAAAATATGTTATTTTAGACTCTTTAAGTTTTGTCCATGATGCGTCCCATTTAGCGTCTACTTCGACCACTCAATGATAAAAAAAATTTACACTAAAAACGGACGCTAAATGGGACAATAATTCCAGGATTTGTTGTAGTGTGATGACTAGTGGTTTCCTGCTGGGGAAGCTTGGTCTATGTAGTCGACACTTCCGCTTACAAGTTTTTGCTGGAGCCAATCATGACTTGACACTTCAGGGTAGTCCAGTAGATGACAGGATAGGATGTGGAAGTTAGTGATGATGTAGGTAGATAGTTGTAGCTTGAAGTCGGGATAAAAACAAGATCTAACTGTATGTGTGTAAAACCCTTGACTGATTATGTGTCATAACTTAGTAATGTATGAATTGTTGTAACTTAATGAAATGTAGTTAGGTAAAAGGCGACACCTTGCAAACTATGTTAAAACATGTGTCAGTAAACAATAAGTTTCATGATTATGATTGATGTGTGTGAATTATTACTATTAGTGTACTTATGCGAGGTATGTAAGCAGTAGCTGCGCTTACATAACTCGCCTACATATTTATAAATGGTGTAAAATATTGTTGAATAATGATGTTAATTATTGTCGTTTAATAATTAACTATTATTGATCAATGTTAATAATGTCGATTAAAGTTAATAATGATGATTAATGTTAATAATGTAGATTAATGTTAATTATTGTCAATTAAGGTTAATAATGTTGATTAATAAATCATTATTGTCCATTAATGATTAATTAGTGTTGATTAATAAACAAGTTACGGTTAACTTAAGTGGTAAATAATGTAATTGGTTAGTAATATTTAATTGATTGTTAACGAGCATAGATCCATCTTAAACTCATATCTATAAAGCACCGAGAGGGATCCAATTTCTTGAGGTGTATTTCTTTTTTTACATTTAAACTCAAAAAATTTGATCTTTCTTGATTGATAGATCTAGGTTTAAGTTTTAAGTTTTTATTTTATAAACGAACATCTATTTTTTAATTAATTTTCATAATATTTTAATTTATGAACCAACATGGATTTTTTTTATAAATATTTTCCATAATTTTTTATTTTATGAGCCGACATGAATTTTTTTAATTATTTTGTTACTAACGTTATAACGTTATATCACGTTAGAGGATCTCTCCCATACTTGGGATGTAGAGCACCTCGTTTCACTCGGTGCAATGAGTTGATTAGTACAAAACTAAGGGTTAAAATGTTAAAAGGGATTGTAATGTTAGTGAGAATAATATTAAACTTGGAAAGGTAATACCAATTAAGTATCAAACGATAATTATTAATTAATTGAAATATAGGGATAAGGTTTAATTTATATTGATTAATAATTTATTATAATTATGTGGTAGTCTTTTAGAACCATGGTGTAAAATTCTAAATAATACAATATGCCATTGATAAACTAGTGTCAAATACACACTTGGGAATTGCTCATGAAAATGATGAATTAATTATGAATTAATTATAAATTTCATTATAAATTAGTTATAAATTAATTATGAATTAGTTATAAATTAATTGTGAACTAATTATGAACTAATTATGAATTAATTATGAACTAATTATAAATTAATTATGAATTAATTATAAAGTAATTAAGAAACATTTAATTATGAGGTTACCAAGGTTGACTGGTAATTAATAAGGTGCAACGTGTAAGTGTAAAACACTTACGGTTAGTATAAAACTGACCCAAAACTTAAACTATAATATATAACTTTTAAGATTGATTAAATAAAATATTATATTTTGAAATAAGGAAGGAATAGTAAAATATTGGAAACTAATGGGAGTCAAAGTTGAAGGCTCGAGGACTGAAATGGGGGTTGAGGGATTTATGATGAGGATTGGGGTATTAGTGGTGGAGGCGAAGAGTAGGCAAAAAAGGGGAGAAGGGGGAGAAGGGAGGAAAAAAAGAGGGGATCTTCTTCTTTAGATATTTTTGGGAGAAGTTTTTAGAGCAGATATAGAATTTTCAGAGCAGATCTGAAAGGGGGTTTTTGCTGGAGATTTTCTAAATGGATATAACAGGTTGGCTTGTACTCAGTTTGGGCTCGGGGGTCCAAAGGGGTACCTTTAGAGCTGGGTGGTCGGTGAGACCTCGCCAGTTGGTGGGGTGGAAGCTCAGTTTGGGTAGGCTGAGTTTCATGGTTTTGGGAAGAGTTTGGTTGCAGGGCTACAACAGGGAAAAGGAAGCAGCGAAACAAGGGAAAGGAAGAAACAAAAACGAAAGGGATCCACTAGTTATTTGCAAGTATTTTCCCAACAGGTATAATGACCCTTTCTAACTCTATCAATATTTCATATTTCATGAGCTAATCAAAATTAAATTTAATGTAAATTGACACATATTATATGCTGATGTACCTGCAAGATTGTAACAGTTAGAAACCATGTAAACAACATCTATGGTTATTCAGACCTGTAAATGTAAATGTTTTATATTATTTTACAGGCATGATATTTACACCTAAACTAGAATTCAAAACCAAGGTAAAGAAGGAATGTAGATTTATTAATTATTTAGGACATGGGTCCTACATATGGTATCAGAGCCATGGTTCCAAATCTAGAACCATAGGGCTCACTGTAGAGAAAATACTTGTAGTAAAAAAAAAAATAAGGAGGGATTTACCTTGCCTTAGGCAAATTGCTAATTTGCACAAAATTGAAAAAATAATGACCGGAATTTTTTTAAAGTGTAAAAGCATGAAAATAGGTGCTGAGCAACTTTCGGGGAGAATTCTTGGACCGATTTTTACACCTGTAAAAGAAGAGGACATTAGAGTTAGTGAACCATTTGGAACAGAGTAAAATTTTAGAATTTTTTTTTACTAAGATAAGACTTTTTTTTATGAACCGACATTATAGAGTTATATAAAAAAAGAAGGTTTATCTACATTCAATATTGTTTAAATTTAATATTGTCAAAATTTATTATTATGTAAATGTAAATTTAAACAAAATAAAAAGAAATAAAACAACGAAATGAAACAAGATTATATATATGTGTGTGTGTGTGTGTGTGTGTGTATATATATAATTCATTTTGAAAAAAAAAAAAAAATATATATATATATATATATATATATAATTGTAATAAAATTTAAATACATGTTTTAAAACAAAGCTAAACATATCTATATTTAGTATAAATAAAATATTGTTGAAAAACTGGAAAATAAGACTTCTGTGCAAGTTTTACTAGTTACGAAAGCCGTAGACCGTCATGCAGCAAGGAGGAGACCTAGAACTTATGTTAATGAATAAAAACAAAGAAAGAAAAATTAAAATAAATTTCATCCCTATAAATAATAGGGTTAGCTATCATTGCTTCTGCAAGTGAATTAAAAGGGAAAAGGAGTTACAAGTTAGTGAAAACCTGTCGATAGAAAATGACGGTAGAAATACAATAAATGTCATAAGGATTCCTACTAATATTCATATTATCTTATTGCTGCAATTGTAATAAGATAAATGTATATATATAATAAACATAAAACTTTAAAAAAAAATGGAACAAATGTCGGAATGGAACAAAGTAGGGTTATATATATATATATATATATATATATATATATATATATATAAAATAAAAAAAATAAAAAAAAATTGGATGAGTATAGGGTAAACTACATTTATATATATAACAAAAAGATTTTTAGAAAAAAAAATTCTTTATATATATATAAACAAAAATTATATATATGAAAAAAAAAAAATCTTCTAAGTTCAATTTAAATTTAAATTTAAAAAAAAGAACATATATCAATTTATTTTTATATATATCCATATATAAAAAAAAATTATAAAATAAAAAAATATATATATATTATTAAAATGAAAAAAAAAGTAATGTAATATTATAAAAGAAATTTGTCTTTTTTTTTAACACTATATCAAACAAAAGCAAAAAAAAAAAAAATTATACAACAAAGCCCTAGTGTATATATATATATATACACACACAAAATATAAAAAAAAATTATATTATTAAAACTATGAAAAAAAAAAGGAAGTACAGTTTTGATTTAAAATAGAAAGAAGTACACTATATATTTATGAACTGTATAAAATACAAAGGCGTATAAAAAAAATTATATATAAGAAAAACAGATGAAAAAAAAATATACAAAAAAAAAATTAACGTTGGTGTTTTTTATATTATTTTCTGGTCTGAACTATGGCTACGGTCGGCCATGGGCTAGCAGCTGGTGCTTCATGGGCGCAATCCAGCCAGAGCACGGCCCTTGGCCAGCTGCTCGGCCGATGCGGCCTAGGTGCAGTGGCCCTTGGCCAGCTGCTCGACCAGTGCGGCCTGGGCGCAGTGGCCCTTGGCTAGCTACCCGACCATGTTCAGCATGCAGCCAGGGAGTTCATGGGCCAGGGCATGTGCATACCTTGGTGGGTTAACTATATATATATATATATATACTGTACAAAAAAAGTTACAATGGGAAAAAAAATTTGTGAAATTAAAAAAAAAAAAAAACATCATTGTTTTGGCCAAGCACTGGCTACGACCATGGGCAGCTAGCCAGCAGCCAAAGGGAACGTGACTCGGTGCAAAGAGAGGAATGGAAAAAAGATTATATATGTGTAAATAAATAAACAAAACCTGCAACAAGCATGGACGGCACAGCGAGCGGCATTTTTTATATATACATGTAGTTTAAAAAAAAATAAAAATAAAAAATAAAAAAATCTTCAACTCCAATCAAAGGAGGGATTAGCTATAACTTAGAAGTTTGCTCACCATGGCAAAGTCGAGAGGTCGCTATAGGTGGCCATGGTTGAAGAGCCTCTCGAGAGGGAGAATGGCATACCATGAGTGCAAAGCTCGCTCAGTAAAAAAAAACCTTGGGGAAAATGACCCCCGGCTAGGGTTTTCGAGTATAAATAGAAAACTTTAATATTATTAAATTGCATGGCCGGATGACCAGGGAGAGGCCGTGTGGTTTAGGTTAAGGCGATTAGGGTTTGATTTTATTTTATTATTTATTTTCTTATATAAATTATATTTTCTTTTATAAATATAAAAGATATATATATAATATTTATTATTATTAATTTAAAGTTTTAAATTATTTTAATTACTTAAATAATTGTTTTATAATTAATTTTATTTATTACGACATAGGTGTTTCATCATGAAGGTGCATAACCTCCGTGCCAGCTAGATTCCTCACTCATAGAGCGAATGGAATCCTGCCACATGAATGGTTATGCTTCTCATGCTGCCGCGAGCTCCCTCCTGCCGCCGCCTTCTGCTGCCTCCTCCCGCCGTTGACCTCGTCCACCTCCTCTCTCCGCAAGCTACTACCCTACTTTCTCCCGCGACCTCATCGCCTCCCTCCACCTCCCCTTGGTCAGATGCACCATCCTCCACCTGGATCCTCCTCCCTCCTCCCGCCGCAGCCTCCTCCCACCATGAGCTCCTCCCCTTCTCTATCCCATGAGCTCTCTCCTCCCCTGCTCTCTCCGGTTAGCTCCCTCCTACCACCATTTCCTGTTGTCTCCTCCCTCCTCCCCTACTCTCTCCCGCCACCTGCTGCGCTCTCACCACCCTCCTACTTGCACCTACACCCGCTTCCACCCTCGTCCATGCCTTCCTGCACCTACCCCTGATTCCACCCTCGTAGATGCCCTCCACTGCGCCTTCCTTCGGCCACCTCCTGTTGCCTATTTCCCTTTGCCCTCCATTGCCACGTCCTCTCCTCCTCGCCCCTCCACACCTCTGTGCCAGACCTGAATCGTGTTCATCAGGATGATCTATTGGAAAGACCTGAATCCTCTCCGTGTCTCTGCTCAAAATCCTCGTAAGCGAATGAAGGAGACCAATAGGAGAATTCGAAGACGACTGAGAAACATTTGGCGAACAATGCTGATGATGGGATTTGCTAGGAAACGAAAATCCATGGGGCCTCTTGGGTATTTCAATGCAAAGCTGAGGCATTATTAATGCTCTTCTTCCACCCGAGCTTCCATGATCAATCTCTGCATTCATCTCCTTCTGTATATTTGTTGGGTTCTGCGGATTATACTCTTCTCCAGAGCTTGCAGTTTGCGCTTGCTCCAAATTCGGATTATCATGGATCCCGGAAGGAATCGACCCTGGAACTATAGCTAAAACTTCCTCTATTCTAATGGATTCTAAAACAAGTTCTGGCTGGGCGAAGTTTATGTAAAGGGGACAAGTGGAATGAGAACAAAACCACATGTCAATACACTCAACATGAAAATTATGCCTGCAATCGGGCAAAAGCCGGCCTTTCTCATTATCCTCAAATTCGCACAAACACACTGCACAATCCATCCCATCAGTGAAATCCTGTGATTTAGAGACAAAAATGGGCAAAGTCTGTAATACCGTAGAATCCAAACCCACATTCCTTAGCATTGTCGGTTCATCTTCTATAAAATAAAACTGAGAACGCATAGAAGCTGATCTCCATCGATTCCAACTGGACAATCAACCAGAACGCCCACCCGAACGCAGAGCCGCCAAGCCAACAACAAAAGCTAGCAAGAATGAAACCAATGCAACATTTTTACCTTACAGGCTGCTTTGGTAAGAGACACGGTCCGAGTACGGTTGATAGGCAGATGTAGTGCACCTTCGTAGAACAATTGGGGAGAGCGCGGTACAACAATCATTGCACGAATTTGTTTCAGTGCTCAAACCTATTGTTGTTGTGTTGAATTTACATGAAATCAACATAATCAAGTATCTAATCTTCTCCATCAACGCGTCAACATAAAAGCATAGATATGCATGACGGAGAATGTAGAGTTTCAAATCACTTGCTCATTTTCTCTATATTTCCCAGCAAACCATTGGACCTGGAATTCCCTCAAAATCCAAATGACACAGAAAACAAATGGAGAAACATTTAGCAATTGTGTGAGCTTGGCAATTGGAGCAACATTTAACGGTTGTGTAAGCTTGGAAATGGAATTTTAATGTGTTGAGGCAATGATATACATGACTCACGAAACAAATGTTCCACAAACAAATGTCTCATGCATATCTCCTAATCTCAATTGCCTTCCAAATTGTTCCCATGTAGTAACAAACATGACAGATGGAGCATTGCGTGTAAGGTGGATCTTTGGTGTCTAAAATATTGGGATGGGAGATTAAAAGTAGTCATTTCTCATATCTACTCATCAGTTAAAGTGTGCATTATTTTATGCTCTAAAAGAACTATTGCTTCAAGTTTTCAATGTTTTAACCATTAGTGACATCAATGGATATAAATATAACACATTGAAGGGTAAGTCTATTCAAATATGTATATATATTTAATTAAAAATGTTAAAATATGAGCACATGACATTATGGTTGGAATCATGAATTGAAAATTATGGATCAAAAATAGCATCTACCAAAGTAATTGATAATATGGTTTTATTCATAGTGACTCCTTTCTAAATTGGTCAATTTCAAATTTGTTTAAATTGTAAAATATTTTTCAATCCTTGGTACATCAAAAAACAGAAAACAACATTGCAGATCCTCTCTTATGTGTCTGCTATGATATACTACATAATTTTATCCTTTTCTTGGATCTTTTTGAACATTTATATATCATAAACAAAAATTACCTTGAAGTCTTTCGGTTTTAGGAGAGATCTCATAATTAATAGACATTAATGTATGCATGTTTTAGCCCAGATTTGAATATTCTAAACTCATTGATGTCATCTCATGTCAATTTCATTTCTAGATATGATTACAGTTCAGCAATCTTATTCACTTCGGCAATCTTTATCCATCAACGACTTTGAAAAATTAACTAAGTTTTTGAAGTCATAATCGAATAAAAAGATTATCATCTTATGGAAATGTTGGGTGGTTGGTTATCATATTAGGCTTGTAGACATTGTATGATGGGCCCAAGATTGGTAATGCACGATGAAGATCTCTTGGATTGACGGTTAAAAAATCAGTTGAACAGTTTTATTGATTGTAATTTGCTTTTATTACTATTGTATAGTCAATTAGGCATAGATACTACACGCTAATGGTAATCGCCTTCCAATAAATATTTTCTAATCCTTGGTACATCCACGCTTTATATGTATAGCATCAACTTAAAAAATTGCATACAACTCCATCGAGACAATCGAGGTATTTCTAACTTGTTGTCCAATTATGGTTTCCTTTATTGAAACTAAAATTTCCTAGTGAGGCTAATGAATTTGTTGCATTTAACATTTGCTACGTATCATTTAACAATTAGCGACCTCAATTTTTCAAGAAACATGTCATTAGATTGTAAATGTGTCAAGTTTTTCAATTTCGTCCCAATTTTTTAAGCACTCTATTCAAATTCTGCAATTTCTGTAGGCATTACCTCTATGTGGCCTTGTTTTACATGTATATGTTTCTATTGTTAATGACCATCGTGGGCTTTGATGCAACTTTTGTTTATTGCATTATACCTAACATATGTTTCTATTATCAATGACCATCGTGGGCTTTGAGGCTTTAAAATATTTAAAAGTAGGCGTATCATCGAACCAAAAATATTTGAACGTTTGTTTATTGCATAACATTACTTCAAAATTCAAACAATGTCCGCACTTTATGTTATGCTTGTCATAATGTATGTAAGGTCATTACAAAGTATGGAAATATTTGAATTGAGATAGGATGTGGTCCAATTAACACCGAGTTGGTGAAAAAGGTTGCGGATGTAGTTACATAATGATACAAGTCTTATTTAATGTAATATCATTCAAAAGGAACTTGAGTTATATTAGCTATCACTTGCTACCTCTTTATTATTCATTAAAATAGCACTATCGATATTATTTATGAAATTACTATCATGAAACAATCACATTTATGTTCAACTGCAGGCGAAATGTAACATTTCAACTTGAACTTGAATACATGGTTGTTTCTTTTTTCTCATATGCCTAGCAAAATGCTAGAATTTACATGCTTCATCTCCTCCTTTGTTGTATTATTCATTAAAATAGCACTATGGATATTATTTATGAAATTACTATCCTAAAACAATCTCATTGATGTTCAACTACACACGAAATGTAACATTTCAACTTGAACTTGAATACATGGTTTTTTTTTTCTCATATGCCTATCAAAATGCTAGAATTTACATGCTTCATCTCCTTTGTTTTTGCTTCTTTGAAATGACATAAGCATGCAAAGTAAAATAAATCTATGTAAGTTTTCAAATAAATCTCAAAAGAATCATAGAATAATACAAATAGGCATTTTAATTTAGATGTCATCAATAATAAAGTCAAAATCCAACTATAATATGTGAGGTTTAGATTTGCATACCCATTAGGTTGCATTGGCAGAGAGTGGCTTTCATTATTGAGTCACCATACAATGCAATGACTTGCACCTTGATAGAATGTAATTTTACTCATAAGTCAAACTAACCCAATTTGTAGGATTATGCTTGGTGGTGTAAAAAATTGCCATTAGAGTGAGTAGTGTTGATAGGAGCCAATGCAAATCAATTGTAAGCACAATATTAAACTTCTCATACTTGAGCCCACATTGAGACTACTTGATAAAGTTAAATTTAATTCAGTGTAATTTTTCTTGTACCAAGTTATGCATTTAAAAGGCCCTACATCTTTTTCAAAGGCCTAAATGTAGTGATGATCCAAAAGACATTTTTTTTTTTTGTTTCTTCACATTTTATTTTACATTTTAGTTTTATAATAAGAAATATTTGGGAACTCATCGTAATTGTGCTCATACAACAAGTTTATGTTTTGCAATTTATACAATATTAATTATTGGAATTGCATATTAAAGTTGATGATGTTGCCAATTTTACAATGAGAAATAATGGCATGACAAAATACATGAATCCAATCTCCACAAATTTGTTTATGCTTCTAAGGAAAGACAAACAACAACTTCCTTCAAATATGCAAGTATAACACATCCTCTAGAAATTGATTGAACTGTTTAAAACTCTCTCCATAAAAGCATTTGAACTTCAATAATACAAGTCTCTCCAAATCCTCAAAAGTGAAGACTAGATAGCATAAATGCACAATGCAAATGGAAATATAAAAATATGAAACACCTTAACTTCAAGGTACTAAAAAACAAAAACTATCTAAAGAAGATGAAGCATAAAGGTATCATGGTAACTTGAGTTTAACCATTAGAAGCTAATTCCAAGCCTTGCCAATAATACCATTCTCCTTCGTGAAGCATTGTGATTTTTTTCAATAGTGTCAACAACTACAACTGAAGTGCACCACACCCCTTATGATGACCAATCTAGTCCCTTGCCTTTTGATTTAAAATTTTTAGATTAAAAATCCAAAGGTAGCTTCTCCATGTGTATGCTTGGATCAATTATAATTTCAAGTAAGGACTATGATATCAAAAGAACTGCAATAGTATTGATTACTCGGGATGTGTTTTCTATGGCCCTATCCGGGTAAGCCTATAAATATAAAATTGATCAATATTAATTTATGATCTATATTGGTTGGTAGTAAATGAAATAGTGCTTATTCTCTCCATGCTTTCCATTTCTAACTAACTTCCTGATCCACTACCTATAGCTGAATTTCCAAAAGAGATGGAATACATGGATTTTTGTTTTGCAGAGAATTTGAAGATGAGAACTTAAATCATGTAGATTAGTACAAATAAATCGCAATAATTAAATGGCGTGGAAACAATAGATTTGTCTCAAGAAATTGATAAACAAAGTCAGATTATAGATACATTGGTGGCATATGTCCAATTCTAGTATTTCATTTTTCCTTGTGTGAAATAAGGGTATGTATCCTTGACCTTTGCTATTCAGGTATGCATCTTTAATCTTTACAAGGTATTATTCTTGAGTTGTACAATATTGATGAGCTCCCCCCCAAGGATTAGTAGATGGCAGAACTCCAGCAAATGTTGCAATCAAACCTGGACTACATCAAGAAAATTGATGCTCTAACAGAATAAGACATCGACTTCTATGTGAGGCAAACATCTACACATCTCATTTTCCTTGAGGATACCTGCAAGGCTGCACCAACAGAAGTTGCAAATGTAGAAACAGAACTGTCTTATCATGAAGTGTCCCTAAAGGTATTAAATCTTGATGAATATAATATCACAACTGAAGAAGCTACTACATGGGAAGACTATATTTCCAATTTAGAAGCGTCTAGATAATATTAATTGTAAATATCAATTTTATCTTCTCATATGTACAACACTCAAATGAAAACTTTGCCTACTATTCTCATTTTTGCAATTTCACTAGATAACAAACTCTTCCAAGGCTATATAGTGGTGAACAAACCCTTTTTGTTGTTCATCTATTCTTCTTTGTCAATGAAAACAAATTTCCCTTCTTGAGAAACTATTGTAGAAATGTTTATATGTAATGTGTACTTTTCAATGGATATTATTGGGATTCCTTTTCTCTACAAAACCTAAATGCTTGTTCATATTTTTGTAACAGTGCTATATTTTACTAGTTTTTTAGTTCAATGCTCTTCAGTTTCCTTGTTGGAAATGGCTTTTCAAGCTAAGCTCATAATGGATTATCCTAGGCATTAGTGATACAAATATTAATCTCAGCTAATTTGTAAACTGTGTACTCTATTTTACATTCATAAAAACAAAGAAGCCAAGCAAAGCGACCTCTCCTCATCTACCTCCACGTTGAATAAATACAACCTTTATATTGAGAGCTACGACCACTCCTATTGTATTTTAAGTATGCATTTTATTGTGCTTTGTTGTGAACTACATATATTGTAAGAAGACGTGTGAATCCTTAATGCGGTGAGAGTCATTGATAACCAGATACTTTCCTCGGTTTATTAGTGATTTTTAGAAGATTAATTCATACGGTGACAGGTATATTCGTCTTTACATGGTTGAGAAGCATGTAAAGTTTTTATTGTAGACTTCAAATCCTCAATGAGAAGAAAGAAACATATCTGGGTTTCCCACTGTATATTCCATTCTTGAAGCAAGCATAACGAAGATTCACCACTCCTATTGTGTTGTAACTCTGCATTTTTATTGTGCTTTGTTGTGAACTATCTATATTATTATAAGACGTGTGAATCCTTGATGCAATGAGAGTCATTGATAAGCAGTTACTTTCCTTGGTTTATTAGTAATTTTCATAAGATTAGTTCATGTAGTGATAGGTATGTTCGCCTTTACATGGTTGAGAAGGATGTAAAGTTTTTATTGTGGACTTGAAATCCTCAATGAGAAGAAAGAAACATATTTGGGTTTCCCACTATATCTTCCATTCTTGAAGCAAGCATAACGAAGAATCATTTACAACTTACATTGTGGCACTAACAAGAGCTGGTCCATGAAAGAGTTCTATACATATACTTGTATATGGAGATTCCTAAATTTATTGCTACAGCACATTGCATGAAAGCAAACTTTTGTTCACAAGTAGCTTGTGTAGTTTAGGAGCTCTTATAATAATTGTTTTTATTGATATTATTGTAGAAATATTTTTTCAAATTGCTTATATATTCCAAATATAGTAGTAATTTATAGTGTTGAGATTACTACTACAGAGATTGTGAGAAAATAAATTGTAGTTGGCCCACTGTGTTGATGAACTTAACATTACTTTTTGTTATGGGTTGAGCGCCTATGTCTTTGTAATCTAAGATTGTTACAAACTTTGCTCTTTTCCTACCAGTATCCTTCACTGCCTGTGCCTATGTTTTTGTTCCTTATAAATTTTCTCTTTTCCTACTGGCGTTCATTTTTGCCCCTCAGGGGGCAAATGATAGTTATTATATAATCGGAAATTAATACATTAATGTTAATTTTATACATTTGAAATTGTAAATGTAAAACTAGGTTATAAATTATTATATTTTTTATAATTTAAAAAAAAAATGTTAATTTATTAGTGTTAATTAATGTTAGTGTAAATTAATTAGTGTTAATTAATGTTAGTGTTAATTAATTAATGTTATTGTTAAATAATTAATGTTATTGTAAATTAATTAGTATTAATTAATGTTAGGGTTAATTAATTAATGTCATTGTTAATTAATTAGTGTTAATGAAGGTTAGTGTTAAATAATTAGTGTTAGCATGTTAATTAATTAGTGTTAAACTATGACAAACTAATTAGTTTTGAGGGGGTTAAATTAACACTAAATGGTTTATTTTGTCCTTAAAAAGGTTCCTTGTCGAAACTTCGGCGTATACTCGAAGGGACAAGACGAAAATGGATTCTTGAAAATGAGACACCACAAGGACCATCATGATGAACTGATCGCTAGGACACTGACTTTACTCCATGAAAAAAAAATTTTTGATAAACACGACTCTAGACTTAAAACTTAGGTATGCTATTATTAAATTATTAAATCATGAATTATTAATGAAAAACAAGGCAGTAAACATTAATTGAATTCATATAGGGTTGAGTTTGCGACTTAATGAGGATTGCGTTGAATCCGATACTTGACATACGTAGAACTACTCTAGCAGATCTAGTACCGGGTGTCCTCAAGATGGCCTGGTCGAAATGCCCCAAACTATATCTTTTAGAGTAATAACTCTCGTAAAAACAATCGTCCGACACACCTTTTTTAATTAATAATTGAGTTTAATAGTAATGTAGTCATGATGTTGTCAAATGATAATTATCATATTATGATCATATTGAGGAATGATGGTAAATTTCATAACAAGATGATTAATGATTGTTCAATCCTTATGAGTAGACGAGCCTATGGTCAAGATAAATAGTTAATGGAATCAATCCATACATCTAATAGGGTGGTCACCTAGGGAAATTTCATTATAATTAAGCCGAGGGAAGTCGTTTCTAATAACTAAAGTTAGATTTAAATCTTGCAACAAGAAGGGGGCATGGTCACCCCATTGTTAAACTTCTTTTTTGGAAAGAAGGATTAGTAAGGGAATGAGTCTCAAAGGGGTTAGGGTATCTTAAGGGGTTAGAGGCCATTATAGTTAATATGATGATAGCACAATGATTAACTAAATCATTACAAGGCATAGTATCACAAGAGTGAGAGAAGGGTATTAATGAGTAACATCATGATAACTCAAGGGGATTAATTAACATGTATAATGCAATTATGAATGAGATTGTGTGGTGCTGATAAGAGGGGGAAGATAAGAAAATAATTGTCAAGGAACACAATTATGAGAGTAGCAAATACAATACAAACGATAAGGTATAAAAGTTCTCATTGGGAAAATAAACAATAAGCAAGAATTTCAAGTAATTGGTGCAATTTAAAATTTATGTTGCAGATGTAGTAAATGCTAGTGTTAACATAGTTGGTGTAGGTCGATGATATTAAGTGTGTAAATTAAGTTGAGTGCCTTTATGATAGTTACTCAGATAGTAAGAGGGGAATTATGATCAACTTGAGTTAAGACAAAGGAAAGGAGCGGTTAATGTAGCAAGAAGACTAAAATGAGTAGACACATAGGATATAACATTCGTAATAAGGGAGAAAGCCCTAAAAAATGTACATGTGGGATAGGTGGTGATAAATGCAATCATTATTGTAATACAAGTAGATAGAGAGGTAATTTAAAAAAAAAATTCCAAACTGAGATGTGAGTCAATACAATGTAAGATGTCTTGATGCAATAGATGCAACGTAAGATGTCTCGATGCAATATATAGTAACGTGCTTATGTATTTAGTACGAGGAGCACCTATGAAGTGGATTGCATTGATAAATAATAATTATGAATGTGCATTCAATAACTCATACTAATATATGATATATTAGGGTCATAATGAAGGTAGAAATGGAACTATCGCCACATAAGCAGATGGGGTTATGCGAAGAGAAAAAACAAATGATGAAGGAAAAAGTTAGTAATTATACTATAATTATGAGGTAAAGCAATACAAAATTTCCGTAAAGGGTACATAAAGACAATGAAATATAACTGGTTGATTCAGAAATCATGGAATGCATTATCCGTAGTGGTATCAGGGAAGCAAAAGATTAAGGTGACATAAATGAAAATAGGACATTTAAATTACTCCCTAGCTAGAAGAGTATAATGACATATGATATTTTAGTGAAATCTTGTGACAACTAAAGTAGTTGGTAGTAATAATAATAAAAGAAGATCCTAATAAAAGAATATGTGCATGTTTTGTCAAGTCATCGCAGGACATAAAATTAAGTTGGGTACGTCGAGTAAATACATGATCTTCACCTTCATTCTATATGGATAAATTAAAAGTTGATCGACAATAGATGGGGTCGTAAAATTGTAAAATTTTATGAGGAACCTATGCAGTCATGCTAGGAGGAAATTTGTGAGGGTGTAATGCTATCATGTAAGGGAATGACCTTATGTAAAAAAAGGGGGGGGTTTTAATTCAACAAAAAAATATATATATATCGCAAGATGCTTAAGTCATATTTCTTGAAGTGGTTCATAATGTAATACATTGATGGGAAAATGGTTTGTGATATATGGCTTAGAAGTAGTCATTTACTTAATGGATAATTAGGATTTTGGAATGAATTCGACTTGATTTTAACCTAATTGTTAGCTTTGAGTATGGTTAAATAGCGATTTTGAAGGACATTGTTGAGTGTGCCTAGTTTGGATCACCTAAAGTACCTCACATTAGCATACATTGTTGATGATGTGTTAGTTTCGAGCTTTCTCCTATTCATGTATTAGTAATAAAATATATCACACAACAAGTAATATTGGACGTTGAATGAATTTATGTACGTTTAAAAAAAAACCACAACACAATTGCAACATATCCATTATAAGCATGTCAATGACAAGTGACCATTAAGATGAATGAGAGGGTTAAAGAACATGAGAAACAACTATAATATCTTGTAAGGTGTGACCAGAACTGATGAGCTCATTTGCAAATTGTGATGAGAGTATTGTTTAATATAGTATAAGTAATGATGAGTAAGGACTATAATGTTAGTGTGCACAAATGAACAAGAGTCATCATCTTGTGTAATTAATGGATTATAAATCAAAATAACTAATGAGTGTAACTTAGATACTGAAAGTAATAGAGTAGATAGGATTAGTGGTTTAACATAGATATGTGAATGATCGGTCTGTCAAGGTAAGGGATAGTTAGAGAAATATTACCAAACTTAGGACTATGATATAAGGATACAAGATAAATGGTAATGCAGTAGAAGATAAGTTCTAGTTGAGCTTGGAAGGTTGTGAATGATGATATGGAAATTTATCCATAAAGTTTAAACTATAGTCTCAATGGATGTATCATTTAAACCAACAACCTTTAAATAAAGAGCACGATGGCTTCATAATTTATCGCTAATAACAAATCTTGATATAGAGAAATGGCGTAAGTCAAGTGAAATTAACTAAAGATGAGATCTAATTAAAAGTCATGACAATGAATTAGAATCAAATTAAAAGTAAGATATAAGACAAGGTATCCTTATGAATCACGTTATAGAACATGCAAATTAATTTAATTTAGCAAGGATGTTGAATATTCTATGGATTAAGTATGGTAATGAACATTGAGTAGTCAAAACAACAACCTATGTGAATGTTAAACAAAATATAAGAACACCTCCATTAAGATTAAATGAATGAAATTGTAGATGTCATTATGTATATTTAGGGATGGCCCAGTACGGCAAGTACACCCTAGGTTCAACCACATGGGAGGACTCACAGATCATGCATCATGATCATTCCACACTATTTTGACCATAACTTCGGGACGAAGTTTCCTGAAGGGTGGGTGTGTGTAACGCCCTGTTTTGTAATTTCTACCTGAACTATTATTATATGTAGTATTTGCTTGATTGCGAGACTTCGTCGGTTTGACGACACTGTGGACATGTGATTCTATTATTTTGTTGATATGTGTGTGTGTGTGTGTGTGTGTGTGTGTGTGTGTGTGATGTTAGTATTATGATCGATAGTCATGTTTAGAAATATCACATGTTGATTATGTCTCATATATGCAATTTACTGAATTATGGGTACGTCGATACCATTACGGTTATATGTTGAATAAATGAATGCTATGCCAAGTGCATGGCGAATAAATGAATTTATTGTTGTTATGTTATGAAGAAATGTATGAGTACATGTTGAGGATTTGTGCATGATATTTTAGATTGTGTGTCGAGAATTGACTTACATGTTAAAATGGCTAAGTGATAGCTGGATCCTACGAGGTGGGAGAGCCTCGGGGACATGACTCGGAAAGATAAATGGTATGTGAGTGATGCATTATTTACTTTCACATGATTATTATTATGATGTATATTATTACATGGCTGGGGTAGGGTTTCAGGAAACTCAACCACCCAGGTTGGTTATACAATGACAAACCGAGTACAGGTACAACGTAATTATTATGTCGCGTAGACATAGTCACTTATTCCATTACGGGGGTGGAGGCTTTACCCACTGTTTATCCCCGAAACCTAGAGTCATGGGAGGGTTGTGCTATGGTGTGCTCCCCAAGGTGTGTTATGATAACTGGTGGTTTCCTTCTGGGGAAGCTTGGTCGATGTAGTCTACACTTCCGCTTATGGGTTCTAGCTAGAGCCGGTCATGACTTGAAACTTCAGGGTAGTCTAGTAGAGGATAGGATAGGATGTGGAAGTTAGTGATGATGTAGGTAGATAGTTGTAGCTTGAAGTCAGGATAAAAACAAGATCTAACTGTATGTGTGTAAAACCCTTGATTGATTATGTGTCATAACTTAGTAATGTATGAATTGTCGTAACTTAATGAAATGCAGTTAGGGAAAAGGAGACACCTTGCAAACTATGTTAAAACATGTGTCAGTAAACAATAAGTTTCGTGATTATGATTTATGTGTGTGAATTATTACTGTTAGTTTACTTACGCGAGGTATGTAAGTAGTAGCTACGCTTACATAACTTGCCTACATATTTATAAATTGTGTAAAATATTGCTGAATTATGATGTTAATTATTGTCGTTTAATAATTACTATTGTTGATCAATGTTAATAATGTCAATTAAAGTTAATAATGATGATTAATGTTAATAATGTAGATTAATGTTAATTATTGTCAATTAAGGTTAATAATGTTGATTAATGAATAATTATTGTCCATTAATGAATAATTAGTGTTGATTAATAAACAAGTTACGATTAACTTAAGTGGTAAATAATGCAATCGGTTAGTAATGTTTAATTGAATGTTAATGAGTTGATTAGCAAAAAAACTAAGGGTTAAAATGTTAAAAGGGATTGTAATGTTAGTGAGAATAATATTAAACTTGGAAGGGCAATACCAATTAAGTATCAAACGATAATTATTAATTAATTGAAATATAGGGATAAGGTTTAATTTAAATAGATTACTAATTTATTATAATTATGTTGTAGTCTTTTAGAACCATGGTGTAAAATTCTAAATAATACAATATTCCATTGATAAACAAGTGTTAGATACACACTTGGGAATTGTTCATGAAAATGATGAATTAATTATAAATTAATTATGAATTAATTATGAATTTATTTATGAATTATTTATAAATTAATTATGAATTAGTTATAAATTAATTCTGAATTAATTGTGAACTAATTATGAATTAATTTGAACTAATTATAAATTAATTATGAATTAATTATAAAGTAATTAAGAAGCATTTAATTATGAGGTCACCAAGGTTGACTGACAATTAATAAGGTGTAACATGTAAGTGTAAAACACTTACGGTTAGTATAAAACTGACCCAAAACTTAAACTATAATATATACCTTTTAATATTGATTAAATAAAATATTATATTTTGAAATAAGGAAGGAATAGTAAAATATTGGAAACTAATGGAAGTCAAAGTTGAGGGCTCGAGAAATGACATGGGGGTTGAGGAATTTATGATGAGGATTGGGGTATTAATGGTGGAGGAGAAGAGTCGGCAAAAGAGGGGAGAAGGGGGAGAAGGGAGGAAAAAAAGAGGGGATCTTTTACTTTAGAAATTTTTGGGAGATGTTTTTAGAGCAGCTATAGAATTTTCAGAGCAGATCTGAAAGGGGGTTTTTGCTGGAGATTTTCTAAATGGATATAACAGGTTGGCTTGTACTCGGTTTGGGATCGGGGGTCCGAAGGGGTACCTTCGGAGCTCGGTGGTCGGCGAGACCTCGCTAGTCGACAGGGTGGCAACTCAGTTTGGGCTGGTTGAGTTTAGGGGTTTTGGGAAGAGTTTGGTTGTAGGGCTACAATAGGGCAAAGGGAACAGCGAAACAAGGAAAAGGAAGCAGCAAAAATGAAAGGGATCCACTAGCTTTTTGCAGGTATTTTCCCAATAGGTAAAATGACCCTGAAGCGTAAAAGCTTATTTTTATGCTCGTAAATTCTTTAAAAGGCCCATAGGAAATCTGAATCCCACATTTTAGTAAACAATAATAGATATTGATAGATGATAAGATAGTAAGACGATAACAATGTAATGGGAGACCCCGTATAAATACAATTCAAAAGGGCACCTCTAATGGTTGTTCACAAGGGTTATGTCCCTTCGGTAACTATTGATAATTACTATTATTACTATTATTATTTTATATCTATATATTTTAGGTTTGTTACATTGCCTTCCCCTTAAGGGACACTTTGTCCTCAAAGCTTGTTGAAGACAAGGGTTTTGTCTGATTTTTTGTTTGAACTGTCATCTCTAGATCGTTTTTTTAGTATTTGCGACACTTGAGGAAATGAGGCGATATGAGTTACAAATTCCATAGAAGAAATGTCGCATTGTTTCTGATGTGGTCCATCCGAGATCTATTTTTATCGGAGCTCTTTGATCGTTTTGTGGGATGGGTCTTTTCGCTTGTTTCTTAGTATGTTGATTTGATGTTCTTGCTTGTCTGGCATCGTAATTCCTCAATGTATGTTCATTTTGACCCTGTCGTTGGTCAAAATGATGTTTATAATTGGGGTGTCAATAAGGAGTTCTTGTTGTTTGTTTTTTTGTTGGATTGACTCCTTTTTAACTGTCACAAGGAATGAATTTGTATTTAATTATTCTTCTTCTTCAACTTGAGTTTGTCTTCTGGAGAGTTCGGATGCTTCCTTCTGTAATTGTGCTACGTTGTTTTCCAGTAGATTGTTTTTACTATGAATTTCCTCGAACTTTTCGTCTTGCGACATTTTGTCCTCTTTTAACTTCTTGACTTCTTCCTCTAGTTCTTGATTAAACTTTTTGAGGTGTTGGTTTTCTTCTTTCTTTTCTAGTATTCTTCCTTCAAGGTCTTCATTTGAATGCTCCATCTTCTAACTATGTTTCAGCTTCTTGATTTTTGTAAGTAATGTCTTGTTATGAATTCTTAGTCGAAATAATTCTTCGGTATTGCTTTCTAATTCATTATTGACTTTCGTAATTTCCAACTTGTGCGCTTTTTTTGAGTCCTCGTCTTTCTGCTGAAGTTCCTCAATCCGTTGCTGAAGGAGGCAATTCTTTGCTTCCTTCCATCTTACTTTTGTCTGAATTTGCATGATTTCGTCATCTTTGTCCTTGATGATTTTATTTAATAATTTTATTTCTTCTTTGTTCTCCACTGCATTTTTCGTGCTTTTTTGGTTTTGTAGATTCTGATTGGTATATTTTTTACTCATTAATTCCTCAATTTGAGTAGATAATCTCTCAATACGAATTTTTAGATAATGATTCCCCACTCTGTTAATCCCTTAGACATATCCAGCTTCACCATGTCAAATGCTTTGTCCAATGCTACTTGTATTCGAGACTGCAAATCTGATTTAGAATTCACCATAATTCCTGACTTCATCTTTGCTTCAAGTTCTTCTTTGACTTGGTCTTCTTTGATGATACTGATCTCGACTTTGACAATAATTAGTATTCGATGATTGCCGATGTTCCTTGATTTTTTGCTTCCTTCCCCTTTTTATACAATAATTGTAATTAATTACAATTATTTAATAATATAAATTATTACTAACAATAATGATAAATATTATATTTAAATACTTTTATTATAAAGGTGGAGTAATAAGTTTCTAATAAAATTAAAATATTATATAATAATACTAATATTATTATAATAATATATAAAACTAAGATTTGGTTTGATAAAACCAAGGGCTCACAAAACCATGTGCACTTTTATAAAACCATGTGCGGTTTCATGAATGGTATTCTTACTTCTTGTTCTTACTTATTTTCTCTTCTTCTTATTTTTTCTCTTTTTTCACTATCTTCTTTTCTTTTTGTTTTTATTTTATTTAGGTCAAAGACCTAATTTGGAGAAACTCTCCAATTATTTGGCCAAAAGCCAAATCAAATCACTTCTTGTTCATTTTATTTTCTTCTTCTTCTTCTTCTTCTTTTACTTTTTTGTCTTTTTCTTTCTTCTCTTTTCTTTTTTTACTTTTTTTGAGTTGGAGAATAGAGTTTGGCCAAGGGTCACTCTATGGTCAAAAACCAATTGACGGGAGAAACTCCCAATAATAGCCAATGGTTGGAATCTGCCCAAGAAGGGGCTCTGATACCACTGAAGCATAAAAGCTTCTTTTTACACTCGTAAATTCTTTAAAACGCCCATAGGAAATCTGAATCCCACATTTTAGTAAATAATAATAGATATTGATAGATGATAAAAATGTAATGAGAGGCCCCGTATAAATACAATTCCAAAGGGCGGCTCTAATGGTTGTTCACAAGGGGTTATGTCCCTTCGGTAATTATTGATAATTACTATTATTACTATTATTATTTTATATCTATATATTTTAGGTTTGTTACAGACCCATTCTAACTCTGTCAATATTTCATATTTCATGAGCTAATCAAAATTTAATTTAATGTAAATTGACACATATTATATGCTGATGCACCTGGAAGATTGTAACAGTTAGAAACCATGTAAACAACATCGATGGTTATTCAGAATTCAGGAATGATATTTACACCTAAAGTAGAATTCAAAACCAAGGTAAATAAGGAACGTAGATTTATTAATTATTTAGGACATGGGTCCTACAGTCTGTGTTAATACACAGAGCGACCATCGCAAGTCACCAGTGTGGGAATTGTGATGATGTCGCAGAACACTAGTGGATGGTTTGCGACGATAGGCCAAAAGGCAGAGAACAAAGATCAAATCACCGCTTTGGTTCCATTCCCCAGGTGCAATGGGTGAGATCCAAGTTCAAGGATCAACAAATCTGCAAACAATGAGCAATAAAATGGTTTTGAAATGGTGAGTACAAACTCTTCAAAGTGAAGATCTGTTGGTGAAGCAAGGCTCAGGAGACAAATAAGATGGCTTGCAAAAGAAATCAAATGAAAATGGCATTCAAATTGAAAACTAAGACAATGTATGTCCCCAGTATGGTCGCTAGATTTGTTTGATAGACAATCTACCAAGAGTGGACTTGAGGCCTGATCTCCCTATCTCAACACGAGTCTGGAACAAATAGGACAGAACATAGAATACTTTCCTATATATAATTAGAGATTGAGTAGATAGATGCTTTACCTCTCATATCGTTGATCCTTTCTCCTTGATGTTTGCTCCAAGCTTGATGGTCTTCAGATCTCAGTTGCAAAACCTATCAAGACAGCATAGAAAAAAACTAGTAAAATGCACCTAAACAATAATAGATCTAAGTAACCAGTTAAGTAGTCAAACTACATAAAATATCATCAACACAATGAGATTTGGTGGAAAGCATTTATATTACTGTATAATAAGGGAAATACATAGAAGGAAGTGATTACAACCAATGACTTAATGTAGCAATCCTTCTCCGATCAAGCCAATGCCAAAGCCTCCCAAGGAAGTGTGAGTCTCCCAATAGATGAGTAGAGATCTCTCTGAAGCTAATTTCACCAGCATGTAGATACTATAGACTTCCTCTCTTTGGTATGGGAATGAGCTTCACTTATATAGGACTAGGAGGATAGGATAGGTTGAGATATGTTAGGAAAGAGATGGGGGATCTCACCCAAAGGCTAGGGAACCGAATGTTATCTCCCCTATGAGCTAGGGATAGGGCTCCAAATCACTCATCTTCGAGAAAGGGCTCGAAGATGCACTCTTATCCAACTAAATAACATCGTCGTAGGCTGCATGAGGAGAACCTGTGATGTCGCATTTTGCACAAGGGTAAACTGCGACAACCTTATAAGATAGGTCAATTAAGCCCTCCAATCATGGGAAACTTCAGGGATGTTTACACTGAGTCTCATGGTAGTAAGATGTAGGTGTAACAGTGCGGCAGCAGAGCGCACACTAGAGATGGTACGGGTTAACCTCTCCCATATGACTTCTCAGGTACCACTGATAGAGGTAGAGCATCTCCCAGAGGTGATGCAACGACATGTGGTCGGGGTACCAGGTGTATGGGTGCGGCTGTTGCGGAGTATAGCTAATGTCATACACTATTATGGTCAAAATCATCCCGTTGAGGTGGTGAGACCTCCCTGTAGGGCTTAGATGCCATGGGGTCTCACTATTTTTGTATCAAATTGTATTTTTGAGAGCTACGATCTCCAATTTTGGACTTATGATACCACATTTTGGACATATTATTAATGAAAAACTATGACTATTCGATTCTACTACTGTGTATGTACAAATGTATGAATGTGTGTTTATTTGTGTGCTTCTTTTATTGATGTGACAAATTCCAATCTAGGACATAATTAGCATATGCATCAGCTACATGATTAAAATTCCTTGGAACATGAATGTATCTGATAAAAACAAATTGATGCTCCAAGAGTCTTACCCTTAAGAACCTCCATAGTAACATAGGATCCCTCACACGGTACTGATCATTCAATTGAGACAACCAATTGCGAATCCAAGAGGACTTCTAAATACTGGATACCATGTGGAATGGCATTGCGAAGTAGCTCACCAATGGCATTGTACTCAGCCACATTGTTGGATGTAGGACTGAGACAAGAACCTCCTGAAGACACAATCTAATGGTCAGGCGAATAAATAACCCATGCAGTAGAAGCTAGTCTCTGCATATGACAGGTAGCTCCATCTGCGAATCCCAAGAACACTAGAGATTCCACTGACATCTGTCAACCAAATGGAAGCAAATCAGCAAATCCGAACAATCAAAGTAAATCTAAACTATGTACAGAAACAACTATACCATTGTATACAAAAGTATCAGCTTGAGATAGAAGCTCAAGCATAATACCAATTGAGGTAGAGCCCATTTCTAGGCTCCTTCAAGGCATTCCCCTCATAGTCTTCCAACTCGTAGGCTCCATTCTCAAGGACACGCCTCACAATGTATGGGTCGTGCCACATGGGGTTAAACTTTCCTGCCGCCAGGGGTTCCTTAGCTTGGTCATAAAGGAGGACCAAGTCACCTTCAACATATTGTCGGGGACGAATAGACCAATCACACTGAACCTTAACACAACATTTTTTGGCATCTATAGCCACAGCGGCATCTCGACGCCTCTTGTCAAGCTGCTCAAGGTGGATCAAACATTTCTCAACATCTAAGGTGTCAGGAAGGAGCTCTATAGCTAGTTTCAATGAAGGTATTTCGCATTCAATCAACAAGATAGACTCCACACCATGTACTAGATGAAATGGTGAGAAACCGGTGGCAGTCTTTACTACGGTTCGATATGCCCACAAAGTAGGATATAACATAATATGCCAGTTTATCTTGATTTGCTGGATGGTTCATTGGAGAACAATCTTTAAGGACTTATTTACTGCTTCGACCTGACCAATCGCTTGGGGATATTACGAAGATGAATGATCCTAACAAAACCTCAGATTATGTGATAAATACACCATCATCTTGTTCTTGAAATGACTGCCATGGTTAGTGATAATCTCCTTTGGGATATCAAATCAAGTGATAATCTAATTGAATATGAAGTGGGCTGTTGTAGCACCATCGGCTTTTATGGTTGGCAGGGTCTTATCCCATTTGGTAAAGTAATCAATGACCACGATAATATGGTGATTCCCCTGAGCCGAAGCTAGTTTGCAATCCATGAAATCAACCCCCCACTTGGTGAAGCGACTGACGGTGATTACTAGATGAAGGGGCACAAGATGCGAGCGTACATTCCAAGAGAACACCTGGCAAAGGTGACACTTCTTCATGGCCTCCATACAATTTTTGAATATTGAAGGCCAGAAGTAACAAGCTCGCACGATATGTTGGGTTGTTGCAAGCCCAAATAAGTGACCACCACATGCCCCATCATGGCAATCATTAAGCACCAACTCTTCTTCTTCATGATTTAAACAAGGACGTAGGATGGAGTCTTTTCCACGACAATACAAAGTGTGACTGACGATGACATAGTCTTTACCATGATGTCTCACACACCGTCGTTTATCTCACGAGTAATGCGAAGGAAACTTCAAAATCTGGAGATATATGATAATGTATCCATACCAAGGGTCCCTTGACAAGATAAGAAATAAATGTTCATCCAAAAAAAAGTCTTCATGGACGATGTCCTCATCAAGTCTCGAGAAATATAACATGAGCTCAGCGAAAACCAAGCACTTCACTGACTTCGCCAAAGAAAAATAGAGATCAAACTCCTAAAGGATTACAATCCACTTATTATACTCCCCCCCAATTAGGCATTGTGAAAGCACGAACTGAAATGGATTGACATGTACGATAATTGTGGTTTTCCTTAGCAAAATATAATGCCATAACCATTGGATTGCATGAACAGTCGCAATGGCCAATTTCTGAACGTGAGAGTATCTCAACTCAGTGTCTACTAAATTTTGAATAAGGTAATAAACAACATGCTCTTGGAGCACATCATCCACCTGAACTAAGACAATACCAATCGTCTCTTGAGACGCGGCCACATAAAGTAGAAAATATCTAGAAAAGTTGGGTAGACTAAGAAGAGGGGTCGATACCAAAGCTTTCCTCAAATTGTCGAAAGACTGCTGGGCTCGCTAATCCTAGATAAATGAAGTGTCTTTCTTCAAAAGTCGCATGAAACCTTTGGTAAGATTGGCATAATTCACGACAAAGCATATTAAGAAAGTGGCTCTCCCTTGGAGGCTCTGAAACTTAATCAAGTTACGCGGGGGAGGAAACCGAAGTATTACCTTAGCCTTTAGAGGATCGACTCTTATACCCTCTTTCGAAACTACGAACCCTAGAAGGAGACCCATTTTCAAAACAAAGATTCACTTGTTAGGGTTCAAACAAATCTTATAACACTGGCATCTTTCAAAAATGAGGCGGAGGTGCTTGGGGTGGTCCACTCTCTTACGAGAATGGCTAGAAATATCATCCAAGTAAGACTCCACAATGCGCTTAAGGTAATGAAAGGCATAGGTCATGGCACACTGAAAAGTATCTCCGATGTTTTTAACGCCAAAGGGCATCTTTCAGTATGCAAATGTACCCCAAGGACATATAAAAGTTGTCTTATGTTGATCCTCGAGTTTAATGTGGATCTGATTATATCCTAAGAAACTGTCCATAAATGAAAAAACTTCGCTTCCAGCACACGCATACAATATTTAATCTATGAATGGAGTGGGAAAGTTATCTTTCAGGCATGCTCGGTTCAGATCTCTAAAATCGATACACACACGGATGGTTCCCTGCTTCTTATCCATGGGAACGGGATTGGATGCCCATTCGGTAAGGGGAACCGGGTAGATGAAACCAACTTTGAGTAGTTTCTCCACCTCTACCTTGATTGCAAATTCCTTTCTAGGATTCATAGCACGAAGACGTTGTCGAAGTAGCTTAACATTACGATAATTTTTAATCTCATGCTCGATAATGCTAGGGTCTATTCCTGGCATCTCCTCATATGACTAGGAGAAAACATCCCGAAATTCCTTGAACAACTCGGTGTATACACGGATCTCGTTGGGACAACAATCAACATCGATATAAACATTCTCAATATTTCTGGGAGTGCGAGAGATGTTGATCAAAATGGTTGGGGAAATGTTAGCCATATTCCCGTCTGCGTAAATCCCATGTGAATCCAAAGGAGCTACAGGGTGACCAACCTTCTCTTCTAGAGTCGATCGAAACTCTTCTTGCTAAGTAAGGTCAAGATCGATAAAAAAATACAATCAATGATGCAGATCTTCCCAAGGCTTATCACTACCATACATGGCTTTGATGATAGCTTCATCCGAAGGAAAAGTACCATCAAGGAAATCATGCGAGAAAGAGGAGTCGACTGCCCATGCGGGCAGCACAACGAGGTCTTCCTCTCCTGTATGTGAAGAAGAGAGATCCGGTTCTGTAGTGGCTTGTTGAATCTCTTGGTAAGCAAGCTTAGCTGCACACATGGGCATAGCCATCTCGATGTGTGCAACATTTCGAGATGAAGAACTCGTGGAAGGTAAATTCCATGAATCATTAAAATATGACGTCCAAAACGGTACACTCTATAACGAGGACGGGGAACTATCGGAAATGGTTCCTATATAAGAGATTGGATCAACAAAGTAAAAAGATCCCATCAAAGAGGAATACAATCCTACACCAATATTCCCAGTTGCTGGCTGAGGATTTTTTATCTGAGGAACTTCAGATCCTAGTGATGCAACGATATTGGAACTAGTGAAATCTAGCTAATCGACAGTCACAATTTTATCTTCATGAGGAAAGCAAATAACTCTAAACACAAAGGACACAATCGCTCTCATAGCATAGATCCAATTCCGGCCTAGAAAAAGGTTATAGTCGATGGGTGCATCAACCACTTCGACTTCAATTGGCACGGCCTTCCCACCCAAGTGGACCTCAAGGGAGGGGATAATACCATGCGGTCTGAATGAACGACCATCGAATGCAGTCAACATGGTCATAGAATTCAACAAAGAAGGGGAACCTAGAGCCTTCCAACACGCTAACAACATTACCGATGTGGAGACACCTTCGTCAACCACAGTGCATTTAACGATATTCTGAAGGCACCTCACATGGACTTGAAAAGCCACATGATAAGGTAAGCAAGGTTGTACATCAGTAGTGTCAAACTTGATAATACTAGGGCTACCCTGATCCTGAACTCCCAAAGCACATAAAAGGGCAGTGCTTTGTGAAGGACAAGCCTAGAGAACCTCGAGAGCTGACATGGCACACGGAGTTTGGCCCAAATATTCTACAATGGAGTAGTTATGGGTGGCTTGAGTATAGGGGTTATGCGTCGAATGCGTAAGAACACCTTTTGCTATCTGCGGCATGGCACTAGGCTTCTCGATATGAAAAGGAGAGTCGGGAGGAGTGGGTTCCTTCCCCATATTTGGTTGTGGTGCACCATAATCATGTTGGCGAGTAGCAATATTAATCATAGATTGCACCATTTTAACGGCATCCAAAACCACCAGCATGGGTAGAAGACGTCGAAGTTTCATAAGACCCATTACCGGTGACAAAAGTACTCAAAGCCATATTTTGATGACGTGGAAGGGGATCTTTCAACACAATTGGGATCTGTGCAAGATGCTTCGAGTCTTCTTCAATACAAGGACACAAGTGTGTTAGATGATATTCTGTGCAAATTTTACAAGGAAACTTCACTTTATGTCTAGGTTTGCGGTCCCAACCAACATTTTCACCATCCCGAGGAGGGATGGTGTTTTCCTTCTTAGGATTATTTCAAAAATGAGGCGGAGGTGCTTGGGGTGGTCCACGCTCTTACAGGAATGGCTAGCAATATCATCCAAGTAAGACTCCACAATGCGCTTAAGGTAATGAAAGGCATAGGTCATGGCATGCTGAAAAGTAGCTCCGACGTTTTTAAGGGAGAAGGGCATCTTCCGGTATGCAAATGTACCCCAGCACATGCATCGAAGGTTTGATCTATGAATGGAGTGGGAAAGTTATCTTTCAGGCATGCTCAGTTTAGATCTCTAAAATCGGTACACACACGGATGGTTCCTTGCTTCTTATCCATGGGAACGAGATTGGATGCCCATTCGGTAAGGGGAACCGGGTAGATGAAACCAGCTTTGAGTAGTTTCTCCACCTCTACCTTGATCGCCATTGCCTTTCTAGGATTCATAGCACAAAGACGTTGTCAAACTGGCTTAACATTAGGATAAGTTTTAATCTCATGCTCGACAATGCTAGGTTCTATTCCCAGCATATCCTCATATGACTAGCAGAAAACATCTCGAAATTCCTTGAACAACTCGGTGTGTATGCGGATCTCGTCGGGAGAACAATCAACACCGATATAAACGTTCTCAATATTTCTGGGAGTGCGAGAGATGTTGATCGGAATGGTTGGGGAAATGTTAGCCATATTCCCATCTGCGTAAATCCCATGTGAATCCAAAGGAGCCACAGGGTGACCAACCTTCTCTGCTAGAGTCGATTGAAACTCTTATTGCTAAATAAGGTCAAGATCGAGAAAAAAATACAATCGATGATGCAGATCTTCCCATGGATTATCACTACCATACATGGCTTCGATGATAGCTTTATCCAAAGTAAAAGTACCATCAAGGAAATCATGCGAGAAAGAGGAGTCGATTTCCCATGTGAGCAGCATAACGTGATCTTCCTCTCCTGTCTGTGAAGAAGAGAGATCTAGTTTTGCAATGGCTTGTTGAATCTCTTGGTAATCAAGCTCAACTGTAGACATGCGTATATCCATCATGATGTGTGCAATGTTTCCAGACAAAGAACTCATGAAATATAAATTCCATGAATCATTAAAATATGATGTTTGAAATGGTACACTCTATAACGAGGACGGGACACTATTGGAAATGGTTCTTATATAAGAGATTAGTTGAACAAAGTCAAAAGATCCCATCAAAGAGGAATACAATCCTACACCAATATTCCCAGTTTCCGGCCAAGAATTTTTTATCTGAGGAACTTCAGATCCTGGTGATGCAATGATATTGGAACTAGTGAAATCTAGTTGATCGACAGTCATACTTTTACCTTCATGAGGAAAGAAAATAACTCTAAACATAGAGGACATGATCACTCTCATAGCATAGATCCAATTCCGGAATAGCAAAAGGTTTTAGTCAATGGGTGCATCAACCACCTCGACTTCAATTAGCACGGCCTTCCCACCCAAGTGGACCTCAAGGGAGGGGATAATACCATGCGGTCTGAACGAACGACCATCGAATGCAGTCAACATGGTCATAGACTTCGACAAAGGAGGGGAACGACCATCGAATGCAGTCAAAATGGTCATAGAGTAGCAATATTAATCGCAGATTGCACCATCTAAACAGAATCTGAAACCACCAGCATGGGTAGAAGACATCGAAGTTTCATAAGACCCATTACCGGGGACAAAAGTACTCAAAGCCATATTTTGATGATGTGGAAGGGGATCGTTCAACACAACTGGGCTCTGTGCAAGATGCTTCAAGTCTTCTTGAATACGACGACACAAGTGTGTTAGGTGATATTCCATGCAAAGTTTACAAGGAAACTTCACTTTACGTCTAGGTTTGCGGTCCCAACCAGCGTTTCCATTGTCCCAAGGAGGGATGGCGTTTTCCTTCTTAGGATTATTTTGATTGTTCCCATTATTTCCACCCTTGCGGTTATTTATCCCCTTCTTATTTCCACCAGGTTGTTGGTTACTTGATGGGTTCACCAATTGTATAGAGTGAACATCGGACAATTGGGTGGAAACAGATGAGGCGTGGGCCTGTCCGAGGGTATATTGGTTAATAGACCAATTATGCATTTTATTTATAACCAAATCTATGGGACGAGTACTTGAGGATCCCACGATGCTATCAGCATGTGGTCCAGGAACAAGCTTGGGCTCATGAGGTTATCTCGGTGCATCCAGAACAATGTTGTACAAGATACCATATTTAGCATAGACTAGGTCTAGCTGCTGGGATTTGAAAATGGCTTGTTCCTCGGTCATAATATTGGACAATGAAATGTCTTTTGAAATGTAAGGGAGTAATTACTTAAGGAACCATTCCAACAGAAACTCTAGAGGAATGTTGGCTTTCACTAGCCTCTTCCGTATGCGCCACTCTTGAATATGATCATATTTGTGTGTGGCTTTGTTTTGTCGGAAGGTAGATAAGAGTTCAGTACCAGTATCATAATGAATTGGCAACTGAAAGTGATCTAGGAAAAACAAGGCCAAATCATTAAAACTCTTGTAAGTGCCCCCAGGAAACTCAACATACCATTTCGCCGCTGCCCCTGTGAGGGTGCGTTAAAATAGCCTTAAATGAATAAAATTGTGATTCAATGAATTAGAGGAGCACCATAAGTGAAAAGTAGTAACATGATCACTGGGAGCCTCACCATTCTTCCCTTAAAACTTCGGAATGTCGGAAGGGAGTTTGGTAGGGACTGGAGGCCAAGTAGGATCATGACACATTGGATCATTCGTGATCTTCGAAAGATGTGGTACATTCAATATAGCAAGAAAAGGGAGACGAGGTTGTGAAGCTTGATGATGAGCTCCCGAAAGAGACTGGTTCTGTGAACCGTAAGGTGGGATTGTATACATTGAAGTTGACACCTGTGGTACTGACGAACTCTGGTAAAATCGTGATGGTGACTATAACGGTAGTAACCTCCTCCAAACTATCCCATGTTGGAATACACAACCGCATGTGTAGTAGGGATTCCATAGGAAGGGTTGGGATAGTAGTTAGGACCGATTGAAAATCCATGAGAATGGCCGCCATGAAAATGAGGTCCCATATACCCACTTGAGGAAGGGATACCAGCCGAGTGAGGGCCATATGAAAATAGTATATGCACACTCCATGGAACGAATATCTAGCAGGATGAGAATTTTGTGGAATCACAAAAGCGTTTGAAGGTACATGCATAGAGACATGCGGATGACCAAACAGAATGAAAATCGTGGATCCAATTCCTAATGTGAAGCCTCCACTTGAAAAACGGGTTCACACTAACTCTAGGGGCTAATGAAGGAGATGGTCCTCCACTAGTAGTCAGATTAGATGGAGCGATATGACTACTCCCAAACTGATAGGCAGTGAAAGAAGGAATGGTTCCCCCAATTCCAACAATAGAGCTAGTGTGACTACTGGACATGGTGGATCTAACTGTCGGCATAAAGCCTGGCATACCATATGAAAAAGGACTTGAGGTCAAAGGGATGGACGAAGTACCATAACTTGGAATCCCATATCGAAAACCGGATGGTTGTGTATCGTCGAATGGGTTTTTGCTCGTGGGTGGGTACATCCCAAACCCATGAGGAATAGTGGTTGGAGAACCTCCTCCCCATTCACCCCTAGGAGTGACTGAAGGGGATTTTCCCATTGTGCTAATAGATGGAGTCACTGGGACCCCAGTCATGCCAGGTGTGGAACTCATAATAGAAGCTCTCCATATCTCATGAGATGTGAATGAAAGATCAATGGTAGTCTTCCGACGGTTCTTAATAAAAGACTGCGACATATCGCTAGCTGATAAACCAAACTACCTACGAGATCGATGGAGAGGCAGATCTTGATCCACGATGACTCCAAAAAGGTCAACAAATTAACGTCTCCTAAAGGCCTACTAGATCGTCACAGAGCATACAGCTAAATGAAACTATAGCCAAATGCACACAAACAAGATTGGTTCAAGGGACCTCCCGACACTAGAGCCGGTATGTCTTGCCTAGGAGAGGCTTGAGACTCCCAAACTATAACCAAAGGTAACCAAATCAGTTATAAGGGCCCCCAAACTTCACTACGTGCACAGGGTCAAATCCCTATACATACAACAACTGTGTTGTCCGACAACTATCTAACTCAGGATACTCACAGAATAACCGCTGCAAGCACCCTATGTGATACCTAGGTAAAGCAACTAAGGCCACCACGTATAACAAATTATCAGGCAGACAGTCGCAGGTGGGATCCATCCTATGGGAAAGGTATCTAAGCCTGAAACTCAATAGGGTCAAATCCCCCAAGAGCCCCAGTACACAAAAAATCCTAGAAATATCTCCCACGTTTAGCTAGTATTGGACGGCTATCTCCGCAACCAACCTCTCGTGGCCTTGTGCTTAACTCTTGTTTGAGTAGAAGTTCCTGAGAACAATGATGTATACCATGGGTTTCATCACTCCCTGTTCAGACACATAATGTTTGGTTCAATAATCTTTGATTGTTAACTCACAATGATCTATTCCAAAACTCTAAAACTATACTATTTGGTGCCCCCTAAAAAGAGAAAATTGTTTCTAATCAATTTTAAGATTAAGCGTTAATTTTAATGGTTGTAATTACTCAAAGGATATGGCCATGAAACAAATGATGTGTAAAGACTCAATGATATGCACAACCGAAAATACTAGACTCATCTATCCATAAAAAGGATGCCACTATATGACAGTCAAATCAACAATTGAAAAATAACAATGCAATCTCTTTATATTTTCATGCACAAGCAAGTCCTGAATGAAAGCACAAGCACTCTAATGCAAAATGCAATGACATAAAGAAAAAAAATGTATTTTCATATATAAATGGAAATGAAAATGCAAGCCATATTTTAGTATTTTTCAATAACATGAATGAAAAATGCAAGCAAAATCAGAATTATTCAGTAAAAATGCAGAGCATATCAAGCAGACAACCCAACAAATCCCAAACACTAAGATTCAGCCAAGCTAACGAGCTATAAAAACGGAAAAAGGTTTGAAACCAAAAAGCTCAAAAACTAAAGAAAGAGGAGTTTCTGGTCAATAAAAGAGCATGGAACAGTCAGGAAATAGGCCTACTAAGACTCAGGAACACATAGAATCAACTCAGAAACCACCAAAAAACATAAACAACACAAACCCGGAGTTGTGCGCAACTTCTCATAGAACAATAGCGTCCGTATGCTGGCTACTGTACTGATAGTAGCGAGTAGACGCAGGCTAACCAAAGCTAACTTGCATACAGGGAAAAGCAACTGCACCAAAAATGAATCAAACAGCCCAGAAAAAGCAAGTTTTCTAATGCAGATCCCAACATCCAGTCAATGACACAAAAGCTCGACAAACAAAAACTCAAAATAAAGAAAAATGCCTAAAAATCCCCAAAATGGAGGTTCCTCCCAAGCGGAGTCGCCATTTCTGTTACGGAGAAAAACTTCCTATGGCTCAGGGCAGACCTCAACAGACAGATGACTACCAGAAATCAACTCAATTCTCAATACAATGCTATATAAATGAAAATGCTAAGATGCGGATAAAAGACCAACCTTCAACCGGATGTTCGTAGTAGATCCCCATTGATCTTTCAATCTCTGCACTTGAACCTGCAGCTTAGTCTCGACAACAAATACAAGCAAGTGCATATAGTACATGAAAGACATTAGCATAAACAATGTCATGGTCCATGATGTAATAATCAAATGTAACCCAATGTAATTAAACAAACATTTACAAGATCAATTGGACGAGAAAATGATTATTTCTATTAATGAAAACAAGAAGTACATGATACAACCTCTTGTCGGCAACTCATCTGAACTAAGAACTAGAAACTCCACTTGTGCCTCCACCACTTCAATCCCCCATGCAATGGAAAACTCAAACTATGAAGGAGTTTGGTAGGTGAACATAAGAAGTTCACAACAACAAGGATCAATGGATGTAGACTCAAGTCACGAGAGAAATCCAATAGAGTTTCTATGCTCTCTCTTTCCTCCTCCTTCCATGCAAGATAAGAGCTCAATATATAACCCTCCAAAGGTAGGTGAAATATTTAATCAAGTCATTTATGGGGTACATGGAGGGCCAAAGGTCACCCTAAGATTGCTTTTTGGAGTGAAAAGTGAATTTATATTATTTTTCACCATTTAACTTGATGTATGTGGGTTATATTGGTACAACCTGCGTATACGCTAGGTATAGTGGAAAAACTAGCATACATGAACAAAAATAGGGAACAATGTGTTCCTGGAGGACAAAATGTGGATCTAAGTCATTAAAATGAATACTGAAGGCCAATGAGTGTTGATGCTCACAAGGTGGAAAAATACGTTGTAACACTAAGGCTATAACTATAGCATCATTGAAGGAAAGAATTTGTGACTAATGTTTCACGGGATTCCTTTCCTATGAAAACATGCCATTTACTCAGGATGATTATAATGATTCAAGATTTTAAAGGGACCACTTCAAAAAAATGCAAAAACAATTAACATGTATTAATTTGAATTGTATAATGGCTAACAAACCTTGAGTCCAATTGAAAGAAAGCAAGACACAATATAACATGCTAGAGACTATGCTTTATATGCTAATGGAACAATCTAGTAAATATTTTTCTCATTATGGAAAATTTAAAAATATTCTTTAAGATTGAAAATATTCTTTATCGTTGCAGGTACCAATGAGTGTTCAATTTGTGAATGTGGAGTATGCCCATTCTATTCATGGATTATTGTTCCTATTTCAATCCATAGAGATATCAGAATGGATCTCACATGAACTCTGAGCCAACTGAAAGTAAAGGGGTAATGATTAGGCCCAATTATTTCATATCGATTGGGTAAAGGAGTACTCGCAGTCAAGAAATTTTCAAAGAATCCTCTATTCTCATCATAGGTGGTGAGAAACATCATCTCATTCAAATCAGCACTAGCCATGAGTGTTTCATACATCTATTTGACAAAATAAAAGAAGAACTTCTATCTCTCAGCTACATCATGAGAAGGATGACTAATGTTGGCAGGAAGAAATTGGACATCAAAGTATCTCTGTTCACTTACAACATAATTGGGAAGAGTTCCTATCTTGGAGCGAAATTTGAATGAGTCCACATAATCATGAAACTTGGACATATGTTTGAGCCTAGTAAGGACTTGAAAAACCAAGTTGCAAGGATTCTCCAATAATATATACCAAATGAGAGTCCTTATTCATCAAGAGAGTCAAGGATGGTCCTCTATGGGAATCCTTTCATCAAATCCTTCTACACATTGCTACAGGAATAATAAGGCATTGTGGAATGGACATAAAATATATTGGGATGTGTTGAAGTGGTAACATAAGAAAATCACTTATCAAATCATTTAAATCCAGTGGAAAGGGTGGCATAAAAAAGATGAGCCTAAATCCTAAACCCCTCATCACAAGCATGGACATACCCTTAGTCATGTGTTTTTCCTATTCGGGAAATATATTCATGGGGGATGGACTTATTGAGGTTTCTTATAACCCAAATACCTTCTCCCTAATGGATTTAAAGTTGTCCTATATAAGGGTAAGCATAATTTGAACCATCCAAGAAGAATATTCTTAGAGAATCCTCAGCCATGGTCGACAAGGGATTGGACTCCTTACCTGTAACACCATATATCTCATCATTCCTTTCTTTGATCCACCCAAACATATGTTAAACCACCTATTCTCCATTAGCAACACCACAATTGTCTTAATGGAGCTATTGGTTTTTTGCTTGTGGGTGCCAAACTCAAGAACCACAAAAGGAAACAATACCAAATGTAAAATTAAAGCATGCAATAGTATCATGTGATGCTCCATTCTAGCCATCATTCTACAACTTGATAATGGCATGTATTCCTCGCTCTTTGGCATAATTATCCTAGCACTAGGCCTTCCTAGATTAAACAAAAAAATGGGTGTTTAAAAAAAATATCAAAAGTTTGGTAAAGTGAAGCCATGGAAGGAATACATGGATGCTGGGTAGTCAACTAATGAAGGTGTGGACAATATTAAAGAAACTATTCCAACCAATTTTAACGAAATGCCAATGTAAATATCCAATCATATGAAAGCCAAAACTTTCCTCACCTCTCGGTCTACTACTGAACTATCTAGCATTGGAATTCCAAGATCCCAATCTAATCTCGGAAAGGGACCACAATGTTGCTTTTCCGCCACTCTGATCATAACCATCAAACTATCATACTTTGTTTGCATTCTCCTGTCCTCGATATCTAAGGTGAAATATCTGTAAAAGATGAACCTACCACCATGGATAATTGTCTACATAAGCATCCAAGTGAGTTCTAAAATATTGATTTCATACTTGATCCTGAAAATTGGCAAAGGAAATATGTCCTAATCACTAGTCATGATTCTAGGATTCTCATGAACTCTAATCATCCCCTCAAGAGATAGCTTCATCCCCCATAATTCTCTATAATTAAGAAAGTTGAAACAATTGAGTCCAAGAATGACCCCACTGTCTCAAATGAATATGATAATTGCAGAGTAACTACTTGTAATGCATCAACTTTTTATTCCAAATCACATAGATTTTATTTTATATAAATAAAAAATTAAGAACAATAATTGTTCTTTGTTCATCATAGTCAAGAATTGTTATTTGATACCTTTGTGAGATAATTCCTCTCATATAGATTTTATTACATAGTTGTCTATAATTCACTTTTGTTTAAGTAGTGAAGGCAAGCTCCTTCAGAAATATTGTCAATATTCGTACTCTTGTAGCCTATACATATTTATTTATTTTATAGACTTATTGCCTTTTTTCCATAGAGCTCTCGTAAAAGGTTCTTCTTATCTAATCCATGAACCCTTAATTTTCAAACATTAAAACTATTAATAAATAGTATTAACAACAAATTTGACCGATATAAGGTCTATACTTAAACACTTAATGTTACCCTAAGTAATAAAGAAATACTTGGTTAAATCGAAATACTTCACATTAGCCTAAGCTAATGGATCGTTAACTATATAATTTATAACCCATGCCATCCTAGCTAGCTTCCACATAACTATAATTAAATTATAAAGAAGTCTTTTACTATGGTATAAGGTATATCTAATGACCTCAATATTTCCAAGTCACTAGACCATGGAGTAACGAGTTGATAAGGAAGCATTTGGAGCATATAACTCGGTCCATATTAATACCACGGTTTACATTTATTTTACCCACATGCTAGCGCTTCGTCGACACACACATTAGTATGCATGTTAACGTTTGATTGTCTACGTGTTATTCTTTTTAATCCTTCCTAGTGGCTGCGTGGCCACAAGGAGGTATGACATAGCATGAGTGCTAACGCATGTCTTGCTGGTAGGATTGATGTGGAGCACTACACATGGAAGCTCTCCTAGTTGCAAAAACCATGGTAAGTCTGGATCATCGAGGTGTTAATTTTTTATCTTTAATTCAGAGTTGCAATAATACTTTAAATAAAATCACAATCACACATAAGTAATTGTATTCAACACATGAATTTATATTGGGGAAACCCTCTATGAATTGAGGGAGAAAACCCAACAAGCCTTCCTTAGTATATTGATGCATAGGAGAGAATGTCTTTTACATCAAGCAACCCCAGTGAAATTATAGAGCAAGAGAAAGATAGATATAGAAAGAAGAGATACATAGAATAAATTTTTTTCACACAACCAATTCGCTTGCATTGGTCATATGCACAAGATAACCTTTAATAGAATTCACTCCAATATTGAAGACATCAATCTTGCATGAAGAATTGTTCCCCACTTCTCATGAAATTCATCAACTCACTGAACTGACCCTTAGGATGAACTCACCCCTTAACTAAAAGTTTTCCCAGTTAGTTAGGTGGCTAACTTAAGCGTCGTCATGCAAGTGTTGCAAGTCAAGTGTCATATTTTAGTTTAACATAAGTGTCATCTTTAGTTTAACATAAGTGTCTTCGTTTCATTTAACATAAGTGCCATCATGCAATAATACTTAATTCTAGATATGCTTTGTTATCATTTAGTTTACTCTATTAACTGAATCTTTCTTGTTAACATCACTGTAGTGATCAATTTGATTTCTCCTTTGAATGGATGAAGGACCTTCTTTGTTAATATCACTGAAGTTTAACATTTTGAATTCTCTCTTAATTAATTCTTTGTGTGCAATACAAATTCTCTCATATATTATCACATCTTATCTTTAGCTCTTGTCTTATCTATGTGGTCTAGATGTGCCAGCTTCATTATCATATCAAATATACAAACGATATTTTCCCTATGATGTGATCATATTGTTCTATTATTATTCCAAGTGTTTATATGCTAAATTTATTCACTCTAGAGGTGGACAGTCTATAGAGGAGACTTAATAGCTCAACCATGGTTAGTAGTACATAACACACCATACATGCTTTGACATGCAAATCATCACCTCAAGACATGAGGCACCACACTAACACATGAGGATCTGTCTTGACACACAAGACCTTAGCCTTAAGTAGAAATAATGTATAACATCATCACTTTGACATACAAAACACTTCCCTCGGCACATGAAACTTATCCATTATTGAGTCCAACTCAAGATTCTTCACCAAGTTTCCTAAGTCCAAATCAGGATCCTATAAAGCACTACCTTAACAAACGAGGCTCAATATTGACACACAAGATTGACCTCAAGAATGACTCATGATTGTAATATCCCCGGACCTCCCTTGTGGCCTTCAGAGGCCACCAAAGATCCTACGTTACTTTTTTTTCTTTTACTTCCAAAACTACACACAGCCGCAATGGACTCGGATCCGCAATCCACCATTGCGATCTGCAGTCCGTGACCCGCGATTACGATCCGCAATCTGCAATCCACAATAGCGATCCACAATCTACAATCCATAATTGCGATCCACAATCTGCAATCCATAATTGCGATCTGCAATACCCAATCCACACTCTCAGTTCCGTAGTTGCGATCTGCAATCCGCAATATGCATTCCGCGTTCCACAGTTGCGATCCACAATCCGCATTCTGCAGTCCGCAATCCGCATTGCGGGATTCGGAAATGCGGAGCTGCAATTTATTGTGTCAAACAGTCTTCTGCAATCTGCAATCCACATTGCTAATGCAGGAATGCGGATATCCAACTTCTCCTCCAAATGACCTTCCGCAATCCGCAATCCGCATTGTGGGTGCGGGAATGTGGTAATCCAACTTTTTCACCAAATGACCTTCCGCAATATGCAATCCACATTGCGGATGTGGAAATGCGGAAATCCAATTTTTCTGCCAAACGAACTTCTGCAATTTGCAATCTGGATTGCGGGTGCGAGAATCTGATAATCCAACTTTTCTGCCAAACAACCTCCTACAATCCACAATATGCATTGCGGATGCGGAAAGGGTCATGCTCAATACTCTTACTCCAACAAGTTTCAAAAGCAACTTCAAGGGTCATGACTTTCTCATCCTAGGTCCAAATGAGGCAAGGTTGGTACCATTGGAAATATCTTGGGGATCTCTATCCAATGGTACAACCCCCCTTCCCAACTGAGGTATCTAAACTCCTCATTTTATCCTATGACGTTCTTTTCTATATCCCTCTAAGATGATTTCCATTCTTCAACAGGTCCCTACCTATCTCCTGCCATAACCCCATCTTTCCTCCGACCCACAGAGAGGTTTAGGAATACTGTAGGCTAGGTAACCATTCGCCATGATTAAGTGAGGTTAAGCAATACATTACAAGGGTAAGAATCTCATAAAAAATACATATAATAAATGAAGCTAAGGCTAATCCATAAATCTAACACATGGAAAATCAGCAATGCATTAAACTTATGCAATTAAACGAAGCATTCAACCCGGACTTAGCCTTCCACTCAGGCCTACACATGATCTACCTATCAATCACATTTATATAACATTCATTCAACAACTTAATCAAAACAGCATAATAATAACAACACGTGAAATAACATCATTCACTCCACAAAACACTTATCTTTGTATCTTGGAGTTTCCCCAACAACTCGCTAAGTGAGAGCAATGTTCCACCCAGCCATAGGTCTCTGTCCAGTCTATACTCTTTCAGCTGAGAGACCACCCTCGATCTGGGTTGTGTATCCACTAAGGAGGGCTAGGTAGGCTCTCTAACAGTCAAGTTCCACTTCAATGCTAAGTCAACCTATAGCTGGGCTTGTCAAGCAATCTCATGTTAATCCAACATGTAGTTGGGTTTATCAGACATACACATGCTAAGCCAACCTACAGTTGGGTTTATTAAGAATACAAATAAATAAGGGGGTATTGCTAAGCCAGTGAGCTCAGCCACAGAGCTACGAATATCTCAATCACTTAGTAGATATGGCACCCACATTATCAAACTCACCCAACACAAGTAAGGCCCTCTTCTCTGCTACACATTCCCTCAAGGCCCCTTCCCTTCCAATGCTATTCAAGGTAGCCATAAGAAGCTCCAACTACTAGTTTATTGAGATTATAGCCTTCACTGGGTTTATGAATCATTCCAACCCTAAACCCTATCTTTTACATCTGCTAAAGAAATTGGTTGCGGCCTAAGCTCTATCCCGCAACTCGACTCTCTGCTTGTGGATTTCGTGCTTCACACAGCTTCTTCAAGCTATTCATTCCACATTGTCTGGATAACTAGCGCATAGCAAGGATGAGTTTCATCTTCGCTTCCTCTGCACATAGCAGAACTTCCCTTCACCAAATGAACAAATGAACAGAAAAACACCCTTCTCAGATCTCAGCGTCGTTTTTATCTCTTTCGAATCTCCTCCACTAGATTTCCTTCTCCACGTTCTGTAACTGAATTCGTGCCCATACAGGGAATCAAATTGGTTACTCCTTCCCAAGTGGCATCATGGGTCACCATCCCACAACCCCCTCACCTCTCCCTGGTGGATACCTTCGCCCCCTTCTCATTAGCTGCCTCACTCAGGCAGTTTTCGGTATTTCATTGCAATATTAAACATTTACATCAATTACAAAATTTCATGGCTTAATAGCGCATGCATAGTTTCACTATCAAATACTTTCCTATGAAAGAAAACCTTAAGCATCCACTAGTGGGGCCTTGGCCTTGAGCTCCACACTAGGGTCGACACACATTACACAAACACAATATTTACATTGAGGCCAACAATTACTAAGGCAGGGTAGGGGTATCACAAATCCCTCCCCCTTAGATCAACATTGTCCTCGATGTTCTCAAAACTGAACAAAAACTTGAATGCCTCCTTCATGGCATCCTACAGCTCCCAGGGTGCCTCCTCTGGACTAAGGTGCTTCCATTGTGCCTTTACTTGTCCAATGGATCACCTCCAAAGTAATGTAACCTTCCTATCGAGGATGCATATAGGCTCCACCTGGAATTCTCCCTCTGGTTCCACCTGTATCACATGCCAATTAATGATGTGATTAGGATTATGTACATATTTCTTAAGTGAAGAGACATGGAAAACATTATGAGCTTTCATGTTAGCAAGTAATGCAATCCTATATGCAACTGGTCCTATTCTATCAAGGACTTCAAATGGTCCACAATATCTGGGTGCCAACTTGGCACAAATTCCCAACTTCATGGAGCTCTTCCTTGGTCTCACTCTCAAGTAAACATGATCGCTAATCTGGAATTCTTTGTGTACTCTCTGAACAAATCTGCCTAGCTTTTTTGCCTGTCCTAGGTTTCCTTCAAATTCTGTCTGATCTTTAACAACTTCTTTCTCCATCTCTTCAATCATTTCTAGTCCAAGCACTACCTTGTTCACTGGGCTATCCCAATTCACTAGAGTTCTACATCCTCTGCCATACAAAACTTCAAAAGGGCTCATCTTCGACGATGCCTGGTACCCATTGTTGCAGTAAAACTCTACCAGGAATAGGTAGTCCTCCCACTTGGATGGCTTATCCATCACTTGCATTCTTAACATGTCTTCAAGAATCTTGTTTACTCTCTTAGTCTGTCCATCTATTTGAGGATGATAGGCTGTACTGAAATTCAACTTAGTCCCCAACTCTTGAAATAACCCTTTTCAAAACTTGGAAGTGAATTTTGTGTCCTGGTCTGAAATTATTTCCTTGGGCAATCCATGCAATCTGAATATCTCTCTCATGAAGATATTCTCAATATCATTGGCCTTGTGAGTAGACTTAACTGGAATAAAGTGAGCTACTTTTGATAACTTGTCCACTATAACGATAATGGAATCGTGCTTCTTCACGGTCATGGGAAAACCTGTTATAAAGTCCATAGAAATCACTTCCCACTTCCATTCGGTAATGGGTAGTGGCTGCAACAATCTTGCTGGATGTTGATGCCCTACCTTGACCTGCTGACAGCTTTGACATCTAGCAATATAATCTGCTATGTCTTTCTTCATCCGATGCCAAAGGTATTGTTTCCTTACTGTGGTTATAGTTTTCTGATACCCTGGGTGACCAGAATCTGGCTTTTGGTGTATCTCGCCCAACAAAAGCTCCTTCAATTCTGCACAGTTTGGAATGTACAGTCTAGCATCTTGGTACATAAGTACATCATCTTCTCCAATCTGATATCCTGCACACTCGTTATCCACCTTCCCCTGCTACAACTTTTCTTTGATTTGTAGGTAAGTTTCATCATTGGCTCGAACTTCAATGATCCTTTCCTTCAAATCTGATTTACAAACAATTATTGCTGCAACATGGAATTTCCTACTGAGCGCATCGACAACCTTATTCTCCTTTCCTTTGACATGCTTGATCTCCAAATCAAACTCACAAAGAAACTCCATCCATCTAGTTTGTCTGGAATTTATATTTGGTTGGTCAAATAAATATTTTAAACTCATGTGATCCATCCTAAGTTCAAATCTTCTTCCCAAAAGGTAATGCCTCCATTTCTTGAGAGCATGCACTATGACTGCTAGCTCTAAATCATGTGTAGCATAGTTCCTTTCATGATCTTCCAGCTTCCTTGACTCATAGCCAATTACAAATCCTTCTTGCATGAGTACTCCACCCAATCCCTCCATGCAAGCATCTATGCATACCACAAAGTATTTATTTGGATCTCCAATCATTAAAACATGAGCACTGGTAAGTAATTCTTTTAACTTCTGGAAACTCCTTTCACACTTCTCGGACCATGTAAATTTGACTTCCTTCATTTGTAATGATGTAATTGGGTGAGCTATCCGAGAGAAACTTTCAATGAATCTTTTGTAGTAAATTGCAAGGCCAATAAAAGATCTTACATATGCAACATTCCTTGGAGTAGGCCAATCCATTATGGCCTCAATCTTCTCTAGATCTACTACAACACCTTCTGCTGAAATAATATGTCCGAAATACTATACCTTCTACTGGTAGAAATCACACTTGATTAACTTTGCACACAGCTGGTGCTCTCTAAGGACTTGCAGTACCATTCTCAAATGCTCAGAATGCTCTTCTTCATTCTTTGAATACACCAGAATGTCATCCAAGAATACAATTACAAACTTATCCAAATATCTTTTGAAGACACTGTTCATAAGACACATGAAATTAGTAGGTGCATTGGTGAGACCAAATGCCACCATAGTGAACTGAAAGTTTCCATATCTAGTTCGGAAAGCTATTTTGTGAATTTTTTCACCCTTTATCCTCACTTGATGGTAGCCAGACCTCAAGTCAAACCTATAAAATACTTTATCTTCCTTCATCTAGTTAAACAAATCATCAATTCTTGGCAATGGATACTTGTTCTTGATTGTTACCTTGTTTAGCTACCTGTAATCTATGCATAGCCTTAAAGTCCCATCCTTCTTCTTAAAAAACAACACACGCGCACCCCAAGGGGATACATTTGGTGTGATATACTCCTTTTCCATTAATTCTTGCAACTACATTTTCAATTCTATCAGCTCAGGTGTTCTAATCCTGTAAGGAGCTTTGGAACTTGGTGTTGCTCCTAGAACAAGATTTATGGAGAAATCAATGTCTCTCTTGGGTGGTTGTCATGGCACTTCTTCTGGAAATACATCCTGGAACTCCTGCAACAGTTGAAGCTCTTCCAACTTTGTCCCTTTATCTTATGTCGAGTCTGATATATGCACAATCTATAATTGACAACCCTTTTTATAGAACTTTCTCAGCTGTAAGGCTGAAATATGCCTTACCAAAAGTTGTTTTGGAATTCCTTTAACCAACCCCGGTCTTCCTTTATCATCAACACACTCAAGTACCTTCTTATAGCAGCCAAGGTTGGCTCTATGCTTCTCCAACAAATCCATTCCTATCAAGGCATCATAAGATCCTAAGGGTAGTACATTCAAGTTTACCTTGTTGGGAATTCCATTTAGCTCTATGGAACAATCCACCACTACTTCACTCACTTTTCTATTAGTCCCAATGGCTAGTTGAACTAACCAAGACTTACTATGTTTCACTTTACTAAGTGAACAAATTTCAACCACTTTAGGAGACACATAACTATGAGTGTATCCTAGATCAATTAAAACAGAAATAGATTGCTTAACAATCTTACCTTCAACTTCTAGCACTGCTGACTGGTCGTATGCCTGGTGATCATCTAGTGCTGCATAGATTCGAGGTGTGGCTCTGTCCATATCTTCTAACATGGTTGCTTCTCCCAACTTGTGCAAGATTCGGGGATTCCCTCTTCAATTTGGGAAATCTCTAAGCATGTGGCTGTCTCCACATCCCCAACACTGAAGTGGTCCTTTTGATAATTTCTTTCTTGTTACCACTAGTTTGAATCCACTTCCTGCTGGCTGTCCCTGTGGAAATTTTCTAGACTGATTCTTGAAAGGTGGCTTGAAGCCATTTCTCCTTGGTTCAAATCCTCCTTTGGGTTTTCCTTTCCTTGCTAGTTGAGTGTTTTTCTTCCCTTTATTCTTCTCATAACAGAGCATGGCCATTCTAATGGCTTCATCCAAACTTGGTGGATGGACAAACTCAATCCTATCCATGTAGTTCTATGGTAGGCTTCCAAGGAAACATTGAATCTTCACCCTTTCATTCTTGATGTAGTCTACATACCTTAACAATTCCAAGAATTTATGAACACGTTCCTCCATGGAATTTTTCCCCAGCCTGAGTTCATTGAAATCCTTTCTCTTGTTGTCATAATACCTAGATGATAGGTATTTTTCCTTAAATTATCTTTTAAACCGTTCCTAGCTGATCCTTCTTTCAAAGGTTCTCTTCACTTTCATGAGATGTTCCCTCCAAATGGAAGTTCTGCCATTCAGATTGTAAATGGAAACCCTAGCCTTCTCACTTTCTGAATAATCATGCATTTTGAAGTACTTTTTCATTTCAAGTAGCCATACCTCTGCCTCCTGGCCTGTCTTGCTTTCTCCATCAAAGGTAGGAGGCCTTGCTTTCCTAAATTCTCCCTGTGGAATTCCTCTGGACTTCCTTCCTCTCCCAGTCATGTTGTAAGTGTGCCTTGGACTTCTTTGAGAGTCCCTAGAGTGTGCTGATCTACTAGAGTGTCCCCCATATTACTTGGATTGGACCCCATGTTTACTCATTGATGCATGTCAGTGAGGCTCAGCATAATGGCCGCATTGAGCTGGTGCTGCTCTTCTTGCACCTTTATCAGCCTCTCATTAAAGCTTACCATGGTCTCAACCAAGTCTTCGGGAGTCATTTGCTCTCTTATTAGACGTTGTTTCAGTGTGTTATTCCTGCACGTTTTCCCCCAGCACGTCCTCTTCAGGCTCGTAGGGATCCTGTGCATCATTAATGGTCACCATTCTTGCTTTCCTACACATGGCCTTGCTGTATGATTTGACTATACCTGCTGCAATCAATGTGCATGATATAAATGTTTATTAGAAAACATAGGACTTGAAACATCCATACAATCTGGAAATTATTCGTTAAACAATTAATAATAAGAGTTTTGTTAGGTTAAAACAGTGACATGACATTTCCTTGCATGCAATTTCTTCCACGGTTCGAACCTAACAGCCCTAGTATTGTAACTAAAGCTCTGATACTACTCTGTAACGTCCCTGGACCTCCCTTGTGGCCTTTAGAGGCCTCCAAAGATCCTTCATTAATTTTTTTTCTTTTACTTCCCAAACTACACACAACCGCAATGAACTCGGATCCGCAATCCACCATTGTGATCCCCAATCTATGACCCACGATTGCAATCCGCAATCTGCAATCAGCCATTATGATATACAATCTGCAATCTGTAATTGCGATCCACAATCCGCAATCCACACTCTAAATTTTGCAGTTGTGATCCGCAATCCGCATTCCACAGTCCACAATTCGCCTTCTGCAATCTGCAATCCGCATTGTCGGATTCAGAAATGCAAAGCTACAATTATCGTATTAAACGGTCTTCCGCAATCTGCATTGCAGATGTGGGAATACAGAGATCCAACTTCTCCACCAAACGACCTTCCGCAATCCGCAATCCGCATTGTAGGTGCAGGAGTGCAGTAATCCAACTTTTCCACTTAACGACCTTCCGCAATCTGCATTGCGGATGCGAAAATGCGGAAATCCAACTTTTCTTCCAAACAACCTTCAACAATCTGCAATTCGCATTGCAAGTGCGGGAACGCAGTAATCCAACTTTTTCTCCAAATGACCTTTTGCAATCCACAATCCGCAAATTGCGGATGCAGAAAGGGTCATGCTTAAGACTCTTACTCCAGCAAGTTTCCAAAGCCACTTCCAAGGGTCATAACATTCTCATCCTAGGTCCAAATGAGGCAAGTTCAGTACCGTTGGAAAGCTCTTGGGGAGATATATCCAATGGTACAACCCCCTTTCCAAACCGAGGTACATAAACTCTTCATTTTCTCTTAATACGTTCTCATCTATATCCCTCTAAGGTGCCTTCCTTCCTTCAACAAGTCTCTACCTATCTCCTACCATAACCCCATCTTTCCTCTGACCCACAGAGAGGTTTAGGAATACTGTGGACCAGGTAACCATTTCCCATGATTAAGTGAGGTTAAGAAGTCCATTATAAGGGTAAGCATCTCATAACAAAATACAGATAATAAATGAAGCTAAGGCTAATCCATACATCTAACACATGTAAAATTAGCAATGCATTAAACTCATGCAACTGAATGAAGCATTCAACATGCACTCAGCCTTCCACTCAGGCCTACACATGATCTACCTATTGATCATATTCATATAACATTAATTCAGCAGCTTAAGCAAAACAACATAATAATAACAACATGTGAAATAACATCATTCACTCCACAAAACACTTATCTTTGCATCTTGAAGTTGTCTTAACAACTGGCTAAGTGAGAGCAACATTCCACCCAACCATAGGTCTCTAGATAGCCTATACTCTTTCAGTTGAGAGATCACCCCCGAGTTGGGTTTTGTATCCACTAAGGAGAGCTAGGTAGGCTCTCTAACATTCAAGGTCCACTTCAATGCTAAACCAACCTATAGCTAGGTTTATCAAGCAATCTCATGCTAAGCCAACCTGCATTTGGCTTTATTAAGCATACACATGTTAAACCAACCTACAGTTGGGTTTATCAAGCATACAGGGAAACAGGGGGGTATTGCTAAGCCAGCAAGCTCAACCATGGAGCTACAAACATCTCAATCACTTAGTAGATAAGGAACCTACATTATCCACCTCACCCAACACAAGGAAGGCCCTCTTCTCTGCTACACAGTCCCTCAAGGCCCCTTCCTTTCCAATGCTATTCACAATAGGCATAAAGAAGGTCCAAATACTAGTTCTATGAGATTATAGCCTTCATTAGGTTTATCAAGCATTCCAACCCTAAACCCTATCTTTTACATCTTCTAAACAAACTGGTTCATCATGGGGTTGTGGACTAAGCTCTGTCCCACAACTCGACTCTCTGCTCGCGGATTTCATGCTTCACACAGCTTCTTCAAGCTATTCATGCCCCATCATATTGATCCGAAGGAGTGTGGATCACTAGCGCATAGCAAGGACGGGTTTATTCTTCCCTTCCTCTCCACATAGAAGCACTTCACTTCACCAAATGAACAAATGAATGGAGGAACCCCCTTCTCAAATCTCAGCGTCGTTTTTATCTATTGCGAATCTCCTCCGTCGGATTTAGGTTTAATGCAGTATTTTCTAGGACTAGAGGTATGGGATGTAGTTCGGGATATTTTCCTTGGTCAAGGGAAATATACTATGGGGATCTTGAAGAGATTCTGGATGCTAGACTATGGAACCATGTCTACACTGATGGTTAGTAACTAGCATAAAAATGGTGCATTGAAATTCGACATCGTCTACCCTAACTTATACAAGAGGTTATTGCATCTCTTATGTATCTAGTCAACACATGGCCATATATTTGCTTTGTGGTTCACTCTCTTAGCTAGTTCATGGGGGAAATAAAGAGAGTACATTGGACAACAACAAAGCATGTGTCGAGATATCTACGAGGTACAGTCAAGTATGGGTTCAAATATACTGAGTTTGATGGTGTGCACTGATGCATAGTAGGCACGAAATGTAGTGGATCGGAAAAACACTTTAGGGTGTTGCTTCAACATAGGATTAGGAGCTATCTCTTGGTAAAATCAAAAGAAAAAGTATGCTTGATTGAGCTCTGTAGAAGCATAGTACAAGGAAACATGTGAGGCCATATGGCTTTGGAATTTTCGAGTGGCATTGTTTGGTGAGGAGTTAGAGTCAACCATAATTTACTGTGACAATTAGAGTTGCATCAAGCTTTATGAGAATCAAGTATTTCACGATCAGTGGAGGCATATTGACACACCATACCACTTCATCCGGGACTGTGTACAATGTGGATTACTTCGACTACCTTAATAGGTGAACATGTTGCATACATTCTAACGAAGGCCTTGATGAAAGGCACATTTTTTTCTTAAGGGGTAAGTTTGGTGTAGTAGAGAACACCTTCCTCACTAAGAGGGAGTGTTAAATATTGTAGCTTGGACAAATGTTCTATTCATGAGAGGCGTAACTCATGCTAGCAACATAAAGAGGAATAAAATCTCCAAACTTATATCACTAGCAAAGCCACTTAATTTGTGGTTGGTGAACACCAATAGGTCACAAGTAAAGTGCCATGAACAAGTTATCTCTTATGTGTTCACCATGCTTAATTGCAATCCCTTTTTTCTATGCCTTAGCTACCTATTACCTTCTTTAATTAAATGGGTTGTCTATCACTACTTGTTATCTATGAATTAGCTACGAGTTAATCATGCATCAAATACCTCTTATATTTTATATTTCTTCAATGTAGGAAATGCATAGATGGTAATCCACCATGAATTCTAAGATATAAACAAGGATGGGTGTAATAATCCTTCTAGAAACATCTTAGAACTTATCCAAACCTCTTTGAATGTTTCTAAGTTAATCATATCAATTTGGAAGAACATTACTTCTAATCATGGCCATCCATTGCTACTAGAAGATTATAGAAGGGAAATCAATAGGCACATTGGGACAGGTATTTTTAGAGAGAATTCAAGGTGACACAAGGAGAGTATCTTGATATTAGAGAGTAAGAGATTAGATATATGGGGCATTAAAAGCTAGATTTCAGCAGACCGTGAGAAGCATGAAGGACCATTTTCAGGCAAGTAGTTGCAAGGGTTCATGGTAGTTTTCAAAGACGAAAAGACGTTGATTCTCTTCCTGAGTCTCTGCAGATTACATTGGAGGAGACAAATCAGATCATAGTTGTTTTGGGACAATTCATTAGGCCCGGACAGAGACAGCTGTGTGCTAATCAGCCAGGCCTTGAGGATTACAGCAGATTTGGGTAGTAAAATAAGAGTGAATCTGTTGTAGATCAATTGGATCCAGCTTTGCCAAGTTAGGAAAATAGTATTGTACTTTTTGATTAAGCATTTGCTGAACCTAAAAATAAAGTTCTCAACTCCTTGATTCCAGGTTTTCCTCACATTGGTGTTTCCAGGGTAAAAACTGAGTGAATTGTGTGATTGGTTTCTTATACTCTGGGCTGTATATTTGGCTAAATGTGATTAGGTATTATACATGTTTTAATTTATTACTTCAGATCCTAATTTTATTTTTGCTGATTTGTAATTAATAACTGAGTAATAACTTCTTTAGAGAGTTTTCAGAAAGCCCACTATCCACTTTATTTAAGAACAATTTTTTTTTATTTAAGAATAATTTTTTTATATAAAATATATGAAAGTTTTTATGGCAAATGGTTGAGATAAGCAATTAAAGTAATTTGGGTCAATTAAGTGTTAATAAGGTGGTTGAAAAAAATGTTATTGTACTCCTAGCAGAAGTCAAATCTTACTATACTGCAGTATACTGTATCACATATTATGGGACACATATTTTCTAATTCTGCATGTAATTGACGATTCCTTGATTCTTCTTTATTTGAAAAAATATACATTCATTTTCATTTGAGCAATATACAATCATTTTGATTTGCAGGATTTTGAACACTGAAAACTTCCAAACAAATCGTAACATTCCGAGTACTTGATGTGGTCTTATGTGATGTCCACCAATTGGACCATCTGGACGTCCAGATCCATGACAAAAGCTTCCTGCTGCCTGTTTGTAGGCCCCACATTGTAGCAATAAGAAAGAAGATGCAATACTATTAGTGGATCCGGAGTGGTTCCAACGCGGGTTGTGGTGTAACCAATTCGAACGATGAAAATATTCAGTTTCTGTTGGTCGCAGAATTGGACGGCCCACGAGCAAAGTACGATCAATCGATAGCGTAGCCAAGATAACAATTTAATAATGGTAATTTTTTTATTTCTTTACAGCATGTATCAAATATATAAAATAGTTGGTCATACTCTTGTGAATAGCTCCAAATGGTAAGCTATAAATTTGCTATCATGATTAAGGTGTCATGAATAAGGTATAAGGTTCGCCCTGAATTGGATCGACCTTTTTTTTCGTATTGTTCAGTTAGGTATTTATCTACTGTATTTAGTCTATTCAAACAGTAAGAAGATAAAATACAGTAACTAAATACCTAGCCAAACAACACAAAAAGGTTAATCCAATGCAGTGCGAATCCTATAGCTTATTCATGATTAGAAATTTATAGATTACAATTCGCAGTCATTCACACCATTACGACAAACTATTTTATATATACAGAACTTTCGGATGAGGCAGACCAGCTAGTTGGCTTTAACCATTTTTCCCATCCCTTGATTTCAATGTGAATATCAAGTTGAAAATGCTATGTATAAGGTGAATCTCAAGTTGAACTAATCTATAAGAGCATAACTAATATTAAAAACATAAATTAACTATTATAATACCTAAAACTAAATAAAATATATCCACTTAATATAACATCATATAAATTACATCCTCTACATTTTACATTCATAACCTAAATTAAAATAGACATAAATTCTATAGTTTTATTGTACTTGAAGGTTTGGTGCCAAGTTATTTTTTGAAAAAATATAATATATCATAATTTGAATTAATCTATAACAACATAATTAATATTAAATAAAATTAAAATAACTATTATAATACATAAACCTAAATAAATTATAGTAACATAAAATGACATCAAATAAATCACCCCCTTTACATACATAACCTAAATTAAAATTAGCATAAATTTTTTAGTTTTGACATGAAATTTCAAATTTGTTGATCTCTAAGTTAGTCTTTCAAGGAGTGCTTCTATGAAAAACCTAACAAGAAGGCCAACAAATCTTGTGAAACAACTCAAGTTAAACTATTTAAAATAAGGTTTATTTTCCATTATTAGACATGATATTGAGATAAATTCAAATTTCTCCAATATTGAGTATGATTGTTTAGGTAAATTTTTTCACATGGTAATTTACATATGGAAAAAAAAAAGAGTTAGTATAGAAAACCTACAAAAATAAAAGAACCTAAAAAATAATACTTAGAAATAAACAAAATTAGTGAACTGACTAAACATTTGTTATAAGTACGAAAAAAATAACAAATTCCACAATAAAGTGTTTGAAAATTAATGGATCTAATAAATAATTTCTCCATTTCTAATATATTCACACATAAATGAAATAACTTAAATAAATAAGTATGAGACACAAGAATTTTGATTGGCAAACCCAATCACGAAAAAACCATGGCACACAAATGAAAGACCAAGAATACATATTTATATCCTCTCGTCAAATAAATACCACATCAATAAACCATGGGCTAAAAAATACTTACCCATATCTATGGGTCAAAACCAGGGCGGAAAAAATTATTTAACTAATTCTCACAACATAACAAAAATACAAAAGTCATACATAGTTCTTGTTATTTTCTTATTTGGTGTGATATATAAAAAAAATTACTTTTTCATTTTTTCCATGGTCCCTCTTATAGTTTTCACAACGGGTCCACTTTAAACTACCGCTAGAAAACATTAAATAATAAACTAAGTTACACGTAACTAAGATTAAACTTATCTAACAAACTCTATGCTTGTGATGTGGGGTTGTGGGGTCAAAGGAGTCCTATACTCTTTACCGAAAGAATTAATCTAATATAGAAATGAATTAAAGTGAAATATGAATAAAAGCATAAATTGAATAAAGAAAATAAGAAGATAATAAAAAAGGAAATGAAGAAACTCTTTTAGAATTATAACCTCTATTTGGATAGCATCATCTAATGAATTAACTTAATTAATAATAGTAAACACCTTCTCTACAAAAGAGGGGAAAAAGAATACAAAGGGGTTAATTTTCTTGGCGTAAGAAAAGAAGAGCAATATACACTTGAAAATATATATATAGAGAGAGAGAGAGGGAGGGGGGGGGCACATAATGAATAGAAAGAGGAACAATTGAAGGGGAAGAGATAGACATCTTGTATATGGCCAAAGCTAAGTCCATTCTTGGTTGGAAATCTCTATGGTCATAGAGCCACTACTGGATTTATATGCTTCATTCGATGGTTTTTTGCATGATATTGACATCGATTCGAAATTCTGTGAAACATCCATCGATTGGTGTCTTCAACATCATTAATTGAATGTCGGAAAAACATCCAAAAACTGATGTTCCCGAAGGTCAGTGTAAAATAAAAAAAAGCAATGTCCTTAATGTGGAACGAATGTCTAAAAGGATAATCTTGGAACTTAGACTTAACGTGGAATGAACATCCAAAAAATGATTTTTCTAACATGGAGGTATCATCGTCTAAATGTATGATAATCAAGGTCTAACTTGAACCTAAAAGGGAATGAACATGTGAAAAGAGATGTTTCAAACATTGAACTAAGGTCAACTAAATGTTCAATAACCTAATCTTGGAACTTGGACTAAATGTGGATTGAAAGTCTGAAAATATATGTTTTTGTGTGGACATATTGTCAACTAAACGTATGATAAGCCATGTCTACAATTACCTTGAACAAAAAAATGTGGTTATTCCATTGAAATAATGTCACACATTTCTTTGTCACCCAGATCATCCTTTTTTCCATTATAACTTACAATTTTCCTTCCTCAACTCGTGAAAACTCCATAATTCCATGACAACAAGCATTCTAGCTAATTAAATTTGTTCTCCGCCCATGTTCTTATTATTTGGTGTTTCAAATAAGTTTCAAATCATTGAAAAGGTGAATTAATGGTAGTTTACAGGAATCCTAAATTTGTGTAAAGTGAATAGCTTTCAATACTTGTAGGTAGATCACTCAAATTTTGCCAAATGGGTTTTGATGTGGACATGTCTCAACAAATTACCCATCTCCTAGATCAACAAAAGTGGGTTCGACGTTAGCAAAATATCTACAACTAGTCACGATTACCGAGAAAGAGTTAGTGCATCTTTGTTCGTACAATTTAGCGATTTGCATGATCCACTCGATTGTGATGGGATTTGTTATGATTTAAGGGATTTATGATAAGAAAATGGATAGATCATTCCTAATGAATCTATGAAGGCATCTCTCCTCTTCAAGGCCTTGAAAAAATAGATATATTTGGGGATTCATTGTGCCTTATAGATGCATTGCACTTAATGCATATTTTTACTATATATACGTATCCCTTAGAGGATACATAAACAACAACCTAAAGCTAGAGGAAATTGAAAAATATGAAATTAGTTCATGGCCTATCTAATAGTTATAAAATAGGCATTCATATAGGGATCTTTAGATCTCATAGTACCCTTCAAAACAAACAATAAATCATTGGTATTTATTAGGGTATAACTCAACAATACTATGCCTAGTTTGGAGGTTAACTGGATGGTATTTTTACTTCTCCTAGTAGCATTATACCAATTGGGTCAAAACACATAAAACCTAGAAAAGGGGGCACCATTTCTTGTGAACTTAATGGAAACACCCATAATATGGAACAATTGATCAAATACGCAAAATTTATCTTGACCAACCTATACTAGAAGATTTTTAGAGAGGGGAAAATTTTAGGAGCGAAATTTAGCCTATGGGATAATTTTTACATTTTCATTGAAAAAAGGATTTGTCAATTTTCATTTTTTTTCTAAATTTATTCGCCCAAATTCCACGTGTTAATTTTTTTTCTCTAGAAATCACCAAAATTGTCCAAAAACTATATAAAACCCTCGAAAATTTGAATATTTTTAAATATCGCACAACATTTTGTGGTTGTAAATTTAAGAATTACTAAGATTCACCAAAGTTTCTACACATTAAGCAAAATATGGATCCTTAAAACTTTTCATATTTTAGAGATGACATTTAATGTGGCATTTATAGGGCTTGCTTGTCATTATGAAAGACAAAATGTGTGTGCATGTGTTAGAGAGAGAGAGAGAGAGAGAGAGAGAGATAGCATAGAGTTGTAACACATTGGTGCTGAGAAGAAATTTAATAGGATTATTTCTAACCTCATAGTGATAACATAGAATTGTAACACATTGGTGCTGAGAAGAAATTTAATAGGTTTATTTCTAACCTCATAGAGTGATAACATAGAGTTGTATTATATTTTTTCTTAGTTTAATAGTTGATCAAGTCTGTGGAAACTTGAAGACATAGTAGTGATGGGTTTGATCCAACAACACACCTTGTACTTGACCTCTATTTGATACTTGTTCACAATACACTCTTTCCAACCAACCTTTATGAAATAATCTTGTCCAAATCCTTATACCATCCTTGAAAAAGTTGAAAAATGCAATAAACAAGCTCAATAAGCTCTGGAATCAAAAACTTTAATTTCTTAGTACATGAAAGTTTTGAAAGGGTTTATGAACATGTTTTGAACCAAATGTTTCATGTGCTCAATCATTGTCAAACTAAGGCCTTATCAATATATCTAGAAAATTCAATTTACAATTAGCTCATATGATGCACCAAGCCTAAGGATATAGCTGTAGCATCATTGAAGGAAAGAACTTGTGACTCTAGTTTCACAGGATGCCTTTCCTATGACAAAATTTCGTTTACTCGGGAAAATTATAATGATTCAAGAGTTTAAAGGGACCACATCACAAAAATGCTAAAACAATTAACATGTGTTAATTTGAATTCTATAATAGATGACAAACGTTGAGTCCAACTAAAAGAAAGAAAGACATAATAGAACAAGCTAGATACTATGCTTTATATGCTAATGGAATAATGTTGTAAATATACTACTCAATATGGAAAATTAAAAAATATTTTTTAAGATTGAAAATATTCTTTACTATCGCAATTACTGATGAGTGTTCAATGTGTGAATGTGGAGTATGCCCATTATATTCATTGATCATTGTTCCTTTTTTAATCCAGAGAGATATCAGAATGGCTCACACATGAACTTTGAGCTGATTGAAAGTAAAGGAGTAAATATCAGTACCAATTATTTCATATGGATTGGGTACAGGAGTACCTGGAGTCAAGACATTTTCAAAGAATCCTACGTTCTCGTCATAGGTGATGACAAACATCATCTCATCCCACTAATCACTAGCTATGAGTGTTTCTTACATCTATTTGACAAAATAAAAGAAGAAATTCTATCTCTCAACTACATCATGAGAAGGATGAGTGACGATGGAAGGAAGAAATTAGACATCAAAGTATCTTTGTTCAATTACAACATAATTGGGAAGATTGCCTATCTTGGAATGCAATTTGAATGAAGCCACATAATTTTGAAACTTGAAAACAAGTTGCAATGATGTTCCAATAATAAATACCAAATGAGAGTCATGATTCATCAAGACTCTCTTCTATGCGAATCATTTCATGAAATCCTTCTACATATTGCTACAGGCACAAGAAGGCATTGTGGAATGGACATAAAATATATTGGGATGTGTTGAAGTGGTAACATAATAAAATCACTTATAAACTAATTCAAATCCAGTGGCAATGGTGGCATAAACCAGAAGAGCCTAAATCCTAAACCCCTCATCACATGCATGGACATATCCTTAGTCATGTTTTTTACATATTCAGGAAATCTATTCATGGGGGCTAGACTTATTGAGGTTTCTTATAAGCCAAATAATATGCTCCCTAGTGGATTTAAAGCTATGGCCTAGATAAGGGTCAACATAATTTGAACCATCAAAGAAGAATATTCTTGGAGAATCCTCATCCATGCTGGAAAAGGCATTGGATTCCTTACCTGTAACACCATATATCTCATCATTTCTTTCCTTCATCCACCCAAAAATATGTTCAAATACCTATTCTCCATCAACAAGACCACAATTTTCTTAATGGGGCTATTGGTTTTTTTCTTATCGATGTGAAACTCAAGAACCACAAAAGGAAACAATACCAAATGTAAAACTAAAGCATGCAATAGTATCATGTGAAGCTCCATTCTAGCTATCATTGAAACAACTTGATAATGGAATAAATTCCTCATTCTGTGGCATAATTATCCCAACACTAGGCCTGCTAAGATTAAATATAAAAGTGGGTGTTTAAATAAAATATCAAGAGTTCAAAAAAGTGAAGCCTGTGAAGGAATACATGGATGCTGGGTAGTCAACCAATGCAGATGTGGACAATTTTAAAGAAACTATTCCAACCAATTTTAATGAAATGGCAATGTAAATACTAAATCACATGAAATCCAAAACTTACCATCACCTCTAGGTCTACTACTGAACTATCTAGCATTGGAATTCCAAGATCCCAAGCTAATCTGGAAAAGGGACCACAATGTTGCTTTTGCGCGACTCTGGTCATGACCATTGAACTATCATACTTTGTATGCATTCTCCTCTCCTCGATATCTAAGCTGATATATTTGTAAAGGATGAACCTACCACCATGGATAGATGTCTACATAGGCATCCAAGTGAGTTCTAAAATCTTGATTTCATAATTGATCCTGAAAATTGGCAAAGGAAATATGTCCTAATCGATGTTCATGATTCTAGGATTCTCATGAACTCTAATCATCCCCTCAAGACATAGCTCCATCCTCCATACTACTCTATAATTAACACATCTAAAAAAATTGAGTCCAAGAATGATCCCACTGTCCCAAATGAATATGATAATTGCATAGTAACTACTTGTAATGCCTCAACATTTTACTCCAAATCACACATTTTTTTATAAATAAAACATTAAGAATAGTAATCGTTCTTTGTTCATCATAGTCAAGAATTCTTATTTGATACCTTTGTGAGATCATTCTTGTCATAGATATTTTGCTATGCAGCTATCTATAATTCACTTATGTTTAAGTTGTGAAGGTAAACTCCATCATAAATCTCATCAATATTTGATACTCTCGTTGCCTATACATATTTGTTTATTTTACAGATTTATTGCTTGTTTTCCCTAGAGCTCTCGTAAAAGGTTCTTCTTATCTAATCCATGAACCCTTAATTTTCAAACAATAGAACTATTAATAAATAGTATTAACATCAAAATCGATCCATATAAGGTCTATACTTAAAAACTTATTGTTACCCTAAGTAATAAAGAAATACTTGGTTAAATCAAAATACTTCACGTTAGCCTGAGAAAATGGATCATTAACTATATAATTTATAACCCACGCTAACCTAGCTAGCTTCCACATAATTATAATTAAATGATAAAGGACTCTTTTACTATGGTATAAGGTCTATCTAATGAACTCAACATTTCCCAATCACTAGACCATGGATTAACAAGTTGATAAGGAGGCCTCAAGAGAATATAAATCGGTGCATATTAATACCAAGGTTTACATTTATTTACCCACATGCCATCTCTTCTTCTTGGTCAACAAACACATTAGTTTTCATGTTAATGTTTGATTACTTATGTGTTATTCTTTTTAATCCTTCCTAGTGGCTACGTGGCCACAAGAAGGAGGTCTTACATAGCATGAGTGCTAATGCATGTCTTGCTTGCAGGATTGATGTGGAGCACTATGCATTGAATCTCTCCTATCTGAAACAACCATGGTAAGTATGGAATTTAATACTTGAGCTAGCTTGCACCCACTCTCATTTACAACATTTCAACTTGCCAGCGAACTAGCAGTGCCATAACATGTACTATGTATGTGCACTCTCTACAATTGTTGATCGTTAGTAAAACATTGTACTTGGTTTTGGTAGCAATGAAAGGGAGTGTTTACCTCATCGGTAGCTTGTTATGAGGGATCATTCTTTTGTAGAGGAGGCACTCATCCTTGCGCATCCATTATATATTTTGAGTCCATATGAGTGTTGAACCTTCAACCTCTTCCTAATATTGGTATTAAGAACCACTATCAACCGTTTGTTTAGTGTCATTGGTTACAGTGTGTGTTCTCATTCTAGAGAGCTATCATGGCATGTGGAGTTTTGTAGGATTTTATCATAGCCACGCCCTAAATAGAAGGTGATGTATTCTTATCAGTTAGATTGGCACTTCTCCGTCTGTGACCACACTGGATTGTTGGTCACACAAAAGGACCTTATGGATGGAAGACCCTCATTGAATATATATGTTTTGGATCCAAATATTGCAGTATATTCTTCATCATATCTATTTTGTTATGTATTTTTTATCCATAACTGCGACTCTTATATTGGTCAACTCGCAGGTCATCCACTGGAGTTTATGCTGACAACCCACGGCTATTACCTAAAAGTTGCACCCGCTAGTTTCTTAACACTAAACCCACAAGTTACTCGCCTATTGTAAAGAGATATACAAGCAGGTACCTCCAAAATTACGAAAAAAAATTTAAAATATTGATTAGGGATTAGTTATGGTAGTTACCCTAACTACCAGCTCTTCCATAACCATTTACCTTTCGATCCTATCCTCTCATCTTGGATATAGATATAAGGAGAGGGCATTGAGAAAAAGGGGGAGAACCATTTTTTGATAAGGAAATGATGGAGAAATATCCATTGAAGGAATAGGAGAAAGGAGCCCAGGATCAAGTTTAAACAATGCATGTTACAGATCAAGTATAACTGGTTTCCGTTGATAATTATAATACAAGATTTTTTCTTTCCCATAAATAGCTTCTATACTTTGTGAATCTAGTTAATTTAATCTATCATATCTCTTTTATATATGAGTTTCATGCTAGTTTATTTAGGTTTTTTGTAGTCAAAATCTTTGAGGAAGGTCTCTTATGTATTGTAGGTTTATCATCTGAGATCATGGATTAGAGGAATAAATCTTAAATCTTGGATCAAACTTCGTATGTCTAGGTATGTTCTTTAACTTTAAACCCTAACTTTTCTTAATTAAAGAAACTCTTTGTGATGTACTTTTTTGTCATCTAGACTTTGTACCTTAATAACAGTATGTTGATGATCTCTTAGAAGTTCCCAATCATATGTTAATTTACTAAACAACAGAACTGGTGACTCCACTGGGGAGATCTTTCTGTTGTTCTGGGAGTCATGGGGTAGTTTTTATTCAGTTTAATTACTCCTTTAGTTCTCTAGGATACTTTACAGGGTGTTTAGACCCTGTTTGAGACTCATACTTGGTCTTTATTGAGATTTTCAAGGTCTAGTTCTAGTAAAATACATTAAAGTGCTTATGGATATTTTGTAAATTGTAGAGTTCACTACTGGTCCATCATCATTCTTGCTTAACTTGGTGCCTGCAACAACGGGGGTTTCTGTTGGTTTGCATTTATCCATTCTGAATCTCTGTAGAATGTATGCAACATACTTATGTTGACAGATGAAGATCCCATTTTCAATTTGGTCAACTTCCAGATCAAGGAAGTACCTCATACGGCTTAGATCAGTCATTTCAAACTCATTTTTCATGACTGTCTTAAATTCTTCCAGCATCAAATTTCCCGTATAAATCATATCATCAATGTAAAGACATACAATCAGAATGTTACCTTGCTGATATGTTTTGACATAGAGAGTGGTCTCATTGCTTCTCCTGTTGAACCCATTGTTGATAAGATAGGAATCAATCCTACTGTACCAAGCTCGTGGAGCTTGTTTTAGACCATATAAGGCCTTTTTCATTTTGCAAACTTTTTGTTATTGACCTTTGACAACATGTCTGGGTGGATGGTCTACATAGACTTCTTCTGCAAGTATGCCACTAAGAAAGGAAGATTTCACATCCATTTGATATACATGCCATTGATTCTTAGTTGCTATTGTAAGTACATCTCAGATGGTGTTCATCCTTGTTACTGGAGCAAAGGTTTCATCATAATCCACACCATATTGTTGGGTAAATCCTTTTCCAAGTAGCCTGGTTGTGTGCTTCTCTATCTCTTCTTTTTCATTTAGTTTGGTCCTATAGACCCATTTGACTCCAATACTGCTCTTATCTAGTGGGAGATCAACAAGATCCCAATTATGGTTCCTTTCTATGGCATCAATCTCTTCATTCATTTCTTGTACCCACTATGCATCTTTTACTGCTTCATCCAAAGATGTTGGCTAACAGGAAAATAAAGCATATTGTAAGTGCTCATCAATAAAAGGAGTTTGATCAGATAAATCCCTCAAAATTCTAGTTCTCTGGTTCTGTGGTGGACTATCTGCTAATGTTCCTTCTTGATGTATCTCCAGTCTTGTCATTCTTAGTGGTAGATCATGTAGATTTGATCTTTCATTCTATGGAATATATGCTGAAGCATTTTGAGGATCACTCCAACATTTGTTTTCAAGGAACTTTACATATCTGCTCACCACAACCTTTTTGGTGACAGGATTATACAACTTGTAGCCTACATCCAAATGTCTGATTTGCTTGATTTTCAATATTGGAAAGTTGAAAAACTGATCGTAGAATTCCACTACCTCAACGGCCTAGTAAGAGGCTTCATCATTTAAATCTCTACATAAATACCTTGCAACTACAGTCATTTGTTATGTAAATAAATTACCTTCCATGAACATCGCTTCGGTCATTAGCATGTAGGTTGGAATTTAAAAAAATATGGGGATTGATGAACAAATGCATCCACTCAAGGGTTTTCTGGTCTAAAACAGAATGCTCAAAAGAAGGTAAGCATGATTATCTCATTTCATACACACGAAGGTATCTATATTCTTTGGTTTGCACCATGCTCTGCTACAATTTTTTGTTGGCTCTTTTATAAATCATGGAGTTTATTTTCCATGCAAACATGCTCTCTTGTGTACAGGTGGATTATTTAAGTTGACCAATTTAATCTTCTCATTTTAAACATATATTTAGTCAGTCTTCTAACATCTTTCCTAGAAGTTTATTATTCAATCCTTGTGTCTATGTAGTCTCGTCTAACATCTTACAAGTTTATCATTCAATCCTTGTGTCTATGTATTCCTTATGCAGGAATAGGGAAAAATATTTTAACCTACTTGGGAAAGTGAATGGTTTTTAAAAGGGCCAACGAAACGAAAAATTCCAACCTACATGTTAATGAACAAAGCACGATGTTCATGGAAGGTAATTTATTTATATTACTAATTTGAGTTAGATATTATTCTGTGGTTGTGTAGTTGGAAGGTATTTGCAGAGATTTAAATGATGAGGTCTTCGACTAATAGTATTGCATCAGCTGTATGAACTTCTCATAATTCATGTCTGGGAAGCTACAATAGATTAATGGAAAAGCTAAATGCAGTGAACCTTCTTTCTTATTGCTCATGTTCCACTTCCAAAAAACACTGTCAATGTGGGGGCTACAAACAGGCACAAGGAAGCTTTTGTCATGGATTTGGACGTCCAGATGGTCCAATCGGTGGACATCACCTAAGACCACATCAAGTACTTGAATGCTACGATCTGTTTGGAACTTTTCAGTCTTCAAAATCCGGCAAATCAAAATGAATGTATATTTGCTCAAATAGAGAAGAATCAAGGAATCATGAATTACATATAGAATTAGAAAATATGTGTTACATAATATGTAACACACTATATTGTAGTATAATAAGATTTGACTTCGGTTAGGAGTATAATAACATTCTTTTGAACCACCTTATCAACACTTAATCGACCCAATTCACTTTAATTACTTATTTAAACCATTTTCTATATAAACTTTCATATATTTTATAATAATAAAAAATGTTCTTAAATAAATAAATAAAACTGTTCTTAAATAAAGTGGATACTGAGCTTTGTGAAAACTCTCTAGAGAAGTTAATTACAGATTATTTATTGTCAACAAAAATAAAATTAAAATCTAAATTAATGAATTTAAACATTTATAATACCTAATCACATTTAGCCAAATATACATCCCAGAGTATAAGAAACCAATCACACAATTCACTTTTATCGTGAAAACACCAATGTGAAGAAAACTAGGAATCAAGGAGTTGAGAGCTTTATTATTATGTCCAGTAATTGCTTAATCAAAGAGTACAATATTATTTTCCTAACTTGGCAAATATGGATCCAAGATCTACAGCAGATCCACTCTTATTTTGCTACCCAAATATTTTGTAATCGTCGAGGCCTCGTTGACTAGCACATAGCTCTCTTTGTCCAGGCCTAATGAATTGCCCCAAAACAACTATGATGTGAGTTGTCTCTCCTCCATTGTAATCTATAGAGACTCAAGAAGAGAATCAACCTCTTTCCTTTTTTCAAAACTACCCTGAACCCTTGCAACTACTTGGCCTAAAAATGGTCTTTCATGTTGCTCACTGTCTGCTGAAATTTAGCTATTAATGCCCCATAGATTTGAACTGCTACTCTCTGATTTCAAGATAATCTCCTTGTGTCACCTTGAATTCTCTCTAAAAATACTTGTCCCAATGTTCCTATTTATTTCTCTTTTATAATCTTCTCGTAGCAATGGATGGCCATGATTGAAGTCATGTTCTTCCAAATGGTTATGATTAACTTAGAAACATTCAAAGAGGTTTGTGTAAGTTCTAAGAATAGGCAGTATATAGTGAATACATGTCAGTAGGTGATCATAGCCATGACCCATATATAGTAAGATACAATCTCTTGCTGAAAAGGAAACCACTGGTGCAAAATGAAGGTACAAACTGTTGATGTATGAGAACGACATCTCATATGTACAATCACCATCATGAGTAGCATACTGAATGCCACTGAAGTCTGGAGTCTTCTACACAAATCATCTACAGTGCAAGTCCCATCAAGTGACTAAAGGTGTTGAATTCGAACCTGATGTGAGATCATCTGATTACCGGTCAATGATGTATATAGTTAACAGACGTGAGATAACCCACCAATAATGAAAATGGGCATCAAGGCACAGAGTACATTCACCAACATGTGAATAAAGGTGTTGAGGTCAAACACTATGATGAATCCATTGATCAGGAGGGATTGATGAATCCCCAAATGTCGATTGCGAGAGAACCTACCACTAATGACTACAAGCCTCAAGGTATGCATTGGACTCTAAGTCTCAATTCCAAAATAAATGGGTTGAAGTCGACGGAATGAAACTTGCTAGAATGAGGGAATTAATGCATCCCCCATCCACTGACACGAGGTAATAGCTATGCTGAAAGATTTGGAAGAAATCGGGAAAACAGATCGGACTTACTCAAAAGGGATGGCCGACATGCAATAGTCAAGAGATGTGAGGAGTGGCTGACTCTGGTTTCATAATGTCCCTTGAACAAGAGCATGAACAGATGGATAGACTCAGGCAACATAGACTCAAGATAACAACGACACTTTGCAACATAGGAGGCATCGACAAAGGGCTTCATAACGGCTGGAAGCTTAACCAAACAGTGGAGTAATATCTGAGAAACGAGTATAGCTCCTAAGGTCCTACTATAGTCGCGACTCGCAATAAATGGACTAGAGTGAACAAGAAGTAGTAAATATTTTCCCTTTCGGATTTTTCAATTATTTGATTTTTTTGGTCTTTTTCATATTAGGAAAACTTGAAAAAGAATAAAATTGCTTATAGTACAATAGGTGAGGGAACAAGTGTCGAATGGAAAGAAAACTAGTCCTAAGTAGTGGAACATACCTATGATCAATGTAAGGAAGCATGTGCAAGATGTGGAAACTTGGGGGGGGTGATCCCTCATGGTAAGGGTCATCAAAATGCAAAACGAAAATGAAACCTTTGCTTGGCTCGAAAGGGAAAGTGCTCAGGCACATGGCTAATAATTCAGTAAGCGGAAGCCGGCACAAGGCTCAAGCGAAAATTAGGATGATGAAATGCAATCACAACTCAACATAAATGAAGGAGTCATCATGGGAGATGGCCAAAATAAGACAAAGTAGAGTATAAGTCTTTATCGCAAATTCATGGCGTGACTACAAATATGAGTCTTTATCACAAATTCATGGCGTGACTACAAAGGACTTCCAATCCTAAGGAGAAACAACAACATGGGTTCCAAAAGACATAAAAAGGGCTCTAACTAGGGCACCCATGGTCGGATAGGCCCTACCGCCAAATAACAACACTTCTATAACAATGTGAAGGTTCTGTGTCGGTTAAAAAGTGGGGTCGCATCTAGGTTTAATGAACATGGTCATAAGGTCAAATGCAAAATGCAAGAGAAAATGACATCTAACCTATATGATGCGTGTAAAATATACCTGCCGAAGGTGTGAAACGGTCAAAAAATCACTCTCGTTGTAAAAATCTGTTCAAAAAGGTACTCCAATGACGACATATTAGTCCAAAAATAGCTCAAAACGGAAAAAAAACTATAGGAAAGTGGATTTAAAAAACTCTAAATAGTAAAAAGAAATACCTTTTACTATTCCATTTTTACACAAAATAGTGTTTTTTGGTTAGTTTTTACCTCAATATTCAGTTCTCGATTCTGGGAGCTATCAGCATCGGATCCACGAGCCATCTGGATGAGGTTAGTAGTCTCATCCCCTCTTCAAATTCATGGTTTTTATTTCATTTTTTAATGGTTAATTTTTTTCTTTTCCAAGATCTACACCTACTCAGCGCTGTACATGAGCTACAGCTTTATGGGTCACGGGTAGGGCTTCCTCGACGTGGTCAATGAATGTGTTGACCGTGTACGGAAGCGACTATATACAAATTCGATTGCATACAGGGTCGTGAGGGTGGTTTTTTAACACATGAATACTAAAAAATGCATTCTTTTTACCTCCAGGATGGTCCTAGAGTGGAGTGAAAGGGAACATGACATTGTTGATGTGTATGTATACGAAGATTTACCCACCCAACAAGCGTTACAAGCATGCGGTCTATATAAGTTTTGGAGCATTGGGGGTTTAAGGGCCCAAAACCAATTGCTCCGCAAGTTGGTCGAATACTGGGATGTAGATGCACAGAACTTCGATCTAGATGGTCAACCACTTCCATTAGAGGTGGAGGATATCTATTTCATCACAAGTTTGTCCCGCCGATGGGATGTGGCAAGCCTCAGGTCCCGCAATGTAGGAGGTGGAATTAGGCTTAGTGATTACATAGACAAGTATTGAATCCCTGGCACCCAAAAGGTGGGAAGCCAGATTCCTATTGACTCCATTACGATCCTGAGTATGAAGATTATAGTTCTTACACTCGGGAGGATATCAGGTTCAGCTTCTCTAAATTAGGCTTCAAGGTCGATGATATTCTATGCGATAGAATGTATGAGACTGACTGTGTACGACTGGTGCACAATGTTGTTTGTTACTATGAAGAGACAGCTAACAGAGTGCAATCTTGGGAGGTCAAAGAACATCGTTTTTGGTAGCATACTCTGTAGTTTCTTCTTTGAGTATCGGGCTTGAGTCCGAGGGTTCAAGTCCCTCCGCATGGTCTCCGAATGTGAAGAACCTGCAATATTTAATTAATGAAAACACACAAGATAGCAGAAATAACAGAACTCAAAATCACTTTTATATTGATCGTAGGCCACTTCGAGGGGGCAACCTCCTTTGAGCAAGCTCAATACAAATAACTTCACGGTACCTTCATTTGTCTCAACACAAACTTATATACTAAGTCTAGGCACCAATACCATGGGTCAATACCATGTGTCAATACAAACCATGGGCCAATACAAAATATGGATCAACAATTACTATGGAACGACTTACGAAGCATATGCATCCAACAACAATAATACAAACTATGGATCAACAAATACTACGGGACGACTTACAAAGCATATGCATCCAACAACAATATACTAACAAAGTAAATAGAAGGGTTGACATGGGTTCTTAATATCCCCTCTCCCTTAGAAAAAGCTTTGTCCTCAAAGCTTTAGATGTGGAAATTGATGCAGAATCTGAAGGAGTGGTTCCCCTGTAGCATCCTCGAGTTGCATTCTGGGCCACCGACACCTTGTGAGTTTCAGGGAGGGTTGGTTGGAAGGTTGTAGACAAAGAAGAACCATATCAACTATGTAAAAAGTGTGCTCAGAACGGTGTTGATCGTCTTGTTGTTTCAGTCGAATTCTTGCCATGTGAAGATTGTCCTACAGAATGAGAAGAATCTGATCGCGGTTTCAAATAACCGAGTCAATTTCCTAAATTGGGGAGCTACTGAGGGTGTACGAAAGAAGAATTGGTAGTTCCTGTCCATAGACTGCTTTAGATGATGTCCTTTTAGATGTGGTATTGTACCATTGGAGTGGTTCTAGGAAATCCATAGAAATAGTTGTCCAAATTTGTTTAGGGATGGGCAAGGGTTCGAGCAGTCCCAAAAGGAGTTTCGTTTCACCCTTGTTGTCCTGGAAACTATCATAGTCAGCCACCATCTGTTGAATTGTCATTTTCAGTCCCTACCAAAAGAAGTTACATTGTTCCAGGTCATACATTTTGAGGGACCCAGAGTGCCCTGCTGATGAAGAAGCATGGAGTGCATAGAAGCGATAGCCTTGTTGAACAGATTGCAACCAATTTGGAACAAGTAGAGAAATAGATGGAAGAGAAACTAGGTCATCAAATGTGCGAGAAGGAGCATCTGCCACCATATTGTCCTTACCCTTCTTGTAAGTGATCGCATAGGCATAACCCATGAGTTGGATAACCCATTTCAGGTGTGCTAAGGAGGATCCCATTGTTCCAGGAAATTTTCCAGACTTTGGAGATCAATATTGATGTAGAAATAATTCCCTAATAGGTATGGTTTCCACTTCTGTACTGCATGCAAAATAGCCATCATTTCCTGTTGAGATGTGGATGCAGCTAAATTCTTATCGGAAAGGTCTCTTGAAGGAGACAAGCCCACTAGTTCAGCAAGGACACCTGCATATCTATAAAATGAAGTATGGGAGACCGTTGATGGGTGCATTTGAATGGAATGGAATTGAGCGATGACACCATGTGAATTATTCTTAAGGATATTTTCTAGGAGATGTCAACTGATGATGCGGAGAGACCCTTGTTCTAAGCCCTTAAATTTGTGTTGTTTCCCATTGACTGAAAACTGCATCAAAAGTTCAGCAAAATCCCATAAGATGGGGCCAAGTGTGCGTAACCATTGAATGCCCAAAACAACATCACATCCACCTAAGGACAAGGCAAACATGTCAGAGCACAGGTTATAATCTTCTAGAGAGATATGCACATTGTGACACTTTCCCTTACAAGGTAAGGTGCCCCCATTGGCAACCATGACTTGAAAGTTGCAGCAAGGATGGACAAAACAATCAACATGTTTGGCGATTTGAGGGTCAATGAAGTTATGAGTGCTACCAGAATCAATGAGTATTGTAAGAGCAAGCTTCTTGAAGTAACCCCTGACCCGCATTGTTTGTTGGGTGTTGACGCTGGATAAAGCATGGAGAGATATCTCTGGGTGGTATTCCTGAGATGGAAGGTCAATAGGTGGCTCCTGAATGTTGACCTGATCATCCGGTGTATTTGGAGCCTCTTCACCAACTTCAAAGGCGAGCAGAGAATCCACATCCAAGAGATAGAGCTTTTGTTGAACACATCTATGTCCCTAAGTGAATTTTTCATCACAATTATAACAAAGCCCTTTTTCTCTGCGTGCCTGCATCTTTGTTTTGGACAAATGCTTGATAGGAGTTGGTTGAGGAGCTGGTGAGATGGGAGGTCGTTGAGAACCCATATTTCGAAAGGGAACAAAACTGGGTTTTGAGTGTTGTTGGGCGGCAATCTTGTCTTCTACCAACTTAGCCAACCCCAGGGCTTCCATCATTGTGCTGGGACAGAACATTTTGACCTCTGGGCAGATTTCATCCTCAAGACCACTGATAAAACAACTCCTATAGATGTCATCAGACAATCCTTCTGTGTGGTTGGCTAGTTTCTCAAATTCTATCTGATACTCTCTCATAGTGCTAGTTTGATGAAGTTTAGTGAGTGCTCCGGTGAAGTCATCAAAAGCACTAGGACCAAATCGTTGCAAAAGAAATTTGCAAAAATCTAGCCATTTTGGCTCGTCATGAACCTTGATGTACCAACGGTACCATTGAATGGATTCCTGTTCCAAATGAAAGGATGCAAGTGGAACTTTTTGGACATCAAAAGTATTATGCAAACTGAAATACTATTCTGCACGATAGATCCATCCAGTCGGATCAGTACCATTGAAGCGAGGAAATTCAAGCTTCGGACCAGGGAAAGTGGTGGAAGAAGAGAACCCATTCGCTGCAGAAGATTCTTGCTGTCGGTTATTGTTCATGGCTGAATGCTGAAGATGGAGGCTAAGAATTTTTTCATCCAAATCTTGGAGTTTGATTTGGATGGCTGCAAGTGCTTCCTCCATGGTTTTTGCTCCTGCTTGGGTGACAACAATAACCAGGAGTTTTTTTTTTCAGGGAATTGATAGAAAAATACAAACAAAAGCTTATTTAGTAAAGGGAAATTTGGATTTGGGAAAAACTTGAATGGGTAAGTGGGGTTTGACTAGGTTTTGGACACTTTCTGATGGGCACAGAAGCAAAAAATGGGGATTTTAGAAGCAGGGTGAAAGAATGAGAAAATTTGTCAAATAGAGACAAAGAAGCAGAAATAGGGAATGAACACGGTGGCAAAATTTGGAGGTCAGTGGGTGAAAATTCAAGAAGTTATGGAAAACCCTAAAAATAGACAAATGTGAGATTTCTGGCTTTGGGAAGTATAATTTGGGATAAGGTCCTCAAGAATTAAATATGTAGAATGGGATTGCAACGATGTCCAAGAAGTTTCAAGGGAAACGGAGTTAAAACAAGGGAGATATGGCGAAAAGGAGTTTTTTTTTTTTCAGGAATGGATGTGCAATGGCGCGGAAGGGATCGAAAATAGACAGATCTGCAATGGCGCTGAAGGGATCGGCAACAGATGGATCTAAAACGAAGACGAATGGATAAAAAATGGTTGGATCTGAAACGGATTTCAGAATAAATCTAGAACGACTAGATCTGGAACGACTATCAGAATGGATTTGAAATCACTTGATCTGAAACAGCACGGAAGTGATCGGCAACAGTTCAACTAAAAATAGATATGGACACCACGTATGTGCGGATTCGTAACAATTTAGGGGTTTCACTCGGCCACCAATGCTGTCTGACGACTTGCGTATTGGGGAAGTACCCCTCACTCCACGGCTCAGGTAAAACTGATAACCGATTTTCCACAAATGACAGCTCTTGGTTTACCTCACGGGTGGGAACTAGTCAATTAGGTAGGGATCTTTTCCCTTTTCTCTGGCTAGTCCTCTCAATGGGCCAGCTACTTTAGGGTTCTTGTGGTACTCCTCACAATGAGTTTTAGGGATTATGCCCAAATACTTCCCATAGTTAAGCGGATAGGGATTATTCCCATATCTGAACTTGCAACAGATGCGAAAAAAAAAATTGGCAGAAATTCCACCCAATGAGCCCAAGAATGTGCTCTGATACCAAATGTGAAGAACCTGCAATATTTAATTAATGAAAACACACAATATAGCAGAAATAACAGAACTCAAAATCACTTTTATATTGATCGCAGGCCACTTTGAGGGGGAAACCTCATTTGAGTGAGCTCAATACAAATAACTTCACGGTACCTTCATTGGTCTCAAAACAAACTTATAAACAAAGGCGCCAATACCATGGGTCAATACCATGGGCCAATACAAAATATGGATCAACAATTACTACGGGACGACTTCCAAAGCATATGCGTCCAACAACAATAATACAAACTATGGATCAACAAATACTATGGGACGACTTACAAAGCATATGCATCCAACAACAATATACTAACAAAGTAAATAGAAGGGTTGACATGGGTTCTTAGCACCGAGATCTCGCCTAGACCTAGTGGGCAGAGGTTCTGACCCGACAAGGTGGTGGCCGACAGGCATCACCATATTCAGATGAGTTCTTTCACTAGTGGACACGATAGGTTATCATCATCAATGACTATCCATACGAGGGTATAGACTTCAACGGAGATAGATACATGCCATTCCCACCAGGGGCCGCATTCGGGGACATAAGTATGACTACTCTTTTTAAGTTTAGTGTATTTTAATTTTTTGGATTTTTTGTTATAAGTGAAATGAAAAAATATTTTTTGTGTGGTATCATATATTGACGTTTGACTGTCTGCTCCCAGATCAGGTCCGCGAAGACCTCCAAGATTCCCATGGCATCGCTGCAGAGGCAGTTGAGGCGAGATCATAGGTGTGTGTTTGACGGACAATCTACCAAGAGCAGACTCGAGGCCTGATCTCCCTAGATCAACGCGAGTCTAGAACAAATAGGACAAAACATAGAATACTTTCCTAGACCTAATTAGAGATCGAGTAGATAGATGCTTTACCTCTCAGATCGTTGATCCTTTCTCCTTGATGTTTGCTCCAAGCTTGATGGTATTCAGATCTCAGCTGCAAAAACCTATCAAGACAACACATAACAAAACAAGTCGTAAAATGCACCTAAACAATAATAGATCTAAGTAAGTAGTTAGGAAGGCAAACTACACAAAATATCATCAACACAATGAGATTTGGTGGAAAGCATTTATATTATTGTATAATAAGGGAAATACATAGAAGGAAGTGATTACAACCAATAACTTAACGTAGCAATCTTTCTCCGATCAAGCTAATGCCAAAGCCTCCCAAGGAAGTGTTAGTCTCCCAATAGATGAGTAGAGATCTCTCCGAAGCTAATTTCACCAGCATGTAGATACTATAGACTTCCTCTCTTTGGTATGGGAATGAGCTTCACTTATATAGGACTAAAAGGATAGGATAGGTTGAGATATGGTAGGAGAGAGATGGGGAATATCACCCAAAGGTTAGGGAACCGAATGCCAGCTCCCATATAAGCTAGGAATAGGGCTCCACATCACTCATCTTCAAGAAAGGGCTCAAAGATGCACTTTTATCCAACTAACTGACATTGTCGCAGGCTGAATGAGGACAACCTACAACGTTGCATGTTGCACAAGGGTGAACTGTGATGACCTTGAAAGATAGGTCAATTAAGCCCTCCAGTCATGGGAAACTTCAGGGACGTTTACACTGAGTCTCATGGTAGAAATATTTAGGTGTAACAGAATTCCCCCCAAAGCATGAAGTTGTTGAAACTGGACAGGTGAAATGCTTTGATAGAAAGAAATGGAAATGGACTTGTCAAACGAAGGACGCTACTACAGTACAACTGAATCTGAGTACACAGTCTCATATGACTCATAACATGGCTACCGACCAATACAATGTAGATCCATGGTAGTAATGATTGACTGAATATAATCATGGCTACTAGACACAAGCATAGATCCATGATGAGATGATAACACATCCACGACCAATACAAAAGTTGATCCGTGTAATATGACTCAAAATAATATCCATTGCAACCTGGGTAAAACATGACTCCTAGGGTCTTCAAGCCGAACTTGCAATGATACGAATCTATCCATGTGATTACAAATGTCTTGAAGTCGAACATGGTAGAAACCACTTAATTACCAGTCATTAATGTATACCGTTAACAAGCGTGAGGGAAATCACCATTAATGACAACCATCACCAAAGTATCACAGTACATATCACCAAGCGTGAATAAATGAGTTGAAGTCGAATGCATGATGAAATCTTTTAATCAAGATCCAATGATCTAAACTCATGTTGAAAGTGAGGTAACCTACCATTAAGGCATGTAGGCCCAAGGTACTCGATTGGTTTCTAGATTCAATCCTTGGATGATGATTTGAATTCGACAAGGATGAACTCATCAAAGGAGGGCCATGATGAATCTCCCATCATCAACACGAAACTCAATAACAGATGTTGAGAGTATATCGGATGGTACAGTAACATGCAAGACTGACTTAGAATAGACCAACATGATGGAAGGTGCACTGCCTGCAGATAATGAGTGGTGAAAATATCCTTGAACATGGGCATGGCATGACTTGGCAATATTGACATGACGAGTATGACACCAACTCCTAATGCAACTGATGGTGGAAGCACTCTTCGAATGACTGAAAGGAGTGACAACACTCAGGGAGCAGGTAAAACTTGAGGACAAACGAATGACCCAAGTACTGTATGCAAATGCAATTGAGTTCCATGTTCAAGAACGACTAGGTACTGCCACAGGTAAAGGGTGTAACATAAAAGCTTTCCTTTTTCCCCATCATGACTGATGAGTGCCTCATGTGTTTTTTACGATCTTGATGAGGGTAACCAGATGCTCGGTATATCTCATGTCATAGATGAGTCCAATCCCAAATATTTTTCGAACCTGGGAGAGGAGGGGTTCATCCCATGGCGGGCCCTTCAATGTTAAATTTTAACAAGTCCACAGAAGGGAAACTCGATCATCATTTCATGTTTAGAGAGTCTGAAAAGAACTAAAGAAGACTCCAACAGTCCTTTTTTGTAAAGTTGGCCTCATCGCTCGAAAAAGGGTAAAACAATGCAGGAGGACTCTTCCTGTCATGATTGGATGGAGTATTCCTTTTTCATAAATAGTGCCCCAGGTCTGAAAAAAGTAAACTATAACCAGGGAGACGACCATTCAAATACTTTAACAAGCGTGAACACAACAAGTTTGCTTGGCAATCTTTTTTGTATTTCGAGAGCCTGAAAAGAGCTTAAAGATAGACTCCAGAGGGGTTCGTTTTCCATACGATTTTTAACGAGCCCGGAAAAGTGATAAATCATAACTCAGTGACCTATTCTCATGGTTTTAAGAGCACGAGAAAGAACAAAGAGTAAGCTCGTCATCATTAAATAATTGAAATCTAACAGATGAAAACAACAAAAAAACATTCAATGGGTTGTTCATACCTAAGATGATCGCTACGATGTGAAAACGGCGCACATGGAACACTTAACGTCTCTGCATGCTTGAAAACTAGGTCAAATAGTCAACCAAGCATTCAAATGTAGTAAAAATGATCCAAACTATAGCAAATAACCCATAGAGAATCTAAATTTGAAAAAGAATATTCCCTTTTTGTTTATAAAATAGAGAAAATGACCAAATATAGTTACTATTGTTTATTTGCCAAATTGGGGAGAAGAAAGTACCATTTGGAGAATAATTTCATTCGTCGATTGCCAGAGCTACGAGCGACCGTTTCATGAAGCATTTGGAGAAGGTAAACCTAAATCTCAGCCAACAATTTTCTAGTGGTTTACAATTTCAATTTTTGTCCATTTTTTAGGTTTTGGGGGTTGATTTGTGAGGGGTTTGTGTGCCCTCGGGTTGTCATAGGCCTTCCTTACGAGAACTACGATAAACCCGAGTCATCGCAAAACCCATGAATGCATCTTGCGATGATGTCTCCCTATCTGCAAGCCATGAGTTGTGATGGTGGAAACATCCATCTCAAAAATCAAACCCAACCCACAAGAAAAACTTTTAATAGCTTGAGTGAGTTCTAATGGTGTTTAAATGCTTCTTTTGACAGGTTTGTGGCTGCCACCATGGTTCTAGAATGGCATGAGCAAGAACATGAAGTGGATGATGTACAAGAAGAAAATTATCCATTATGTGTGGAGGCATTGAGAAACTGTGGGTTGTTGAAGTTCTTCCAAGTCTAAGGCATGAGGGCCCAACTGCTATTACTAGATCATATGATCTGGAGTTGGGATGCAGCTCAGGAGTACTTCATGATAGGGGAGAACATATTGACTATAGATGTGGATGACATCTACTTCTTAATAGGAATGTCCTGGAGGGGGGACAATGTGGCTCTCACCGGATCACGAGGGAGTGACCAGACGGTGGATGACTTGATTGCCCAGCATTGTACTCCGCATGCTCGTGCCTCTTGTGGGTAGATTCTCATCAAGGAGGTTAGAGAATGACCATTGAGTGCTATCCTCTTCACCATAGTGAGGATATTAGGGAGCCAAGCGGCTCACCTTGCTACGATTTCCCAAGTGTTGTATGCGGAGGACTATATGTCTCTGAAGGTGTTCAACTCATGCAAGGGACTCCTCACCAACCTTAGAGCTCAGTTGACCAAGTGTCGGCGTGTTGAGCTCAAGCAGTTCGGGTATGGATCGATAGTAATCTCATTCTTGTTCGAGCGGGTTCCCCTCCTATGCCTATATGTGAATTTGGATGACAAGGATCCCAGGGATTCTCAGATGGTCCGATGGACAGAGGTGATGGCCCGCCATGGTGGTGGGGGTCTGATCATCAAGTACGGTCCTAGATTCTTCACCTGATTGGAAGGCGAGCTACTCATGATAGAGGCCTATCCGTACAGTGGTATGGATTTCAGGGAGGACCCAGACCTAGTGCTATCTGAGGGGGCAGAGTGGGGAGACATCGGTAAGAACAATGACCCTTGTACTTTTTATTTTGTGTATTTATATTTTTTTTGGATAGTACTGATGAGTTAATAACATGTGTGTGTAGATGTGCGTCCTTCACAATCGGTGGGAGTTTCGCTTCTCACAAGGAGAGGAGAGGAACCACCAGTAGCCCCAACCATGCATGATGCGATCATGGAGATGGATGACATCTATGAGAACCTTACCAGGTTGACATTGGACGTTCCAGACGTAGCAGTACATGAGTTGTTGAGGCCCATGCAGAGATACATAGTTGGTGTAACTATGCATTTTGGTACGCTACTCTGCAAGGTAGCGAGGGAAGTTGACCAGTTCCACATCCAACGGGCGAGGGCTGCGAGACCTAGGGGTGCACGAGCTAGGAGTCAGGCCTTGTGATGTTATTATGTACGTACTGAGAGCTATGTGAGCCTCATATTTTGTACTACTGAAAGCTATCAGGATTCATATTTTGTATAGACTCACTGAAAGACATCGTGCTTCAGATTTTTGTATCGACACTAATTTATCTTGATTTATATATATATACTGACATTTTGGCGGCTTTATATATTTGTGTTTCATATGAGATATTGCTTATGTGTTTTCTTATGTGATGAATTATTTACATGTTATGTCTATTTTACAGTTCATGAATATGCTCATGTGTGTGCAATGTATCAATATAGGACAAAGTTGGCCATGGATTCGGCAACTGTGTTCATGTCTTGTGGAATGTGCAAGTACTAAATGGATTTGAAGGACCTTTCCAAAAGATGAACTTGTCTATAGAGACAGAGTAGGGTAGGGTCGCGGATGGCGTAAACTGGATTAAGATGAGAGACCACCATTTGAGAATCCAAATGGATAACAACATGGTCCATACCCAAAGAAATAACATCAGTTAGGGTTCCAATGACTTCCCGATATTCCACAACATTGTTGGTCATGAAACCTAGACACATTCCTCCTGAGTTGATAAGCTCACTGGTAGGTGAATAGAGCACCTAGGCTACCGAAGAAAGGTTGCGGGTTTGTCAGCTAGCGCCGTCCACGAATCCATAGCAAGTTGGCATCTGCACACGCACACAGAACAAGGTATAAGAAATGAAACAAGACCTAAGAACACAAAAATCAAAGCGTCACACCACACAAAACACACACCATGTATATTATAAACAAAGTACTTATGCATGAAAGACTCAGGCATAGTACCTCTTCAGGTAGAGCCCATTGCGGGGATCACCCAAAGATATCCTGTCATAGTCTTCTAGCTTGTAGGCTCCCTTCTCTGAAACATGCTTCACTATGTAGGGTCCATGCCACATGGACTCAAACTTTCCTACCCCCAGCTTATCATGTCTTTGGTCGTATGTGAGGACCAAATCACCCTTGCTGTAAACGCGAGGTTCTACCGACTTATCGTACTATGCTTTGATGCGTATCTTATGAGCCTTGTTGAAAAGAACAGCATCGCGGTGAGTCTCGTCGAGTTTAGCTAGGTAGAGGAAGCGTTCTTCCTCAGCAGTAGTCTAAGGGAGAATTTCAACTGCGAGTTTGAGGGACGGAAGTTCAATAAGCCCATAGTGCAGAGAAAAGCATATTATTCGAGTTGGACTTGTACATACCCACCATGCATTGAATCATAGTTTTCAAGACCTTGTTGATGTCCTCGACTTGTCTATTGGACTGTGGGCAGCAGGGTGTTGAGTTTTCATGGCGAAAACCCAATCTAGTGCTCAACTCGTTGACCATATGGTTTGTGAAGTGAGAACCATGGTCGGTAACTATAGCTTGAGGAACTCTGAACCGCGCTATAACGTGATTGAACATGAAGAGTGCAGCGGTTTTTCCGTCGTCTGTGTATGTAGGCATAGCCTCGGCCCACTTTGTAAAGTAATCCACGGCTACTATGACGTAACCATGCACCCTCACCGAGGTAGGATTACAGTGCATGAATTCAATGCCCCATTTAGTGAAAAGGCCAATGGTAATAACCAGGTGTAACGGGGATGGGTGGGTTCGCTTCTTAGTTTGGAAGTGTTGGCATGGAGGACATTTTTTGATGGCCTCGACACAATCTTTAAAGATAGATGGCCAATAATATCCTGCGCAAAGTATCTTCTGGGATGTAGCCATCCTAGAGAGATGACCGCCACACGCCCCAGCATGACATTCATTTAAGACGTGTCCAGCCTCTTCATGAGTGAGACAACGTTGAAGAATAGAATTGATACCATGACAATACAAAGTATCACTGATGATCATGTAATACTTTGCATGGTGGCGTATTCGACGACAGTCGTCCTGTGAGAGTTGGGGGCTAAAATGTTGGGTCTAAATATATAAATTAATATCTCCATACCACGGATCAGATGTGTTGATGAGGAACAATGGTTCATCTGGAAGAGAATCATTGGGCTCAAAATCGACATCAGCTCGGGGAAGATCACATATCAGCTCAGCAAACACCAACGATGTTTTAGACTTAATGTTCTTGAATAGGAGGTCAAATTCCTGCAGTATCATGATCCAATGTGAATACTTTCCCCCAAGCATCTGACGTGTCAAAACGTGGTACATGGGGTTCGAATCGGCGATGATGGTGGTGGTGCGAAGCAAGATGTAATGTCGGAACTTTTGGACGGCAATAACTACCACGAGAGCTAGCTTCTCGACATGTGAGTAGCGACTTTCAGATTCAATGAGACCCTTACTTCGGTAGTATATCACATGTTCTTGGGCATTCTGGTCCTCCTGCACAAAAACCATGGCGATAGTGGTGGCAGAAGCGGCAAGATAAAGGATATAATCCTTGTAGTAATTGGGCAGTTGGAGCAAAGGGAAGTGCGTGATAGCATGTTTTAGACTTTCAAAATATTGTTGAGATTGGTCATCCCAAATGAATGGGAAGTCTTTCTTCATCAATCTCATGTAACCCTATGTCTTTATCACAAAATTAGAGACAAAACGCCTTAAGTAAGTTTCCTTCCCTTGCAAACTTTTAAGTTCCGATATTTCGGTGGGAGGTGGAAGAGAGACGATGGATGCCACCTTTAAGGGATCTATGTTGATCCCATCCTTCAATACGATAAAGCTGAGGAGGCATCCAGAATCAGTGCAGAAGATACACTTGTGAGGGTTCAAGCAGATGTTATATCATCTGCATCTAAGGAAAATGACCATCAGATGATCGATGTGGAATTGGTGCTGCCATGAATGGGTAGGTAGATCATCCAAATAAGGTTCCACAAATTCCTTCACATTGTGAAAGGCATACAACATGGCCCACTAGAATGTAGCACCAGCATTTTTAAGACCGAAAGGGAGTTTGCGATAAGAAAAAGTACCCCAAGGACAGAAGAAAGTTGTCTTGTGTTGATCATCCGGGTGGATCTCAATCTGGTTGTAGCCAAAAAAACCATCCATAAAAGAGAAAATGACACTTCCAGCACAATTATTAATAATCTGGTCGATAAAGGGAGTCGAGTAGTTTTCCTTAGGACAAGCCTTGTTGCGATCTTGATAATCAACGCAGACACGAATGGTACCCTTCTTTTTAGCAATAGGGACGATGTTTGAGACCCATTCTGTCAACGGGACAGGGTAGATAAAACCATCTTTCAAGATCTTTTCAATCTTTTCCTTGATTGTTGTAGTCTTCCGAGGGTATATCAGTCGCAACTTTTGGCGGACTAGTTTGACGTCAGGATAGGTTTTGATTTCATGTGAAACAATAGCCGGGTCTATCCCAGGCAGCTCCTCATAGGTCCAAGCAAATACGTCTTGGAATCGCTTGAACAAGGCTGTAAATGTTGTAATTTCTTCATGGGAACACTTCTGGCCTAAACGAATGTGCTCCTCTACACCAGGAGTAACCAATATGTCAACCGAAATGGTAGGCTCAATGTTGGCCAAGTTGCCTTCAGAGTCTGTTTGACACATAAGTATCGAGGACTGAGAGAAAGGGAAGGCATCTGGTGTAAATATGGTGGCGATGCTATTCTCCATTGTGTCGAATGAAGGAAGGAAAGACGACCAATGATGGATGTCTTCCAATGGAGGGTCATCCACACTCATGATTTCCATAATGGACTCATCAGAATGAAAATTCTAGAACAGAGGGTTGGGCAGGGACGATGTCCACTACAGAGAATAGGAGGTGGAGGCCACATCTAAGTAGTCCTCCGGGGCTGACTGGATAGCCTTGTAAGTGAGTTCAGCTAGTGAAAGAGGAATATAATCTACAATCAGGTATGTGGTGGCTTCATCAGGTACAAGCCATTGATTAGTAAAGTTGAGGATAGATGAACTCCGAGAGGAGATCATGTGCACCATGGCAACATGATTAGGGGGATCCGAAGTTGGAAAAAAGCCCATAAGGGATGAGTCCTTAATGAGGCCAACCCCCACACTCTCATAGGGTTGCGAAGATTTTCCAAGTAATGGAACATTATCGCCTGAATGAGTAGCGATGTTAGGTGTGTAGAAATCCAATTGATCAACTGTGACAATTCGGCCTTGGTGGGGGAATTGTACTATGTGGAAGACAGATGATGCGACCATAGTGATGGCATAAATCCAATTATGACCAAGCAGAATATTATAATCTAATGGGGAAGTGACCACTTCCACATTAATGGTTGCGGTCTTTCCCCCCAACTCAACTGCTAAGGCTTGTAACAGCCCATGAGGTTGAAAGCCACGTCCTTTGAATGCTTTCAAGGTGGTGGGAGAATGGTTCAACTCAGGAGAGCCAATGGCTCTCCAACATGAAATCGACATGACTGAAGTAGAGGCACCTTCATCCAAGACGGTACGATAGATTGTATTCCCAGCAATATTTATGGAAACTTGAAATTCCAACTGATGGGAAAGCCTCGGTTTAAAGTATTCTAGCCGGAACATGATGGTGTTGGACAAATCCGGGTCAACTGCACCGATGGCAGCCAAGAGGGTATTTCGATGGTTAGGACAGTTTTGCAAGAATTCAAGCATCGACATAGCACAAGGGCCTTGCGCTAGGTCCTCTACAATATTGTAGTTCTAAGCGGTCCGAGCATTAGGATTGAAAATAGCTCTTCGAATCGTGCTCTTGGGTGGACACAATACTGACTATAGAGAGGGATTCTTAATGTTGAGAGAAGCATGTGGTACAGTGACATCGGGAATCGAAGTGGAAGATTTTTCATTATTACTTGCAATGGGTTCCTTTGGTGGGACTGGGTCATGGGAACGAGAACGTGTGTTCAAGTTAACGGTCTCACTACGCATCATGAGAACATATGCATTAGAGGATGTCTCTCCCTAGGAAAGAGAGGTTTGTGCGATAAACTGCTGGTTTTGAGCGGGGAAGGGATCGTTGAGAACTATAGTAGTAGATTTTCCTTTGAGAAACTTCTGTACTTCATCTCGGTGATGAAAATCCTTGGAGAAATGGTCCTCACCACACAGAAAACAAGGATACTTTAACTTCCTCTTCTATTTGGTGTCTTCCTAAGTGGGCTTGGGCTCTTGTTGCTTTGAAGATTTCTTAGGTTTCCCTTTTTTCTTCTTCTTACCATTGTATTTACGAGATGAAGCTAATTGCACAGAATTCACATCTTTGGTGGAGGCAGAAGTGGTGGGCTTGGTAGTGTTGTTGGAAGCCTGTGTTGGGGATGGGGAGGAACCCTGGGGGTTCAATGATCCAACAGTTTGAATAGGAGGCTAGGTGGTAAGGGAATCAATGATGCCATCATCTTGAGGTACCTTAGGTGGTTATGTAGGATCAAATGTGGGACGAGGTGCATCATGAACAATTTTGTATAAAGTGTTGGATTGAGCATAGACCAAGTCTAAGTAATGGGCACAAGAAATGGCATGTTCCTCGGTGACGGCCCTTCCCATAGCTACGTCTCGAGCTACGACAGGTAAAAGTGACTTTGTGAACCAGTCATCTAAGAGTTGGTCCAGAATATGAGCCTTAATGAGATGCCGTCTTCGCTGCCACTCATGGATATGATCCGAGATGTGGGTAGCTGTGTCCTAGCGAAGGGAGGTCAATAAGTCGGGTACCAGTCTCATAGCGAACAGGCAACTAGAAGTGGGTCAAAAATGACATAGCAAGAGAACCGAAATCAGGAAAATATTTGGGTGGTAGTTCGATATATCACTTGGCAGCTGAGCCAATGAGAGTCCATTGAAATAACCTAAGACGGATCGAGTCGTCCATAAAGGAGTTGGATGAACACCATAGATTGTATGTTATCACGTGGTTTTTAGGATCTTCACCAGGCTCGCCATCAAATTTGGGGATATCTGATGGTAACTTAATTGGAATGGGTATCCATTTGTGCCCATGGAAAATGGGATCATTCGTCAGACGAGACAGATCGGGTAAGTCCAAAGTAGGAAAACATGGCAGTTGTTGGTTCAGTTGTGGGTACTAATAGTACTGATAAGGCATGTATGGACAGGTAGGACCTTGAATTGATTGGTTGTAAGGGGTTCCGAGAGGAAACTGACCATAAGGGGGTATGCCGCTTGGACCATATGTAGGTCCACCACCATAATAATGTGGTTCGTAATCGTAGGGTGGGGGTCCACTGCCACCACCAGGCGGGTGGAGGTCCACCGTCGTCACCGGGAGGGTGGTGTTCCACCACCACCACCGGGAGGGGGTAAGGGTCCACCACCACTGCCATAATAAGTTGGTCCTCCACCTCCTCTGCTGGGATGGGGGGTGGGACACCTCCTCTGCCTGAGGGATAGGGGCCTCCACCATTGCCGCCACCATGAGGGTAAGGTCCTCTTCCACCACATCCACCATAATAAGGTGGTCCTCCAGCACCACCACTGGAAGGGGGTGGTCCTCCACCATAATAAGGTGGGGGTCCGTCTTCACCAGCGGGGGTAGTCCTCTGCCTCTATTAGAAGGTGGAGGGCCTCTATCACTGCCACCAGGAGGGGGTGGGCCATTATGGCCAGAAGGGGGTGGTCCTCCACCAAAAGGTAGAGGTTCACTACATCTCGGATTGTATGGAGGTCCGCTGCCTCCAATGGGAGGTGGAGGGGGACAAAATGGAGGTGGTGGTACTTGAGGGATAGTTGGTAGGGGTCCATGTCGCAATGCATTTTCATGCCCCCATAGAGTGTATGGATTGTTGGGGTAAGGTACCCCGTAGAGTGCGTTTCTGGGATTGAATTGACCTGGCACAGGGTTAACATAACCTAGATGCCCTTGACTCCATGGTAGTTGAATTACATTGGATGGTCCCCCAACATGGGAAATCCCTGTGGTGGATGGTGTGGCAGGGAGGGTAGTTCCAACAGCAGGACCGACGGGGACTCCTCATCTAGGGTTTGGGTTATGAGATGGGGGTTTCCCCCCAGTCGCAATGTGCTGACCATAATTCAATGGTTGACTTAACATAGTTTGTTGATTACCCATCGTGGTAGGAACATTACTCATAAGGACTATAGTGGATAAGGTGTATCCTCCCCGTGAATTTTGGGGTTGGGGTGGAATGGGTAATGTAACCATAGTAATAACAGGTGTGTTGTACTGCTGTCCTTCAACAAGTTGGGTCGTTTGAGGTATAGGTCTAGTCTCTTGTGAGGGTTGACCAGTTTCATGGATGGTCAGGTTGTGCATGGATGGTTCCAGTGAATCAAAAGATACTCTGTGAATCAGGATTTCTCTGTACATGTTGTTGGCCCTTTGTCTGAGACTTTGTCTTCAAACTTCATCACCCATGGCACATAATCGATCTAAGTGATCACGAATGAGTCCAAAACGCTCAATGGGAGTGGGCCAACTGGTTGCTAGAGTGTTTTCTGAAGTAATCCAGGTAGGTGGGGATGTAATGGAAAAATGAGCCACTAGGTGGCCTAGAGATGTGGTCGAATAAGTTGTTGATGGACCAATAATTGCTGCAAGGTTGTCCTTGGGTGGATTTAACCACTCCATCAATCCCGACTCTCCTTGTAACACGAGAGGTAAGTTTTGTGAAGTGGAAGTGCCTACCTCTTCACCATATGGTAGGTTAGAGGGCGGCGAATCTGGAGGGGTTGGAGGGAAAAAACGTGCTCCAACATTCAAAGTAGGGTTTTCTACTTTAGGTGCCACGATCTTGTTACATGGGTCCATTCTTACACTCGAAATTACCTCCTGGTTAAAGGGATATTCGGGCGGTAAGTTTAGAATTCTGCAGGATCTTCTTTGAGGAAAATCAGCCAGAATGACTAAAACAAAATTTTCTCCTAAAGGTATCTAAGCAAAACAAAAGCAAACCATAAAAACTACACAAACTAAGGCCACAAGCAAGCTTATGTGATAGGAGTGGATTCAAAAGTCTGGAACCTCATAGGATTATCTAGGCTTCGTAAATCATTATATACCACACGGTCCAACATTAAAACGCGACAAGGAGGATTGGGACCGTACCCTTTCTTGAATACCCAACTACTTGGACAGTATGTGCGTAGTAATCTCCCTGAGTTTTGTTCTCGGTGTATTGCTTTGCCAAGACGACCAAATGGTTAACTCAGTTGGTCTCAGGAATCCTAAAGGTGTCTCCCGATATACGCAAAGTACGTGGGAGCTCAAATCTGTAGTGGTGTTGTCTAATGCACAACCGTACATCACGAAACCTTCCTACATACTACCAAGTACATGAAACACCTTTCTATATACGCCAAGTATGTTAAACACCTTTTGATATATGCCAAGTACAGGAAGTACTTGGTGGGTATGTGAAAGAGCTTCGATATACCTGGTTGGTACATGAAAGAGCTTCAATATACTGATAAGTACGTGGAAGAATACAATACCCCCGGAATACACTGCTGGAAAGTAACGACAACTGCCATGTTTTACAACGCCGGAACACGTCTCTAACTTACACACAAGTTACTAAAAATTTTACCCTAGTTCTACCGTTAATTTTATCTGAATGGTTAGGTGAATGCATGAGGTGAGTACATAAATGTAAAAATAATGCAAGCCCTAAGTACATGAAAAAAATTTACTTTTCTCTTTATAAACTCTATGTATGGGAGGGAGAAATTTCTTTCCAAGTGACTTTTACCAAAGCAACAATATGTAACACAATCCCAAATCTATCAAATTTGATAAAAAATACTCTTTTCGATTTTTCCATTTTTTTAAGCAAACACAACATCAACAAGCATCAAACCAAAATTTAAACATTTTATTTTTGTCTTTTCGAATCAAAATGAAACTAAGTGATGGAAAGAGAGAAGTTCCCTATCTAGAGTACTCTAACTTTCCAATTCACTATGATGGCTTAAAAGACATACAAAACCAAGAATGCGTACAATTCTTTCAAGCATGGACTCACTTTTATCAAAACTTGATCTGATTTGTATCTTTCAAGAAAATGAATACTTCACAATTCCTGAAAAGTACAAATGATTAAATTTTTCTCTCAAACTTTTGCAAAAGACTAATCAATGATATGTTCCAATGCATGAACCAATTTCTACAACAATTTCCAAATGCACTTGAAAATCAGTAAAAATGACGCAGCTTCAATTTTCCAATGATATGACAAGATAACAACTTGATAATAATGATATTTTAAAGCATGAATGACTGAAAAGAAGATCATTTGCAGCACTCTAAACATTCTGAAAATCTCAAGAAAATGACAAGCACTCATATGGGCTAAAAATACTCAAAACACTCAAGATACTTGAATCACTCAAATTAAACAACCAAATGCAAACAAACCTAAATGGTAAGTGAAAAGGAGGTCTGGGATCTAAGCCAATGGAAAGACTAGATCAGGGAGGGAGAGCAAGGAAAACAAGGTCAAGCAGATGAAGCTGGAGGAGACCAAAGTGTCCACCACTACGGAAACTCAACTCATGTAAAATGAAACCCAAAAAAAAATCTGAAACAACCCAACAATACCAAACATCAACAATGCAACATCAAAAAGGGTCTCTGACTGGATCTTGCAGCATAGAGAGGGTTTCACACCAAACCAAAACTCAAATAAAAAATGGAGGGGGGATGCCCTTATGTCAATTTTGACAAATCAGTGGAGTCTGTGTAACGCCCCATTTTGTAATTTCTACCTGAACTATTATTGTATGTAGTATTTGCTTGATTGCAAGACTTCGTCGACTTGACGACACTGTGGACATGTGGTTCGATTATTTTGTCGATATATGTGTGTGTGTGATGTTAGTATTATGATCGATAGTCATGTTTAGATATGTATCACATGTTGATTATGTCTCATATATGCAATTTACTAAATGATGGGTACGTGGATACCATTACAATTTTATGTTGAATAAATGAATGCTATGCCAGGTGCATGACGAATAAATGAATTTATTGTTGTTATGTTATGACGAAATGTATGAGTACATGTTGAGGATTTGTGCATGATATTCTAGATTGTATGTCGAGAACTGACGTACAGGTTAAAATGGCTAAGCAATAGCTGGATCCTACGAGGTGGGAGAGCCTCGGGGACATGACTCCGAAAGATAAATGGTATGTGAGTGATGTGTAATTTATTGTCGCATGATTATTATTATGATATATATTATGACATGGGTGGGGTTGGGTTTTAGGAAACTCAACTTCCCAGATTGGTTATACGATGAAAAACCAAGTACAGGTGCAACGCAGTTATTATGTCGGGTAAACATAGTCCCCTATTCCATTAGGGGGGTGGAGGCTTTACCCACCGTTTACCCCCGAAACCCAAAATCATGGGAGGGATGTGCTACGGCATGCTCCCCAATGTGTGTGATGACACTACAACAAATACTGGAATTAGCATCTCTTTTAGCTCCCTTTTTGGCGTCCACTAACACTTTTAGTGTATTTTTCTTCATTTTCTAGGCAAAGTTGGCGCTATTTCATGAGATGGCGCTTTTCTTGGCGTTTTTTGCATCCTTTTTTGAAGTTAGGCACTAAACTAGACACTAATTGCATCCACTTTAGCGCCTAGAATAACGCCAGGAATATCGCCCTTAATAGCACCTAGTTTTGCTTCCTTTAGTGCCAGAAATAGCGTCCTCCATAGTGCCAAGCGTAGCGCCAATTTTAGCTTCCTCGTTCAGGACAATATTTAAACCAAGAATTGCACCTAGGTTGGATCCCTAAGTTGCACCAAGATTAAATCCAGGATTAGCACCATGTTTAGCACCTAATTTAGCTTCCTAGTTTGCGTTAGGTTTAACACCAAGTTTTGCATCTACAATAACGTCTAATATAGAATCTAGTTTTTCTCCAAAAGTACCACCATGGTTTTGCTCCTAGTATTGTTCCTATATTTGCTCCCAAAATAGCACTGAGTTTTCCTCCTAGAATTGAGCCTAGTTCAACATATGAGTTACCTAATTTATGGGATAGAGGCTATTGGTTATTGGAGTTGAGAGATAGATTTGGGAAGGTTTTGTTAGACATTGATGTTGATGTCTACGATGATAATGATGATGATAAGTACAATGACGATGATGATGACGATTCAATGATAATGATGAGGATGAGGATGATGCATATTATTACATTATTTGACCCCGAGTGACCCTAATGGAACCTAAGTGGTCCTTTTGGAAACTAAGAGACCATAATTAATCCTAAATGACCCTGATGGCATATGAGTGTCCCTATGACGTTTGAGTGACTCTAACTGCATGATGTTGATGATGTTGTTGCATCTTGAAAATGATAAATATAGCATTGATGATATGTAAGATGTTGACTAGGATGTTGATGATGACGGTGATGCCAATTTCAATAATGATGATGTAGGCGATTATAGCACTATTTGATCTTGATTAATCCTAATGGAAACTAATGAGCCTAATGGCAGCTGAGTTACCCTAATAACACCTAAATGACCCTAATGGAATTTGAGTGACCCTAATAGCACCTAAATGACCCTAATGGCATCTAATTGTCCCTAACAACATTTGAATGACCCTAATGGAACTTGAGTCACCCTAACAACATGAGGATGATCCTAATGATGCATGATGACAATGATGATGGAATTGATGATGATTTGATTACAAGATGATAACAATGACAATTTGATCACTACATTGATAATGGCAATGACGATGAATATGGTGATAATGTCGATCTCTATGATGATGGAAATTATGATAACGATAGTGACGACGATGACAATGAGGATGATGTTGATGATTCATGTGATAGAACTTATGGATGTTGATGTTCACAATGGAACCTAAATGACCATAATTTCATCTTAGTGACCCTAATGTCACCTAAATGACTCTGATGGAGTTCGAGTGTCCCTAGAAACATTTGATTGACCCTAATGGCATCTCCGAATGAACCTAACAACATGATGATGATGAATTATGAAAATGTTGATGACTTTGATGATGATTTTATAATTATAAGATGATATCAATCACAATAAATGCTAACATTCCCACTTAGATCCCAAATATCTTTTATGAAACTCATGTAATTAAGTAGGTGGTTTCATTCCTTTATCATTATCACAATGATGATGATGATGATGATGATATTGAGATTGACTGTGATGATCATGATGTATTATGATGGAAATAATGATGACTATGATGATACTAATGTCAATGTCTATGACGATGACGATGATTATAATGATGATGATGCATTGTAACGATGATGATGATTATAAAAATCATGATTATTATAACGATGATTATGGTTATAACGATAATGATGATCTCTAATTGATTATGATGATGATGTTGATGTACTGTATTATGTTGACGATGATGATAAATACAATGTCAATGTCCATGATAATGATGCATGTGATAGCACTTATGGATCCCAATTGATCCTAATGCCACCTAAATGACTGTTATGGCATCCGAGTGACTACAATGTCACCTAAATGACTCTAATGACATTCAAGTGTCCCCAACAACATTTTAGTGACCCTAATGGCATATTAGTGACCCTAACAACATGACATGAATACTAATGGCCATGATTGACGATGAACCATAATGGCATATGGGTGACCCTAATGGAAATTAGGACAATGATGCTATTGATAATGTACTTGATGTTGATGACGACGAAAATGACAACGATGATGATGATGATGATGATGATGTACCATATGATTTTTATGACAATGATGACAACGTCGATGTCCACAATGATTATGCATATGATATCACTTCTAGATCACGATTAATTCTAATGGCACTTAAATGACTGTAATGGTGTTTGAGTGACCCTAATGTCACCTAAATGACTATAATGGTCACTATTGTCACTATAGTCACTATGGGCACTATGGGCACTATGGGCACTATGGTCACTACAGTCACACAATGTCATATTTCATGAGAAATCATGTTGATGTTCTTTTCTTAACAATAATAAAAGAGTTATTTATTATGATTTATCATGGGATTAATGTCCATCCAACTTGTATCAAAAGGGAAATGATTTAAAAAAAATTCTTGTACATCTAAACAAGTTTGTCAATCAAACCAAATAGGCTTTGGAATGTGATATTAAGATTATAAAACTTGTTAGGTGAGATAAACTTTTGAAATTATTGAATAGAAAAATGACAAATACTTGGTTCATGTGACAAATTCTTGAAATAATTAGTTTGTAACAAACCAAACTCATGTGAAGGATTAGACAAAGCCTTCCATGTTTTGGTGTTCACATCTACAAGATCTTTCCAACAAAAAAAGACTTGTATATATGTATCATTTGTAAACCCTATTCTAAACCATTGTTCCTTGAAAGGTAGGCCTTGGTAAATCAATTACTAGGGAAATACCCTCAACATAAAGAAAACTCTGGAATTCGAAATTGTTTGAAGGAAATTGTACCATTTCACTATGAAAGCGCCTAACGTCCATCCAACTTGTCTTGAAAGGAAAATGATGTGAAAAACATTAGCTTGTACATCCAAACAAGTTCTCTAATCGCACCAAATAGTATTTCGAAAAAGCATATTAAACTTATAAAACTTGTTAGATGAGATACACCTTTTAATATAACATATGACCTTACTCCATACATGATACCAAATACAACTCTCCATAACAATCTAACCACTTAGTTGACCACTTAATACACTCTCCTAGTCCATTGTTGATTTTCAACTAACTGTCTATAGAATATCCATACACATGATGGACCTGCATATACTATTTTTCCAACATCCCTTAATGAACCCAACTAGTTCTTCTTGCATTCTATACTAGTAAAATATTTTTGAAAGTTTGCTACTACATCAAAATGTCCCACAACTTTATTTAAGGTGAAAGTCTCTCTTATAATTAAGTTGTGTTATCTTCATGTTTTCAATGTTATTGTCACCTTTAACTTCACGATCTTTGTATTTTCCCAAATATGGAAAGAGAGCATACAATTAAGGTGAAGATATATGTTAGATCCACTGAGCATTGGAAAAATAATAGACAATTATGGTAAATACATATTTTAGATCGATTAAGCATTGAGAAAAAAATTAAAAAGTAGGTGCAAATATATGGCAAGGTTTGAGTTTAAGATACAACTATGTTAGTCTATTTTTTTCAGTTATGTTAATTAACTAGAAAATAAAGGTCGATGATAAATTCCATGTTAAACATTGAATTTTGTTTTTCCATTTTATTTTATTAAAACTACTTGCATATGAATGTTGTAATGGATTCCAATTTTTATTATTCTATGTAAAAGCACATGGCTTGAAAACATAGGAATTTCATACCATATTTCAATTTTTGCCATGTTATGTAAAGGCAGATGGATTTAGCATAGCAATGTGATATTGGATTGCAATTTTTACCATGCTATGTAAGGGCACATGGCTTTTCTTAATGTAACAATAATATTGAAAGAAAAAAATTAATAACTATGAAGCTTTTCCAAATTTGAACAAAACTAATGTGCCTCAAACACGGGGATTTGAAATGGGAACATGTTGCCATGAACCTAACTAAATTCCCAACATCATTGGCAACCACTGGTTTAACTAAGCCCTAATTATGTTTAAATGGCCCATACTTACCCATAATTGAACCATAATTACCATTAATTACCGTTAGCTAAGCCATAATTGACCCTTATTTACCACGATTTAACCCCTAATTGCCCCATAATTGACTTCTTATTAACCCCTAATTACCACTAATTACCCACTAATTACCCTTAATTACCCATAATTGACCACAAATTAACCCTAAATGATAAGTAATTATGTTTCCATGCATCCTCTCTAGATGAAGGTTGTTGAAACCACAAGTTCGTGGATTGCTTTCAGAAACCCACATATTCAACATATGGAATGCCAAGAGCTTCCATTTGGCTTGTAAGATGGGCATGCTTAATACACAGTGAACAATTCCTAACCACTTGAAGCAGAACACCATAAGTGAAACATCATTACATGGTTAGTGGGATCATCTCCTTGTTTTCCTACAAACCTAGTGATGTTCGAATATAACTTCCTTGGCATGTTGGGCCATGTCAGGTTGTGCTACATAGGATCATTAATGAATATTGATAAATATGGATGATTTAAGCTAGCCATGAATGGTAGGGTTGCTTTGGAAATAGTAGCCTCAACCATGGTGTGTGAATGAGGGATGGATTTACTAGGCATGCAAGAGTTGGAAGGAGATGTGTGAGGGGGGGTATTGAGCAAGATAGGTCCAAGCACAATAGATCCAACCACAAATAGATGTTGAGTGGTGGTTTCCCACATATGAGACTTGTGGTAGGTATGGAAATAACCCCTCCATTGATAGGAGGGAGGCCTTGAATCCTTAAGGAAAATTGAGATGGTGATGAGTTCCCTATGATTCTAATCTCAAGGGAAGAAGTTTTAATGAAGTATGCAACAAGAAATTATGGCAAGCAAAAAATGAAACTATAATGTGAAATATAAAAATGCATGCATGGTGCAAGTATGTGTCTTCCAAAATAGCATTAATGTTGTTAATTTGTAGTATGTATTCTTAATTACGTAGGGTTTTTTGTAATTTAAGAAACAAGAATGTGATCATATTAACTTAACATCCTTCCTTTCAAAATAGTAATAGGGCCTTCCAAAATCTCTCTTGTTGGATGGTCGTGAACCCATCGAAAATAGGCTAGTGAAGGTATGAATGAATCAATTATAATAATGCGTGTTGGGGTTATGTTTTGAAAGAGCCGGAAACACTTTCAATAGTCAAAAAACTTTGATTTAGGTGCAAATGTATCCCACAAATGCCACCTAGTGAAAATCCTAGGTTTTGGTCACTAATATACTTGCCTCAAGTGTGGATAAGTGGTTAAGTTTTGAATGATCAAGGGTCATCTCCACAAAGAGCTGAGTGGATCAATGTAGAGAACAAAAATGATATGACATCATTTTTAAAATCCTTGGAATCACACCTTCTTATCCAATTTTTGTCATACCTTGTATAGCAAAATGTTAAAGTACCCCAAAAGACAAAAAATAATGTTTCTTGTGAAAAAGATTGAGGGGCATTATTTGGATGCTTAGCCTAACAATCATAACTTAGGATAATGTTTTTTGGTCACTTATTTGTCGAAGAATTAAGTCAGTTAGAATTAAGTTGCCGATTGATTTTAAAGGGTCCAATTTGATTTATGGTGTGAAAATGAGGTATTTCAGATCTCTCACTCTTCCTGGTTTATCAACTTCACTTTATGGAGGTAGGATGAAGAGCATACCGATGAAAATATTTTTTAGATCCCTTTGTGTTTGCTACAAGTGGTGAAACATAGATGTGTGGTTGAATGTTTTGAATAAACTTTGTAGGTAACTAGGAATAAAATAAAGATAAGGGATGTGAACTTGTATGGATTCTTACTCCTTAAATTAATTTCCTGAGTGTTCCTCCATTTCACATGTTGATCATTGATAAAATCAAGCTTCTTGAAGCTCTGCACATTGTATGATGATGATTCCTTTCAATAATAGACACGGAAAATGTCGTAGGTGTGTGAAATTTAGACAATAACTTTTATATAAATATGTAATCATCATGTAGCTTTTTAGTGATCCTAGTGAGTTTGAGGTCAATCACATTTACAATGAAACCATAATGATCCCACACATTGATTTGATCCCTATCATTCTTTGCAATTGTCTCCTTTGCATTGAGAATAAAAATACACTTATATCAAATCTTAAATGATATCTTTATATGTTAAGTTCTTGTCTCTAACCCATTAATCTTATTATTATGTAGGTAACATGAAGCACTCAATCACTAAATAATCTTAACATAACCAATGTGAAACTTAATATTTATATGTTTTCTTCTATCAAAACATATTTTGATATTCACAACCCATTACCCCATGGTAAATTGATGATTACCACAAACTTCTTTACTGACCGTATGCACTTTGATGATTACCACCAATTTATTTGCCCAGAATTTGGGAATTCTATAAGACCAACCATCATCAACTTTTTAATGGTCTACACGGCCATAAACCTCATCTTAACCTTGAAGATAAATCTGCAAGATTGATAACCAAGTTTCATCATGATAAAAGCACCCAAATTACAACATAACCAATCAGCTGGGACAATAGAGTGAAAATGTAAAAAATTAATAAGCACGGAGTTATATTCGATATATGCGCTTTGTCGGGTATTCATCCATGGCCGAATGAGAAGCTCCAGGTGCATATGTAGAAAGCAGGGAGGTAGAGTGTTTGGCACCAATCTAGTTAAATTCAAACTACCTTTGAAGAAAAGTTGAATTAATTTGTGCATTGCATTTTTCCAATCCATGAGTTCTAATGGTTGATTTTGAAGCGCCTACATTTTCCCTTGGCTTCGATCTCGAATTGCGGTGCCCATCATTCGCCCTTGGCTTCGATAATGATGAAGAATAACATGAAAACCCAACCTCCACTTCTAACCAAGATCATCATATCAAACTCCACCCAGATATCATTGACATAACAGAATCGAAACCCGAACCTTGCAGTTTTGAATTGCAGGGTTTGATCCCGGGACCTTAGGTTTCCCCAGATAAAGATGATGAAGACCCGCATTGCTGCAACGAAGATCCACTTCCGAAAATCAAGAGACTAAGATGAGGATCCCCTGTGAATGATGACCAGATCCCTGCTTCTAAAGCTCACTGCCAAACTTCAAGTCAAGGGTTTGAACTCGGAAAAACCATGATCAATTGTGATGACATTGAATATTTTTCCAGTGATGATGATTTTTAGAGGTTAGTTGAAATCAACCCTCAAGTAAGAGAATTTTCTCTATTTCGACTATCTTGAAATAATAACTGTATTTCGTAAAATTCTTAGCTATTTATGTATCGAATGACAAAAAGAAAAACAAAATTGTGTATTTTTTGTCACTAAAATTCTCCTACTATTATTATCATACAATAATGCTTATGTCAAGTCATTGTTGCTTCTATTTCTTGGCAGAATTAGGATTTTAAGAGTGTACTGCTATCTTAAAATAACAATCAGGATTTTCATCCACGCATGACTATCATCTTTTGATAAGTGCCACGAAACTGCACTAGTGTTCGTTCCATTGCATTTAAATTACTATACTTCGTCTTGAAATACTGGAGGATTTCAAAATTAATGCTTCTTTATTTGCTTACAGAATATTGTAAAACCTTGAGAAATCCCAGTGTACATCCAAGCAGTAGTGCAAAAATTTCGTTGTCTTGCAGTAAAGCTGTTACCATTCCGTCCTTAGAAATCCTAAATTGAAGTCCTTCACTTGTCATTATCAAGAACTCCTCCAATATCAACATAAGCTTAGTCAAATCATCTGAAATCTAAAAAAAGGCAAACGGCCCTGATTCCTCAAAGGCACTGGCAAGCCTTGCTTTTAAAATCAGTAGCAAAATTCCATATAAAACTGTTGTAAAAGGTGTGCACCTTTTAGTTTGTTAAGTTCCAACTTCCAAGATAAGTTTTGTTCCCAAGACAAAATATGAAACTCTTTCATGATTTAAAATAAAAGAGATTTTTATTCCCTAAAGCATCCATGAGTATTCACTTAATGAAACAACATAAACAAGACAGCCTACATATATCTATTCCTTTTCTCATTTACATATCTATCATTCTCAGGGGGAGGATTTTCTCAACCAGTCCTGAGAGGATAAAACTAAAAGAGACTAAATTTTGCCGCATGTCTGCTTGGAGGGTCTGTCAATGTCTTGGTTGCGCTTGTATATGTGGTGAAAATGTATAGACTAAATACTGAATTCCAAATTTGCTTATCATTGTAATCTTCCATGAATCCCTATGCTTCTTTGCTCCATTGAACATGTCATCCATTCCACCACCAATTTTGAATCTCCACATATATTAATTTCTCTGAGGATAAGGAACCTGGATTTCCTCGATAGGCTATTCCCCTTGACTAAACCTTTTTTTCTGAGTCTGTTTAGATGAATTGGAAGCTTTCAACGATAAAGGGTAGTCCTGAAAATGATAGAATTAATGAATATAAATGCGCATCTAGTAAAGTGGCCATGGGTAGTCCTGCAAAACCATCATATTCTAAGTCAAGAATTATGGTGAAGAATAAATGTCATGATTCATAATACATTCTTGGAAAACAAAATTCATCCTCTTGGCTTTGAGTTTTCAGGTGCAATGGGTAGAATTGCATTGATACTCATTATAGTGTCATGAATGTTGAAAATAAACAACTCAATCTCTGTATAGCTAGATGTATTGGTCAATGCACAACTGGTCCTTTCTCAAGCCTCAAACTAAAATCTCAGAAACTGTAGGCACTACTCTCTACTTAAGTGAATTGAAATATCATCCAAATAAATAATTATAATGAGCCTGGACAATTGTGGTTAGGAGTAGGAAATTAAATGATACTATGCAAAATATGCAAATGCTTAAGGATAGGAAGGCAACAAGAAAAAGTAAGGAGTGATAAAACAAGTGAAGATGAGTTGTTTCTGCCCATTATTTAGGCACTGTAAATGAAATTTAGTTTAATTATTTATTTTGCATTTGAGAATTCCAAGACAAGATGATGAGTTTCATTTTGCAAGAATGCATTATGAATAAACTCAATAGGGTCTTCACCAAGGTTTTGAGCTAGAATATGATGGTTATGTAAGGTTAGCCATTGCCACGTCACTTAATGCACATTCATCTTCACTGATTTTATCACTACTTTCCTCTTCTTGTTGCCTTATGGTATCCTTGTACTTTGTATATCTTCCACAATAGTCTTTAACTTTTTGCTCATAAGCATAATTTTCCAACATCATTAAGCCTGCAACCTCTCCATTTCAATGATCCTTGAAATAAGGATTGACAAAAATTGGAGAAGAATGTTTTGTTACTTGTAATACATTAATGAGATCATACATTGGACTCCAAGCTTGATTAATCACATCTAGACAAACTGAGGGGGACAAGTTTTGAAAATTGAGATGGAAGATCCTATTTACAAAACTAATTGATGATGATTTGTATAATTTTCAATTACTTTTGTAAGTAGGATATTTCATCTGAAGGTTAATGAGGCCTTCTGATGTCGTTAATTAGGCTTGGAGTTTCTCTCTTGTAAATGTTTTTCAAAACTTTCTTAACTTTTAATAGATCCTAATTTAATCTTGGAAAACAAAATTCATCCATGGCTTTGAATTTTCAAATTCAATAGAAAGAATTGCATCAATATTCAATTAGAGTGTCATGAATGTTGGAAATAAACAACTCGATATCTGTGTAACTATATGTATGGGTAAATGTGCACCTAAGTTTTTCTCAAAGCCTCAAACTAAAACTTAGAATCCATAGATGTTGCTCTCTACATCTATTATGTGTTGAAATATCATCCATATAAATAACCAGAATGATGCCGGACAATTAAGGTTAGGAGCAGGAAGTTTTATCATACTAACAAAACAATGCAAAGGCTAAAGCGATAGGAAGGCAACAAGAAGAGGAAAGGAGTGATAAAATCAGTGAAGATGAGTTGTTTCTGTGCAATATTTAGGCCACTGTAATAAATTTCAGCTTAATTCTTTCTTTTGCATTTGAAAATTCCAAGCCAAGATGATGAATTTCTTTGACCAAGAATGCATTATGAATCAAATCAATATCGTCTTCACCAACATTTTGAGCTAGAATATGATGGATAAATAAGGTTAGCCTTTTCCACATCACTAGATGTACATTCATGTTTAATGATTTCATCACTAATTTCCTCATTTTTTTGACTTCCTATATCTTCATCCTTCAAATTTTTGTGCAATATTATCTAACTTTCAGCTTGTAAGCATAATTTCGAACATCATTGGGGCTACAGCCTCTCCATTGTAAGGATCCTTTCAATTAGGATCTACTAATGTTGGGGAAGACTGCTTTTTCTAATATGTTTATGAGATCGTACATTGGACTCCAGCGTTGATTAATCACATCCAGACAAACTGAGGCCAACACCTTGTGAACATTGCGATGGAAAATCCTATTTACAAAACCAACTGACGATGATTTTCATTATTGTCAATTGCTTTTGTATGTAAAATATTCCATCTAAATATTAATTAGACCTTCAAGTCAGGTTGTCTCAATGCCCTTAACTAGATTTGTAGTTATATTCTCTCTTGAAAATGTGTTTGAAAACTTTATGAACATTTTGTAGATCCTAATTTAAAAGATCTTTGAAATGGAGAGGTTGGAATCAGAATGATGCTTGACAATTATGGTTTGGAGCAGGGCGTTAAACCGTACTATGCATGGCATGGAAAGGTTAAAGAAATATGAAGGAAACAAGATGATGAATTAAGTGATAGAATCAGTGAATATAAATGTGCATATAGTAATGTGGCAATGAATAGCTCCGCAAAACCCTATGTCAATCAAATCCTACGTTAGTTCCTTTAAATCTTCCATTTCTTATTGCCCCAATTACTAAGCCGTAAGTCAATATTATTTTCTGTATCTATGGACCACATAAATCTTATAAATGTACAATGTTGACCATATTTTGCAAAGCAAGCTAACGTGACTCATGAATCTCTACAATTACCATTAGCCAAGTATAGAATAGTAGCATGAAAAATGCCCCAAAATTCTTCTCCTCTTCACCTTTATGGGTTCTAAACATAAGTGAATCATTTTTTAATGGCTACCTCACAAAATTTGAAATAAATTGAATTCTTCTATAGAAGCCTAAATCTTACACTCTTATTGACCATTTTATGAAATATTGGGCTTTACAAGAGATGCAACTTTGAAGTTAAAATGATTTTTTGAAACAATGCAATAAGAGGAGTTCATTTCTAATATTGAAATACAAATCATAGCTAGCTTTTGTATTCTTCGAGCTTGGTTGCTTGCCTATAGACCATACTCATTCTTTCTTAATCTTGTGATGTTATATTTACTTTATTAATCCTTTTGGAATTTCTGTAGGTCTCCAAATTTTAGTTGCTTTGTATACAACCACATCCTTAGAAATTATGGTGCTTTATTTATTTCTAATATTGAAAATTGAAGTACAAATCATAGCTAGATTTTGTATTCTTCAAGCTCGATTGCTTGCCTCAAGACCATACTCATTCTCTCTTAATCTTGTGATGTTAAATTTACTTTATTAATCCTTTTGGAATTACTGTAGTTCTCCAAATTTTAATTGCTTTGTTTACAACCAGATCCTTAGAAACCTTATAAAATTGCACATATTTAGATCAATGAATGCGTGAGTACCACAATGATTTTGTTCATTGGCATTAGTTATTTATGCTTCTTAATTTGAAACTAAAGTTATTTTTTTTCTTATATGTAGGTTGTCAAAATTTCATTGGGATGTAATATGGTTGCCACTTGGCCCCCTTAGGTGCTTTCTTACTCCTTTTGCATGCTTGTTTCATGAATTGGCTTGTTCTTTTTCACTTTTGATTCTGCTATGCTATGTTTATTGTTCTCCATTACACAAAACATAATGATAAAGTAACCTTGTAAATGAAATGATATATGTGGTGAGGTATGCACTCTAGATTCTGACAAATCATAAGTGTTCCTGTGTTATGGCTAAGTTTTTTTCTTTAGGTCATATATCAACTGCTCTATTATTACTCACATTCTTCAGTAGTTATTGCTTGTATAATAGAATGGCTATAGATTATTTTGTAGCCTCCCACTAAGTTTTCAAAATCAAATGTTTCTTTATGGAGAATCAAGGGAAGGGAAGAGGTGTTCGAGTACACAGGGTACTCCCAAAAGACCGAACACCTAGAGAAATCACTTCACACAAACAAATCACAAATCGATACATCGATGTTTTGACATGGTTTAAATCCTCGAGAGGGAAACACTCCACGGCCCTGGCCAAATAGCTTCTACGGAGCAATTTATTATGCAAAGAAAGAAAGTTACAAATGAGCTTCTCATAATAAATCAACTAGACAATGACCCTCCATTCTCTTTAAATAGAGATCATGGACCAATCGGGTGTTAAGCCACAGATCAAGGTTAGGTATGATCTAAGAGAAGTTGAGCCGTCGGATCACTCTATGTCTAGAACATATCGTGACCATCGGATTAAATATTTACAAATGCATACTAAAAAGACACACTTTTCCTAACGGATATATTACACAAGTTGGTCTTAACTAACTCCTAAGTTTCTAAATATCCTAAAAAGAGCGAGGCCTCTTGGGGGTAGTATAGGATGTTTCTACAATTCTTAGGTTGGATTGTTTTGGGTGATATTTAAACTCAAGGGTCAATGTTGGAAGCTAAATGTAAGGGCTATGAATGAATGCTACTTAACAGGTTCTTGATTGCTATCACATAGAGAATTTTGTTCATGTGGGTGGCACAAAGGATCCTTTTGGGATTTATGATGTGTTGGGAGAAGCCTACATTTCTATCATGTCAATTTTAGGCATTGTCAAAAAGATATAGTGGGCATGGAATTTAGTTTCCAAAGAGTTGTGCTGGAACTTGCTGGTTCAAGGTGTGGTTAGGGTTTGGAAAAACAACTGATATGGGCATCCCCCCACAACAAGAAAATCCATCTTTTAGCACCACAAGTTAGCACCACTTATAGTTTGTGGTGTTAATGTGATGGTATTGGCACCACTTACATTTTTGTGGTGTTAAGGTGGTGTTATTAGCACCACTTACATCTTGTGGTGTTAAAGTGGTGATATTAGCTCCACTTATATTTTATGGTGTTAATATGGTGTTATATTTGTTAATATTATTGGAAATTTAGTTTTTCCTCATTTATGAACTAAGAGAAATGCCATGTTGGCAAGTACCATAAAGTGGTGCTAGCCTATTATTTGTGGCATGGACATGCACAAGTAGTATTTAGTTATGAGGATTTGCACCATAAACATACTAAATTCACAAACAATTATTATGTAAATAACATAATTCAATATTTATTTTCTGTTTTATCAATTCAAATAAATAACCAAAGATTAATTTATGAATTTTTGCACCACAATCACAAGTAAATAAATTCACACGATTCATTTATGAGGATTTGCAATACAAGCACAACAAGTTCACAACTAATTATTTTCTAAATAGCTCAATTCAATTATCCGTTAGTAATATTATTTAAACAAATAAATACAATTGACAAATAAATAAAAACAACCATTTTTAATTTATTACTATTATAAAGTAGGAATACAAATTATTTGAATTGAAATTTGATTATTTAATTGAGAATATTTTTATATTATCAAATTTCTTGATGGACATTTGTATCATTATTAGGTTTTTAGCACAAGGCATGGGTCTCAATAAATGGACATGGTCAATGGAAAGAACCTCTATCAGGGCCCTAAAAGAAGCTTTTAGAAACCTAGATCCAAGAAGAAACCACAAAGGTCACCACACATCTTCATAATAGTATTATTAGCCTCTACATATGGGCATTCACACTATTATCAGGTTTTAATTAGCTAAAGAAATCCTAAGCATAAAGAAATGTCATGTTGGAAAGTACCATATAGTGTCGCTAAGCTCATATTAGTCACATGGACATGGAAAAATACAATTTAGTTATGATGATTTGCACCATAAACACAACAACTTCATGAGTAATTATTTTGTAAATGATTTAGTTCAAAAAAACTTATTCAAATGAACAGGTCATGATTAATTTATGAGGTTTTGCACCATAAGCACAACAAATTCACAAATAATTATTTTGTAAATAACTCAATTCAATTATTCAATTTTTATATTATTCAAGTAAATAAATACCTATGATTATTAATATTGACAAATAATTAAAGATGGACATTTTTAATTTATTACTATTAAAAATATTAATAAAAGTGTTTTGAATTGAAACTTGATTATTCGATAGGATATATTTTTATTAGTCTTATTAAATTACTTGATGGATATTAGTATCATTATTAATCTTTGAGCACAAGGCATGGGTCTCAACTTCTTGTACATGTTTGAGGGAGGAAAACTCTTCGTTGGGCCCTAAAATAAGCTTTTAGGAATCTAGGAACACGAAATATGGTTAACATGCATACCTTCCTAGCCATTTTCTTAATGTATACGTGTGGGAATTGATTCTATTATGAGGTTTTGATCACTAGTGATAGGTGTGTTGGCCCTCAACCTAGTTAAGAGAATAAACCTAGGCCTTAGCCGAAATCAAGCTTCTGGACATATAGGGATAATAATTATTTGTTGAGGAAACAGAAATGACTTTTTGAGAATATATATGGCCTAATAATAGGGATAATGCGGGGAATTGGAGGAAATACAACTAGGTATAAGTCTTTAAGTCATAGACATGATTAAGGAAGGAAACTTGAGTCTTGAACCTTAGAGGAAACATCTAGGAATATAATATTAACATGGATACCTTGAACCACCACATAAGACCTCCTAAGGGTATCCTTGGCCTAATATTTGGTGTATTATTGTAAATAAGAGGTTTTAAGCACTATATATTGGAATTTAGGCTCTTAATATGTTTGAGGGAGGAAACCCGGGCCGTGGTCCCTAATAAAATATTTTGTGCATCCAAGTCCAAATAAAATACCTCGAACCACTACAAATTTCATATTGGGTGTATTATTTACCTCTTAATGAGGACATCAACACCATTACGAGATTTTTTTTAGCATACATGGGTATTATTTTTTTGTATAATATCATAGGAGGAAACTTGTGCCTTAAACCATAAGGTAAGCTTTAAAACAAACCCATGAAATCCCAACACTATCCTTGGCATCTAAGTGTTCATATAAGTGACACTAGATATGAGAATCTCTAACATAGTAGTGGGAGTAATCATTGGAATTAGGACCTAAAGGCAGGTTTTAGGCATATCGGGCTAAGAGCGATGACTCAAAATATCACATATGAGATAATGTTAGTGTATAGGATAGCATTATTATTAAAGTGGGATATGGGTGGAAATATGTGGTTTTGTGCACTAGGGATGCATCTTAGAAAATGGTTGAGGAAGAAATTGAAAGAAGTATACCCTAACAGAATATTATTGAGGTAATAGGCAATGATCAAGGCCATTAACCATAACATATGGATCTCAATTCCTTGAATAGATTCATAAAAGGAAACCAAGATCCTTATGTAGGTTTCCAAATTCCTTAGTAATGATATTACATGGAATGTGACCATGATTGTATACCTAAAGAAACCATTAAGGCATCCAGATCCATTGAGGAATTATGTACCTAGGTATTATGTCCTTATGGCCTTGAACATGATCAATGGAGGATACCTAAATCTCGACCCCTAAGGTGAACTTATAGCCATTCAAGGCTAAGAAGGTTTCCTCCACCAACAATACATGGCCTCTTAAGAGTATCATTAGCCTATGATTGAGGATGTTGGTGTCATTAGGTGTTTTTGAGCAGTATGTACATGTATTGAGGCCTTTCGAGTGATGTTCTAAGGAAGAATACCATGCCTTTATCCCTAAAGAAATCGTTAATTCATCCAAATCCATGAATTATAATGCATCAAAATACCATGCATGAATTCACATGGGTATCCATTATACTATGTATCTAAGTCTTGCGGCCTTGGGGCCTTCAACATTGCTAATGGAGGATGCATGAACCTTCACCCCTAAAGGAAGCTTGTATCCATCCAGGGGTAAGAATTTTTCCTCCACCAACTACACACAACCTCCTAATTGTATAATTGGCCTATGATTGAGCATGTTGTTACCATTAGGTGGTTTTAAGTAGTATGCACATGTCTTAAGGCCTTGGGAATGATGTTCCAAGGAAGAAGACCATGCCTTTGGACCTAAAGAAACAATTGAGGCATCTAAAGCCGTCAACACTACCTAAAAGCACCATTTATTACTTCAGAGGGGTATCTTTGGCACTATGTATCTAGGTGTTGTTGACTTGGGGCCTTGGACATGGTCACTGGAGGGGATCTTAATCTCGAGCTCTAAAATATTATTCTATCCATCTAGGAATCAGAAGATTTCATCCACTGTCAACACATGGCCTCTTGAGGGTATCATTGGCAATTGATTGACTATGTCATTTCCGTCATGTGGTTTTGAGTAGCATTTACATGTCTCATGGCCTTGGGAATGATTTTTTAGGGAAAATGACCATGCCTTTGGCCCTAAAGAAATGATTGAGTAATTGAGAGTGATGAACAATTCCTAAAGCACCATGCATGAACTTGCATGGATATCCCTGCCACTGTGTATCCATGTCATGGGGCCTTGGGGCCTTATACATGGTCAAGGGAGGAGACTTGAACCTCTAGCACTGAATGAATGTTATATCCATCCAAGGATAAGAAGATTGCCTCAACCAACCACACGTGGCCTATTGAGGGTATCATTGGCCCATGATTGAGAGTATTAACACCATTATGTGGTTCTAAGAAGTATGTAAGTGTATTAGGGATTTGGGAATGGTGCTCTAGAGAAGAAGTCCATGCATTTGGCTCTAAATAAACCATTGATAAATTTAGTTCCATAACCAATACCTAAAAGCACCATGCATGACTTTGCAAGGGTATACATTGATTTTTTATCTAGGTCTTAGGGCCTTAAGGGATTAGACATGGCAAGTGGAAGAGATGTGAACCTTGGGCCCTAAATAAATATTTTATCCATCCATGGGTAAGAAGGTTTCATCCACCAACCACACATGGCCTCTTTGGGGTATCATTGGCCTATGATTAAGGATGACAATTCACTTAGGTGGGTTTGATAAACTTGTATGTGTCTCAATACATTGGGAATGACATTCTAGATGAAAGAGCATGCATTTATCCCTAAAGAAACCATTGAGCCATCCAAGGCTAAATGACACCTTGGAACACTATCCATGATCTCCAAAGAGTGTCTCTATCCTATGAGCTATGGGATATCTTTGTCATTATGAGGTTTAACACTAGGCAAAGGCTTTAGGTCCCTAGACATTCTTGAAAGAAGAAATGTGGTTCGTATTTTGTAAAGGAATATTTTAGGTATCAAAGGATAAGAAAAACACCTTCAAGAATTATTCATGACCTACAATGATATATTTCTTTTTAAGCAGGGAAATTCTTTCCATTAGGACTTTTTAAACACTACGTATGGATGTAAGCACCTTAAACATGGGTAGTGGAGAAAATTGAAGACTTGGGTTGTAAGGGAATTTCTTTAGCATACAAGGCCATGATTAGTTCCTTAAGGAACCACACTTGACCTCTTGAGGGTATGCTTTGTCTTTGGATATGGATCTCCATGCCATTAATAGGTTCTGAGAACTAGGCAGAGTCCTTGTGTTATTGACACAGTAAAGGGAGAAATCATAGGGTTCATGCCATAAACAAAGATTCTATGAATCTAGGAAAAAGAATGATGTATTAAACCACAACACAACCATAAGATTCTCCCAATGGATGAAATCAAGCTAAGGATATAACTTAGGACTTAGTTCATGGAAAAACAAATAGGGATCAAAGGCTAAGAACGACACCTGAAACCACCACAAATGATATATTCAGGGGATATATTGCCTCCATATGAGCATATTAAAAAACAATTAGGAGGTTTTGAACACCAAGGATGGGTCTTAAGGCCTTGTATATCGTTGGGGGAAGAAACCCAAGCCTTAATCTCTAAAGGTAAGTCTGAGGACTCAAGGGTTACAAATGAGGCCTTAGACCACTACACACACCTATATGCGGATTATTTAGCTTATAGGTGTAGATGTAGACATTTTTGTAGTTTTGGAGAACCAAACTTGTATCTTAGGATATAGAAATTGTCAAGGATGAAACTTGGGCCTTAGCTCCTAAGGGAAGGTTCTAGGGATTTAGGGCCATGGCCAAGGCCATGATTGAGGCAAGAATATATTAGAATAAGGAAGACCTAGACAATTTTTCATCAGATCAACACCATTATTGATTCCATTGCCATGAGTACAGTTAAAAAAAGGTCGTCTTTGTAGGAAATCCATTTCCCAATCAATCTGACACTTCATATCCAATCGATTTACAATTACTCTTCCCCTCTCTTCGATCGAGGGATAAACTCATGTTGGTTAAAGCATTATTGATTCCTTTTTAATAATAAAGAGGGTGTAAAGGACAAATATGCACATAATGTACAAGCCTATAGGTTGTCCACATGCCATCATATAGGAAAAGGTGGCTTGTTGTCTGTAGAGGAAAAATTTGTAAGCTTACTGTACACTACTATGCTTCTCAAGTAAACTTGATTTTTCATATAATAATCTTTTCTAACTATTTTATTATTGTTCTAAATTGTAGTTGCAAGTATTTAATAGGAAAATGGATGAAGATGGTAAATATTTTGCTTTATGATATGGTGTACCTTCTCTCATCCATCAAAAAATTAAAGAAGGATTTCATCCCTTCACTAGTTATGGGGTAGTTTTTCACTTATAAGTTATTTATTCTAAATAAAGTTTCATGATATGAGACAAACATATGCAAATGAAAGTTTAAATGAATACAATTTGTAGGTATGTTGATCTTATATTGTATGTTTCTTAGGTAATTTTTTTTGAGGATGAAAGATAAGAGGAAAATTTAGGGAGGAAAATTTTACCTTAAGTCTTACAAAAAAATTTAGGCATCTATGGCCAAGAAAAAGACCTCAAGCCATTGCACATGGCCTTGTGAGCATATTCTTATCCCTTTGTGTGTGATATTAATACAATTATAAGCTTTTGATCATTAAGGATGGGAGTATGATCACTTTACATGGTTATGGGAGGAAATTAGGCCTTAGGGACTAAAGGAATATTTTAAGGATCCAACTCTAATAGATCAAGGTGATCCTTGGTCTTAGAAATTATAGTGATATGGGTGGAATTTCAGAGATTTTAAGAACTAGGTATAGGTCTTGGGGCCAAGAGGAATCCAAAAATTTTCACATTAAAAGAAGTATATAGGTATCTATGGTGAAGAAAGACACTTCAAATTTGAATATAGGACCTCTTGAGGATATCCTTGACGTATGATTGGGGAAACCAATTCCATTAGGATGATTTGAGCAATAGACATTGGGATTGATGAATTTGACATGGCGAAGGGAAGAATATTTGGCTTTAGGTGCTAAAGGAATATTATAGACACCCAAGGCCCATAAAAATGAATTGAATCACCACACATGAACTGCTCATGAGGGAATTCTTCACCTCCTAGTGGGTATATTCATTACATTAGAATAATTTGAACAATAGGTATTGGTATTGGGATCATGCACATGGACTATGAAGAAAACATTGGTCTTACACTCTAAAGGAAACTTCTATGCATAGAGGGCCAAGAATAACACCTCAAAGCACTACAAAATGAACTATGAATGATACAATTCATCTATTAGTGGGATATTGATGACATTAAGAATTTTTTCAACACTAGCTATGGATCTTGGAACATAGAACAAGTTCAGGGAAGAAATCCTAAAACTTAGACCATAAAGGAATCTTCTAGGTATCTATGGCCTAGAGTGACAACTCAAGCTACAATATAGCACCTCTTGAGGGTATCATTACTTTTTGGGTTTGGGTAAGGGATCTATTGGAATTTTGTGAGTATTAGGTATGTTTTTTAAGGAATTTGACATGGTTTGGGGAGGAAATATGGGATATGACTCTAAAAAAATATTACAGGTATCCATGTGGCAATAAATAATACATCAAACAACCACCCAATGACTCTTAGGGTTATCTTGTCCTTTGAGTGGGGATACCAGTTCCATTAGAATTTTTTGGATACTAGGAATGAGTCTCTAGGCCTTGAAAATGGTTGAGGAAAGATCCCTAGGACTTATTCACTAGAGGAAAGTTATATGCATCTAGGTTAAAGAACAATGTTTCGATCAACCACACATCAACATTCTGAGCATATCATTGGCCTCTAAATGGACATGTTGGAAATATTATGGAGTTATGTGGCTGAAGTATGTGTCGCAGGTCCTTGGACATGGTTGGTAGGAAATGCCTAATCCTTAAGCACTAAATTAATATTAATGGGATCTAGTCCCAAGAACGATTCCTTAGACCAAAACACATGACCTCTCAAAGGGATACCTGGCCTTAAATCAATGATGTGGATACCATTACAATTGATTGAGCACAATTTTTGGTTCATAGGGCCTTCAATATGGTGAAGGGAGAAAACTTACGCCTTATTCCCTAAAGTAATGTTTTTCTCTTCCTAGGCCAATAACAATGCCTTGAACAAACACATATGACCTCCCAAGGGGATCCTCCACCTTCAAGTGGGAATATCAGAACCATTATGATTTTTTTTTAACTATGTGTAGGTCTTGAGGCCTAAACCAAAGTAAATTGATGAAGCATTAGCCTTATCCCTAAAATGTATGCCTTGAATCACAAGGTCCATATACCAGGAATACATGAGTGGATATATAAGGGATAACACTTGGTATGGATCCCATGTCCTAGAGATAGGCCTTAGGTCTTAAAGAAATCTTCTACGAATCCAAGGCCAATAATAATGTCTTAGAGCATCATACATGACCTTCAAAGGGCATATTTTCCCTCCAATTGAGATATGTCTACCATTAATAGTTTTTTTACCACCAAGTATGGGTACTAGGGCCTTTTCCATGGTTAAGAGTGAAAATTTGGGTTCTAGACAATAAAGGAATATTTTAGGCATTCAAAGACATGAATAATAGTTAAAAGGACCACACGCGACCTCTTGAGGTCATCCTTGGTCTTTGGGTGGGAATATTAATGATAGTAGGAGGTTGTGAGCAATGGGTCTCAAAACTTTGAACATGGTTGAGTAGGTGACTTAAGATTTAGGCTGTAAACAAATCTTCAAAAAACAAAGATTAATATCAATGTTTGGAATCCCCATAAACATTGTCCAAGGTTATCATTGACCAAATTTTTTGACTAAGAACAAAGTAAAAGAAAGAAACATGATCTAATTAGTAAGAAAAATGTAATATGTTAATCACAACAAATTTCAAAATTTTCAAAAAATCTATAAACAACAAATTCAATCAATATTTATATTAAACTTTACTTAACACTACACAAAATTCTCCACAACATAATTATTAAACATTTCAAAACCAATATAATAAAATAAATATCAAATAAACATATATATTAAATAAAAATATATTAAATAAAAATAGAAAGAAAAAACAAAACAAACATAATTAAAAAAACAAAAAACAATACATATCATAATTTAAAAAAAAAAAACAAAACAAATCAATTATAATAAAGGAACCAATTACAATAAAGAAACAAGACTCAAAACCACAAAATTATAATAAAGGAACCAATTACAATAAAGAAACAAGACTCAAAACCACACAATGATTCTATTTAAAATAGAATCTCTTAGAAGAAGAAAACAAAAGACCAACATAGAAAATCAAACAAATAAATAAACTTTCTAATAAAATACCATTATTTTTTCTATCCTTCATAACCTTACAGCCTCAAGCAGTGTGTAACCAATTTTCAATTGTTTGTTAAGGTTTTTACGTTTTACTACAGCGGGACCAAACGAATACCCTTCTTATCATACAAGCTTAGGCGCAGGGTAACCAATTTTCAATTTTCAATTATTATTAAGGTTGAAATTTGGTTTTTATTTAATTGTATGATACTTGCGTATGTAATAGCCTGAGATTTTCATATTGTATAATAGCCTGAGATTTTCATATTGTATAATACTTGCGTATGTAATAGCCTGAGATTTTATTTAATTGTATAATATTTTTTTTTCTTGTTATGATAAGTCATTTCCTTTTGACTTGGGCGAATAAATGAGAAACCCTGTTAGGTTACAAGTTTGTACACGGCTGTTAGGTAACCAATTTTCAATTTTTGTTAAGGTTGTTATGCTTTATTCCTAACATTTTAATGATGCACTGGTTTCTTTCATTGTACAGAAGACCAAGCGAGTGGTTTGAACTATGCCCAAAGGGATTTGGTAAACTTGGTAGGGCATTACATTTTCATACAAAGGAGATTTAGATTTATGGGTAAGGATGGATTTGATAAGACTTATAAAGAATTTGGATTGGTTTGTGTTTTAATGCAGAGAGGACCCCAAATGTGTAGAGAAAGGAGGATTCTCTCTTTAAGGGAAAAGAGATCAATTTCAAAAGACATCTAACTCATTTTATTTGACTTTTTTTCAACTTAAAAAAAAAAAGTACTATTGTTATTCAGCCGAATCAAATAGTACAAAGATAGATTATGAACACCCAACTGGTCATGTTCTTCAAAGATACATCTAGCTTTACAACTGTATCAAAAACAAAAAGTGGGACATACTTCCAAGATATCAAAAATGGAAACAAACCATTCTAAAAATGAGTTTGTGTCAAAAATTCAAAAAAAGAAGCATTCACCCTTATGTAATAGACAAGAGTCTAGCCATTCTTCCCATAGTAAAAATCCTTCGGGTCCCTCAAAAGCCAGCTTTGATAGACTGTCTACAAAATTATTGTGTTCTCTGAAGAGATGTTCAAAGGCAATATGTTCATGTCAAGAAATCTCCTATCGTGTACGAATACACCAATGTCTAAGAGCAATAATATTCAGATTGTATTCATTAGCAGCCCATTTTATGGTTACCCTTGAGTCACCAAAAACTCGTAGATTGACTAAACCAAAGATGTTAGCCACTTTTAACACAACCCAAAGAGGCAACAACTCTGCCTTCATATTTGTCCCTCTGCCACCATTTAGACGCAAGGAAAAATAATGACCTTCATTTATATAAATAACACCTCCTGTTGCACAAAAACCATTTTGTGAAGCCCCATCAAAAAACAAAATCGGCTGGGTGAAAGTGAAAGAAAAATTGGAAATTCTCTCCACTTTATGCGGTACCTCCTCCTCTTGAAAAGTCTGAAGCATTCTCATAACAGTCACTACTCAGGTAGACACAACTGGCACTTTATCTTGAAAAATAGCAGCATTGTGCGTGTGCCAAAGCGTCCAAGAGACAAATATGAGCAAGAACAAAGGGTTTTTTGAATTTCTAATCCAACTGAGAATGCAAGAGCCAAGATCCACCTCACCCAATTCCAGATTGGTATTAAGTTCTTTGCAACACATATTCCAAACTTCTTGCATAAAAATACACTCCATGAAAATATGGTTGATAGATTCAGAATTTGGTTTGCATAAATAGCACCAATTTAGACCAATCCAACCACGCCTTAGTAAAATGTCCCTAGTATTCAAACTTCCATTTAAAGCATGCCACAGAAAGCATTTGATTTTCAAAGGTAAAAACCACTTCTAGATTTTCTGATACCACCAATGCTGAGGGAAAATACAATTATCTTGTATCAATCGATCATAGGCAAACTTCGCCGTAACAAGACCATCTTTTGGGTTACCAGCCCAAATGATTTTATCACCACTATCCGATAATGCAATACCTGTAGAATTTAATGCCATAATAGAACACTCCCATTCATTAGCATCATGTCCCGAAAGATTCAGCTCCGTTGCACTTAACCAAGCACTCCCAGTATGTGTACAACAATTCCAATTTTTGATATCATTTAGAGTGGAGATCCCCTTTAAATTCAGATAAGAAGTCAAGCTGTCAGATAGAGTACAAGAACACTCCATACCAAGAATTAGATCCACCCCAATTAAGACTTTGCTCCCCTCACCAACCTACCAACATATATCATTTGCAATCCAATCATACACCTTCAAGAAACCCCTCCAAATTGGAGAAATTTGCCCACAAATGAACTTCAGTTTCCTTAACCAATTTAATACATCAGTATTTAGATACTTAAACTGTAGAACTTTCGACCATAGAGTATCACCAAATAAACCACGCTAGAGACTTTTGAGCCAGAGAGCCTTGCTGAAAGAACTAATATCCTTAATACCCCAGCCTCCAAATTTTTCTGGGCGAGCTAAGACCTCCCATCTCACCATCAGTAGTTTCGAGCATTCAATACTGCCAAACCACAAAAAATTGGAGAAGAGCTTCCTAAGAGTATTCACAATATAAGTCGGGATCTCTAGTAGGGATAACCAATAAACATGCATGCTTGAAAGAACAGCTTTGACTAAAACAAGTCTGCCACCAATAGAGAGAAGCCGAAAAGTCCAATGTTCAATACGTTTTTCAATCTTACGTATCGGCCATCTCCAATCGTGAATATGATAGGAATTAGGTTTTAAGATGAAACCTAGATATTTTAACGCATCCTCCATGTTAAGACACTGATAAGGCATGAAAACAACAATCTTCGTTCTTCTTGTCTCTTCCATATTATATTGGTAAAAACAAGATTTGTTTATACTTAACTTCATCCCCAATACCTTGCAGAAGAAATTGATGATATTACAATAAACTTTCCATTCAGCAATATAATCAATTCCTACTAAAAGCACATCATCAACAAAGATCAGATGTGTCAAAAACAATCACTGCCCATCTGTATACCTTTGATCAATCATATATCCTTTGCCTACTGTACTAATCTACTTAAACCATCAATGATCAAAAGGAAGAGAAGAGGAGACAAAGGGCAGCCCTACCGGATTCCTCTTGTACATTGGAGAAAAGTCGAAGGGATTCCATTGACAAGTACAACAATACTAGTAGATGAAACACAGGCCATGGTCCAGTTTAGTACTAAAGGAAGGATGCCAATTTGAATCAAAACCAGTCTAAGAAAAGTCCAATTGACACGGTCATAGGCTTTCTCTAAATCCATCTTTAACAACAGAGCTTTCAGTTTTTTTGACTTGATGGTATGCAAAAGCTCCTGAGTAAGACCTATAGAATCATGAATTTGCCTATTATACAAAAAACCAAATTGTTCCGTTGAAATAAAAGAAGATAATGTAGACTTCAGATGTTGGGAAATAATTTTTGAGATGAGCTTATAAATAAGGTTACACAGAGCAATAGGCCAATATTCACCAAAAGAAACCGGATTGTTGCATTTGGGGATTAAGGAGAGAAAAGTGGAGTTGAGGGGTCCAGAGATAAACCCATTGACCCTAGAAAATTCCACAAGGTTCAAGAGATTTTTTCCCATAATATCAAAGAAATGTAGATACACTTCTACCGGCCAACCATCTAGCCCAGGGCTTTTTTCTTTTTCAAAGATCTTCAAAGTATCTTCAATTTCTTTCAACGTAACTTCCTTCCCCAACTCCCCAACTTCCTCATCATCGAAAAAACGGGGATATAAATGAGCTAACCTGATCTGGTCTATTAGATCACAGTTACCCTCCTCTTTATAAATATTACCAAAAAACCTCACAGCTTCAATGTTTAATGATTCCGACCCTTTGATAGTACTACCAGAAACATCCCGGATCTCCCAAATCATATTCAAATTCCTGCGGGCCGAAGCAAAAAAATGAAAGAAGTTAGTATTTTTATCACCATGTGCAAGCCACACGGCACGTCTTTTTAATCTCCATTCCATCTCCTCCTTAAGAAGAATATCCTCCTTCTTTTTCTCCAACTGTTTCAAATCCTTGAAACCCTCCTGATTTAATTCACCATAAAAAATTTTGGAGTAAGCATCTTGAATAGAGTGCTCTAAATACTTCAACTCATCAGCGTCAGCAGACTTCCTTTCCTTGATCCAAGATATAACCGGTGCTTTAAGCTTCTTCATTTTAAGGCAGAAAAAATCGTCAGGATTGCATTCTTCAATAGCCGAACTGAGCCAAAAATTCTTAACCATGTCACAAAAATCCTGCTCTAATAGCCAAGAGCTATTAAATTTAAAGGGAAACCGGGCCTTGAAACCATAGTCCTCAAATTGAAATATAATGGGCCAATGGTCAGAAAACTTCACATCATGTACCCAGGAACATGATTTCTGAAAAAAATCAAGCATAGAAGATTTAACCAAGAAACGATCTAATCTTTTATGTACACCCACATCTCCACTTCTTCCATTTGTCCAAGTTGGAAGGAGCTTTACAAGTGCCACATCCATCAGGTCAAACCTATTTATATAATTTGAGAAAAAATATGCCAATGGATCCACTCTAGCCACAGGACCCCATATATCACTAGTTGATTTGGTAAAATTAAGATCGCCTGCAATAATCAGATTATTATTGCTTAGAATCCCAAACAAAGCAAGAGCCTCCCAAAAGCTTCTCCTATCGCTATAAGGTGCATAACAGTTAAGTATGGACAACTGAAAATTCAAGCTGATACAAGAGCCCTTCAATAAGAGACCCCAAGGGGAATTAAAAACTTTAAAGGAAAATAGTGCAGGGTTCCAAGCCACTGCCAAACCCCCCGATAAACCAGAGGAGAAGCTAGCCGAGACTTCCCAATTTGGTAAGAAGCCCCCCAATTTAGAAATAGCCACTTCACTAGAACACATCGTTTCTTGCAGTAAAACAATACCCAAACAAATATTATCAATAATTTTGGAGAAAGCCTTTGCCCGAGTAGCCTTCCCAAACCCCTGTAAATTCAAAGATAATAAAGACATTAAGAACCAGTCAGACAAGTCAAACTTGCTCTAAGACCCTCAGCAGAAGGAGAATTTGAAACCCCATACGCTAGACTTTCAGACACCAGAGAAGAAAACATGTCAGAACGAATCACACCCTAACCTTTATCTTTCTTCTTTTCCCCCCTTCGAATAGTAACATTCTGAAATTTCAGTTAGTGGAGAGGAGCTGCACCAGAACCATCGGCCGGATTTTTTGAGTAGGAGGGAAGTGGGGTTAGGGTTTTCATAACCCCATCAACAATATAACCACAATTGTCCAAATTCTCTGAATTCTCACAAATAATATTATCATCCTTTTGAACCCTAGGTGAACCATGCAAAAAATCATCACCCAATGGTGAGGCATGCACATCCTGTAAAGGAGGCACAGGTTGAATAACCGAAATAGAAGAAACACCAACCCGAGCATCCCCCTCATGGGCCACTAAAGCTAAATCAGTGGAAATAAAATGGGCTACTATGGGTTGCTCACGCTCCATGACCACAAAAGAAGGGGGAAGAGACACCGATAAAGGAGTGACAGGTCCATGTCTCAAAACGACATCACCATTAGCAATGCGACTATCTAAATCCTTCCCGATAACTTCAGCATAAGCAATTTCATCTTTTGAAACATCAGTATAAATAGAGTCATAAGCAGTGAAGCACTTACCCAAACCAACAGTCTTCGGACAAGGTGGTGTAGCATAATCCCCAGAGCTAACCGATTGAGGCCAAGACTTCCTAGAAAACGGACAATTTTCCCGGACATGTCCAGTATCTCGACAGGTAAAACAACAAAAAGGGATTCTGAAAAAATCCAACCTCTGTTTCCAAATCCTCTACCCCCAAACTATCTCGACCTCAGCAGGGAGCCCAATATAAACCTCAATTTCCACCATCACTTTGGCGTACCACCTATCCATGCCAAACAAAGTATTTTTGTCAATCCGAATAAACCGACCCACCGAATTTGCTAAACCAACAATAACCTCCTCATTCCAAAGTTCAATAGGAAGACAAGGTATCAGCATCCAAAGATGCCTCAAACGCTGCTTCTCAGAAAGGGGATTGAAAGCAAGATGCCAACATTTTAAAAATAAAGACCCATCTTTAAAAAGCCATGTAGCATCTAGAATTCAAGAAAGAAAAGAAGAGTCCAGAAAGACAAAAAGAATCCACCGATTCATGAGCAAGTTTATTCTAGGCGCCATCCCTATCATAGGTACCCGGTGATGCTTTACCCAGTCCAAAATCTTCGATTTCATACCAGATGTAAATTCCAACCTCACAACCAAAGCCCGCTCCACCAACATTTCCACCTTGTCTAAGTTTGAATCCCCAAAAATCACAAATCTGGAAAGATGAGCACGCGCTTTGTAAGCCTTCAGATGTCTTCGAACCCTATCCCTTGTCCCAAACAAATTTCAATTCTTCTACACATTCTCACTATCAGGCAGGGATGAAGACGAAGGAAGAGCACTAATAACCCCCGGAAGAAAAGACGAAGACAGAACCCAATCATTACAAAGGGAAGACATATTAACCAAACTCAAATAAAAACTTCCCTGACAGGAGTGACCTACACTTGTCCACCCATGGGGGACAACTGGAAACCAGAATAGAAACAAAACCCCACAAAGTGAAAAAAAAGAAAAACCAAACCTAGAACCGAGAAAGGAGGGGACAAAACCAAATCTTAAAAGGAGAAAAACTGCAAACTGCCAAAACCGAGAGCAAAAAGGGAACAAAAAAGAACAAATTTTAAACCTCAACAGGAAGCCTTGGTTCCCACTTTTTTTATACTTGGCTGGTACTGGGCCAGTTCTAGTCGAACTAGCTTGACTCCAAGTCATTGAGAGTTCAAAAATTGTCTATCTGAATCCCAATCATAAACCAGTTTCGCAGTTTGACTTTAACTTTTATGATTTTTTTTATTTTTTATTTTTAAATTTATTTTAAGATTTTGTGGAAAAATAATGATCTTATTAGTTGGATAAATTTTATGTAGAGATAAATGTATAAGATCTATTATTAAGTCGCTTGGAAAAACAAAACTAAAACTTAACAAAATTTAACATCAGTTTATAAAACATAAACAACTATTTAAAGACATGTAACATTTCCTTAAAAATAAAATTTATTAATGTAACATTCCTAAATTATATATAAAAAAATTGTTATTATATTTTTATTTATTTATGAAATTGGAAACAAGTTTTATTGTATTCTTTCTTTAAATTTTAGAGTTTTACTAAAAATAAGTATTTTAGAATGTTTTAAGTGTTTTTAGAATGTTTCAAGTGTTTTTGGATTTCCAAGATATTAAGTGTTTTTAGATTTCCAAGATATTAAGTATTTATTTTTTATTTTTTATAAATAAAATAAATTTTAATTGTAAATTAAACTTCACTGTTTTTTAATATAATTTTTTTTTTATTGAAATTCTGGTTTAATATAGAATTACATTCACTCTTTAGTAATTATAATTATTAAAATATTTTTACAAATTTATATATCATTGCTATTACAATATACCCTTTTAAATTTAGGTTAATCATATCTATATTAATGGAAATAATATAATATCATCTTTATAACCACTAATTAGCTTCAAAGTAGATTGTAGCCTATAACAACTAACACAATCTTTTTAAGGCCAATTAAATTTTAATATACAAAAATATGAATACAAAATTATTATTTTTTCAGCCATAATTTGTTTTGCAAATAAAATCCATTACATCCTTAATTTTAATAAATTTTCATATTCACTTTTTTGTAGTAAAATTAAATGTAATTATTTAGTTAATGAATGCCATTATAGACAAACAATCATATTATTATTAGCATTTTTAATGTTTGAGTTGTATAAAACAATAGCACAACCATGCTATATTGAATATCATGGAAGATTAAATTAAAAAAATATAAAATTATTATTTCTTAAATGAAATAAAATGGTGTTTTGCATTTACAATTATAAGGATCTCCCACATAATGGCACAACTTTGATAAATATGGCATGGTCAAGTGCTATTTTTGTGCCATTATTTATTTTGTGGTGGTTAACACCACAAACTCATATTATTTTTTTTTGTAATTTTAAATCACAAAACCATTAATCCATGTATTATTAGTTTTCATGTTTTATACCACAAAATATTAATCCACCTAGGATTGGTTTTGGTGCTTTGCACCATACACCATGGAATGCCACATATTCACTTAATACCAAAATCAATTTTTTTTTACAAACACCACTTTTGCACCATAAATCTTAGCACCATTTGTGTAACCCCAGATTATCACCACTTTTGCACCACTATTTGAAAATCAAGGATTTCTCAAATCCTTTACAAATAGTGGTGCTAATGTGAGGCTAAAATGCCCTTTTTCTTGTAGTGCCCACATAAAGGATTAAATTGGATAATAAAGGTTTAAAGGTTTAAATTGGTCATTAAGGGTGTTGGTTGAATTAATTAACTTTCAATGACATGTTTTACCAAATATTAGTGTTTATTATCCTAGGATGCATGTGTTCATGGTCATCATGTAAATTTTGGAAAATAATTTAGCAATCCTTGGTTTTTTACAATTGAAGATTTTGTTTTGTGACATTCTTTTTTGGAAATTTAAACTGTGCATATATATGAATCTTATAGTATATGCTAAAAAACTATGTATGTATCTCTTTTTTTCTGCTTCTATCACATCATCCAATGTACATCTTGAGGGGGCCTAATGAATACATTAATATATATTCTAATTTGCATCTCCATGAACAAATAGAATGGATGGATATCAATAATTTGCCTGTAATCTTTTGTAGCAACTGGAAGAGATGAGGGTGTTTTGCTTTGGAAATGCTTATTTGACACCATTATTTCTGGATAGAGTCCTCCCACATTTTCAATTTGTGATTTCAATTTCCATTCTCATACCACAGTTTGAATTTACTTTTACATCAGTATGCAAGTAGACATAATTTCAATTGTGGTATGAGAGCATGACTAGATCATTTCTCGATTGCTTGATTGAATTCTTGTTTTGACCTTAGCTAGAACCACGAGTTGGAATTTCCATTTTCTTCTTGTTTAATGATTTCTTAGCTGCCAATGTATTTAATCTTTGTTGTGCATCAGACTTGTCTGCCACATCAATTGAAGTTCCAAGTACTGCCTAGCCTATGTTGCAAGTACTTGTCTGCCACATCATATCTTGCTGCCAAACATCAAGTTTTCGATGGATAATGGCGATCTTTATCACTTGTTATGTGTGTTTTGATAGTGAGTAGAGATTTATAGTGAGCGCGAGTCACATATAGACATAGACCACAATTTTCATTTGAAATTTCTTTGATTGTGTATAATTTTGCTGTAAAAATTTGCATCAAATTACCTGGCAATTATGCTTTCCATGGGCCTTCTAATGCAAGAGTAGAAGAAATACATATGCTTAGGGAATGTTTATCATCTTTCGGAGAATTTTGAAGTGCTTGGGGCAAGTATTAAAGTGCCTAGGGTGTTTTTCTTGTCAATGGGTGAATTTTGAAGTGCATGGGGTGTTTTTATTGTCAATGGGTGAATTTTGAAGTGCATGCGGCGTTTTTCTCATCACTGGGTGAATTTAGAAGTGCATGGGGTTGTTATTTATTAATGTAAGGATGCTTTTATAGTGTTGGGACATTTTGAAACAATGATGGCCAAAGTTATCACATGCTAAGGAAAATTTGTGTACTGGGGCATTTTTGTGATTCTCGGGTGATTATATCATTGTCGGGTGTTTTTCTCCCTTGCCTAGGGAAAATATTGAAGTTCCTAGGGCATCTTTATCATCATTGGATGAATTTTGAAGCATCTAGGGAAAGTAATGAAGTGCATGCGCAAACATGGAAGTGGATGGGGGCGTTTTTATGTTCGTTGCGAGAAGTTTCATGTGCCTAGGGAAATATTGAACTGTATGGGCATTTTTATCATCGTTGAGAGAATTTTGAAGTGGTTGAGGAAAGTATTGAAGTGCATGGGATGTTTCTATCATCATTGGGTCAATTTAGAAGTGCATGGGGCAATTTTGAAGTACTTGGGGGCAATTTTGAAGTGCTTAGGGCATTTTTATCATCTTTAAGAGAATTTTGAAGTGGACGGGGCAAGTATTGAAGTGCCTGCGGTGTTTTTCTTGTCAATGGGTGAATTTTGAAGTGCATGGGGCATTTTTCTAGTCAATGGGTGAATTTTGAAGTGCATGGGGTGCTTTTCTCATCACTGGGTGAACTTAGAAGTGCATGGGATTGTTGTTTATCAAGGCAATGATGCTTCTATAGTGTTGGGACGTTTTAAAACAATGATGGCCAAAGTTATCACATGCCGAGGAAAATTTGTGTGTATTGGGGCAATTTTGTGATTGCCTGTGTGATTATATCATTGTCGGGTGTTTTTCTCCCTTACCTAGGGCAAGTATTGAAGTGCCTATGGCATCTTTATCATCATTGGACGAATTTTGAAGTGTCTAGGGCATGTAATGAAGTGCCTAGGAAAACATGGAAGTGGACAGGGGTGTTTTTATCTCCATTGCGAGAATTTTCAAGTGCCTGGGAAATATTGAAGTGTATGGATGTTTTTATCATTTTTCGGATAATTTTGAAGTGCCCGAGGCAAGTATTGAAGTGCATGGGGTGTTTTTCTTGTCAATGGATGAATTTTGAAGTGCATGGGGTGTTTTTATTGTCAATGGGTGAATTTTGAAGTGCATGGGACGTTTTTCTCATCACTGGGTGAATTTAGAAGTGCATGGGGTTGTTGTTTATTAATGTAAGGATGCTTTTATAGTTTTGGGACGTTTTCAAACGGTGATGGCCAAATTTATTACATGTCGAGGAAAATTTGTGTTTACTGGGGCATTTTTGTGATTGCCTAGGTGATTACATCATTGTCTGGCATTTTTCTACCTTACCTAGGGCAATTATTGAAGTGCCTAGGGAATCTTAATCATCATTGGACGAATTTTGAAGTGTCTAGGGAAATTAATGAAGTGCCTGCACAAATATGGAAGTGGACGGGGGTGTTTTTATCTTTGTTACGAGAATTTTGAAGTGCTTGGGGAAAATATTTTGAAGTGCTTGGGGAAAATATTTTGAAGTGCTTGGATTCTGAGCAACCCTACTATGGGTAATTCTCCCCCTTTGACATCAATGTCAAAGTACCAGCTCACTGAACTTACAGAACATAAATTACTCCCAATCTTTGCCTCAAAATTTTCAAAATCCTCCCTAGGCAGTGGTTTTTTGAAGATATCAACAACTTGTTCCTTGGTGTTAACATATTCCAACTTGATATTTTGATCATGTTCCTGTTCCCTCAAAAAGTGATACTTGATAGGGATATGTTTAGTTTTGGAATGCATAACTGGGTTCTTTGAAATGTTAATGGCACTGGTGTTATCACAGTAGATTGGAAGTGGTTGATCGCATTCAACTTTAATATCTTCTAAGGTTTTCCTCATCCACAATAGTTGAGTATAACATTCTGTTATTGATATATACTCTGCTTCAACAATGGATAAAGAAATGGAGGACTGTTTTTTACTAGACCATGCAACGAAACAATCTCCCAAAAAGAAGGCATTGCCACTTGTGCTCTTTCTATAATCTAAACGTCCTACCCAGTCAACATTAGAATAAGCTTTTAGATCAAACTTTCTGTTCTTAGGATACCATAAACCAAAATTTGATGTTCCTTAAAGATACCTAAAAATCCTTTTTACAACCATTAAGTGTGATTCTTTTGGGTTAGCCTGGAAGCTTGCTACTAATCCAACTGCTTGCATGATGTCTGGTCGGGAAGCAGTGAGGTAGAGAAAACTGCCAATCATAGATCGGTACAATGTCTGATCTACAAATGTTTCATCAAAGTCAATTCCTTCCAACTAAGCATACCATTTTTAGACTAATCTGACTTTATTTCTTGGGACTTCTCCTTTTTCATTGAATTTGTTTTTGTAAACCCATTTTATGCCAATAACTTTTTGATATTTTGGACGTGGAACTAACTCCCAAGTACCGCTTTTCTCAATTTGATGGATTTCTTCTTGCATGGCCTTGTTCCAATGCTCATCTTCATAAGCTTCTTTGAAGTTTTTGGGCTCAATTTTTGACAATAGAGCCAAATCTATCTTTGATGTTTGTCTCAATTGCATTCCTTCTTCTAAATTTCCAATGATAAGGTCCTCTGGATGATCTCTTTGCATTGTTTTGAGTGAAGGCTTGTGAGCTCGTGAGTTCTTACAATTTGAAGTAGATACTTGCTTTTCTTCTCCTTGTTCTTCCAGTTGCTGTTCCTTTTCAACTATTATGTTTTCATCTTGGTCTTCATTCGATGTTTCACCATCTGTTTCTTCATCTTCATGACATGACAATTTGTGGGACAGTTTCTCATCTCCTCTAACATCCATGCTTTCAACTATTTTGTTCAGACGTTGGTTGTAACATTCGTACACTCTTCTTTCTGTTGAATATCCCAAAAAAATTCCTTCATCCTTTTTGGTTTGAAATTTGCCTAGGTTTTCATTATTTATTTTGATGTAACACTTACTTCCAAATATTTTAAGATGTCCGAAAGAGGGTTATCTAACTATCCATAACTCATAAGGTGTCTTATCACTATTAATTCTTAATTGATCTATGTTTAGAATGTACATGGTTGTGGCCACTGCCTCCTTCTAAAAAACTTCCGCTACCTTTGCTTCGAAGAGCATTATTCTTGCTGCTTCTTTGACTAACCTAGTTTTTTCTTTCTGTAATGCCATTCTGCTGTGGGGTATTGGTTGTACAATATTGTCTTTTGATACAATTCTCTTCACATAAATTTTTGAATTCAGTTAGGGTGAATTCCCCACCATTATCTGGCCTAAGACACTTGATCTTAAGGCCACTTTCATTCTCAACTTTAGCCATGAACTTGATTAAGAGATGAAAACCATGGTTAATATTCTCTAAAAGATATAGATTGAATAACATGTTATATATAGAGATTTAATGATATACCAACTTTAGGCAAAAAAATGGTCGAAGCGAATAGTATATGTGATATCATATTTTTCTTCACTTTATATATAATCATCGGGATGTCTATTCTTCCTTGCCTCTATGTCTTGTTCTATTGTGATATGAAAAATTATGGTGTACATGTGTGTGTATGTGTGAGTGTGTGCACGGTTGTGGATACACTTTATATGTGTGGTTACTATCTGTTGATGAGGTGATGTTTATATTCATGGTTAGAAAACTCGTGACAATGCATAAATTATCACACTAATATTTGCAATATAACACAAAATATACATATTATGTAATGAAATTAATATTAATTTTTTAAATTGATTATTTCTTGTTGCTTGCATAAAAATGTTGATCTAAGTGGATCAGATGAAAATGATGATGAAAATGATGATGAATATGATGTTGGAATAGATGAGGACGAGGATGAGGATGAGGATGATAATGGTGGTGGTGATGATGATGATGGTAGCCATTTATGCTACTATTGATATATTGGATGTTTATTGCTTTCTCGATGCTACTAGACACGTATTCTTATTTTTGTGATGATCCAAGTTCATATTAAATTCTGGGTCATTTTAATTTGTATGGTGGATTTATGTTGACATATAAACTTTGATTATCCTTGATCATTTTGACATTTCTAGATATGGATATTAAAAAAGATATTTCTTGTGATATTGGTATTTTCACTATATATATCGTTCACTTGTTCTTTTAACCTTGATATGATGATCTGTGTGATAGGTTATTGATGTGATGGTGTTTTATAATTTCACTTTTTTTTATGAAAGATAATGGTGATGTTATCGCTATTATATTGTAAATTTATCAATATTGGATATTGTCGATGATCTTTTCATGGAAAATTAATATATATGATGATGTTACTACTTTGGATAAATGTTGTTTGTTTGTGTTAAATTTTCTTCACAAATGCTATGCAATTAATTTCAATAATGGTATCTACAATTAATTTGAATGTTTCATTATGTTATTTCAGAACTATGAAGTAAATGATATATGAAAACTATTGAAATTAATGAAATAATTATAATAATTTGATATAATAAATATATTAACACACAATTGGATATATTTGTAGGTCTTAAATAGCAAGCCTAATGTGGTCCTGTTAAGGAAGCAAAACTAGGAGCTAAAATGGAAGCCCACTATGTCATAGATCTAGAAGCAACATTGGATGCAATACCTAGAGCTAAGTTGGAAGTCAATTCTGATGCTATTTTGGATGCTAAATTAGAAGCCAAACCAGAAGCTAAAATAGTGGGCAACAAAGAAGCCAAATTAGATTCTTAATGGGAAGCTAAATGCAGTGCTCATGAGGAAGCAAAACAAGAAGAAATTCAAGGAGCTAAATGGGAAGCAAAATGTGGCAATAGTGTGGGAGTAAAAATGGACGCTAAATTGGTAGCAAAACATGGTGCTAATGTTGACATAAATAGAGATGCAAAACTAGGCATTAAAAATGATGCAACACTTGACACAAATAAGGAAGCCAAACATGGAGTTGATATGGTAGCAAAATAAGATGTTACATTGGATGCAAACTATTAGAGAGATTTTGAGGTCAAAAAAGGGCCTCCTAAGAGATGTACTACAAAAATATGAGATATATTAAAATATTATGAATTGGGGGTTTTATGGGGTAGGTATATATGACAAGTCACCTTCCACACTATTTTCTATGCACAATATAAATAACCATGGTTGAGTTACTTTTCAAAATTCACTAGAAATAAAATTAATAAAATAAGTCTACATTGATGTGACTAAGATTCATTGTAAATTCCCAAAAATGTATTGTCCTTTAACATTTATTTGTCTTGAACTTGCAAATGAAATTAAATAATAAAAATCATTTTTAAGAGCTTTTTCTAAATTTTATGTTGACTTTTTATATTCAGTACTTTTCTCATGAATTTAATAATGTAATTTAATTGAGAATTTATTTACATGTAAAATGTCAATAGTATTATTATAATTCACATTGCATTATTATTATTATTATTATTATTATTTATTAAATCTATTATTATTCTTTATTAGTTTGACATTATGTTATTAAATAGAATGGAGTGAATATATAATTTAAAATTAAAAACATAAAAATGATAATATATTATTTTATAAAAAAATGTGAAAGGACTTTCTTTATGAATTAAGAGTACTTCACTTGAAAATGACAATAATATTATTTTATGTGAAAGTGTGAAAAGACATTCATTATGAGTACTTTACTTGAAAATGACAATAATATTATTTTATGAAAAGACTATCATTATGAGTACTTTACTTTATGACTTAAAAGTACTTACACCACTACCTTGGTTAACTATGTGTTTTCGTCCACCATAGAAAATTTGACAAATAAGCATTCTTAACTCATGCAATGCCACCTCACCAAGGGGGATGATGTCATCTACTAGAATGTGATTGGTTGTATTTTATAGTACATTTTCTTTGTTTTGAGGCCCTTTTTTGACCTCAAAATTTCTCTAATAGTATGGCACTACATAGGAAGCAAAATATGGTGCAACAATAGAAGAAAAATTTGGCACCATTTTGGTAGCAAAACTCGATGCAAAAAAGGAAGCAAAAATTGGTGCAAAATTAGAAGCAAAAATTGGTGCATATTGGAAGTAAAACGTGGTGCAAAATGGGATGCTAAAGTAGTAGCACACATGGATGCAATATTGGATGCTAATTTGGATGCAAATATGGCACGAATGTAGATGCAAACATAAATGCTAACACGACTCTTTTAAGGATGAAAATAGGGTGCTAATGGGGATGCCATTTAGGAAGTAAAAGAGGACGATCTCTAGGAAGCAAAATATGATGTTATTTAGGAAGCAAACCTCAACGTCCTTTAGGAAGCAAAATTGGACGCTATTCTGGAAGCTAAAAAATGGGCGTTATTTTAGACATAAGAAAGGATTCTATCTAGGAAGCAAAAAAAGATGCTATTTTAGACTCTTTAAGTTTTGTCCATGACGCATCCCATTTAGCGTCTACTTCGACCACTCAATGATAAAAAAAATTACACTAAAAAGAGATGCTAATTCCAGGATTTGTTGTAGTGTTATGACTATGGTTTCCTGCTGGGGAAGTTTGGTCTATGTAGTCGACACTTCCGCTTACGGGTTTTTGCTGGAGCCGATCGTGACTTGACACTTCAGGGTAGTCCAGCAGATGACAGGATAGGATGTGGAAGTTAGTGATGATGTAGGTAGATAGTTGTAGCTTGAAGCCGAAATAAAAACAAGATCTAATTGTATGTGTGTAAAACCCTTGATTGATTATGTGTCGTAACTTAGTAATGTATGAATTGTCGTAACTTAATGAAATGTAGTTACGTAAAAGGCGACACCTTGCAAACTATGTTAAAACATGTGTCAGTAAACAATAAGTTTCATGATTATGATTGATGTGTGTGAATTATTACTGTTAGTGTACTTACGCGAGGTATGTAAGCAGTAGCTACGCTTACATATTTATAAATTGTGTAAAATATTGTTGAATAATGATGTTAATTATTGTCGTTTAATAATTAACTATTGTTGATCAATGTTAATAATGAGAATTAAAGTTAATAATGATGATTAATGTTAATAATGTAGTTTAATGTTAATTATTGTCAATTAAGGTTAATAATGTTGATTAATGAATCATTATTGTCCATTAATGATTAATTAGTGTTGATTAATAAACAAGTTATGGTTAACTTAAGTGGTAAATAATGTAATCGGTTAGTAATATTTAATTGATTGTTAACGAGCATAGATCCATCTTAAACTCGTATCTATCAAGCACCGAGAGGGATCCAATTTCTTGAGGTGTATTTCTTTTTTTAAATTTAAACTCAAAAAATTTGATCTTTCTTGATTGATAGATCTGGGTTTAAGTTTTAAGTTTTTATTTTATAAGCGAACATTTATTTTTTAATTAATTTTCATAATATTTTATTTTATGAAACAACATGAATTTTTTTTATAAATATTTTCCATAATTTTTTATTTTATGAGCCAACATGAATTTTTTTAATTATTTTGTTACTAACATTATAACGTTATATCACGTTAGAGGATCTCTCCCATACTTGGGCTGTAGAGCACCTCGTTTCACTCGGTGCAATGAGTTGATTAGTAAAAAACTAAGGGTTAAAATGTTAAAAGGGATTGTAATGTTAGTGAGAATAATATTAAACTTGGAAAGGTAATACCAATTAAGTATCAAACGAAATATAGGGATAAGGTTTAATTTATATTGATTAATAATTTATTATAATTATATGGTAGTCTTTTAGAACCATGTTGTAAAATTCTAAATAATACAATATGCCATTGATAAACAAGTGTCGGATACACACTTGGGAATTGTTCATGAAAATGATGAATTAATTATGAATTAATTGTAAATTTATTTATGAATTAGTTATAAATTAATTGTGAATTAGTTATAAATTAATTGTGAACTAATTATGAACTAATTATGAAGTAATTATAAATTAACTATGAATTAATTATAAAGTAATTAAGAAGCATTTAATTATGAGGTTACCAAGGTTGACTGGTAATTAATAAGGTGCAACGTGTAAGTGTAAAACACTTACGGTTAGTATAAAACTGACCTAAAACTTAAACTATAATATATAACTTTTAAGATTGATTAAATAAAATATTATATTTTGAAATAAGGAAGGAATAGTAAAATATTGGAAACTAATGGGAGTCAAAGTTGAGGGCTCGAGGGCTGACATGGGGGTTGAGGGATTTATGATGAGGATTGGGGTATTAATGGTGGAGGAGAAGAGTAGGTAGAAAAGGGGAGAAGGGGGAGAAGGGAGGAAAAAAAGAGGGGATCTTCTACTTTAGATATTTTTGGGAGAAGTTTTTAGAGCAGATATAGAATTTTCAGAGCAGATCTGAAAGGGGGTTTTTGCTGGAGATTTTCTGAATGGAAATAATAGGTTGGATTGTACTCAGTGTGGGCTCGGGGGTTCAAAGGGGTACCTTTGGAGCTGGGTGGTCGGCGAGACCTCGCCAGTTGGTAGGGTGGAAGCTCAGTTTGGGTAGGTTGAGTTTCATGGTTTTGGGAAGAGTTTGGTTGCAGGGCTACAACAGGGAAAAGGAAGCAGCGAAACAAGGAAAAGGAAGAAGCAAAAACGAAAGGGATCCACTAGTTATTTGTAGGTATTTTCCCAACAGGTATAATGACCCATTCTAACTCTGTCAATATTTCATATTTCATGAGCTAATCAAAATTTAATTTAATGTAAATTGACACATATTATATGTTGATGCACCTGCAAGATTGTAACAGTTAGAAACCATGTAAACAACATCTATGGTTATTCAGACCTGTAAATGTAAATGTTTTATATTATTTTACAAGCATGGTATTTACACCTAAACTAGAATTCAAAACCAAGGTAAAGAAGGAATGTAGATTTATTAATTATTTAGGACATGGGTCCTACATATGGTATCAGAACCATGGTTCCAAATCTAGAACCATAGGGCTCACTGCAGAGAAAAGAAATGTAGTAAAAAAAAATAAGGAGGGATTTACCTTGCCTTAGGAAAATTGCTAATTTGCACAAAATTGAAAAAATAATGACCGGAAATTTTTTTAAGTGTAAAAGTGTGAAAATAGGTGCTGAGCAACTTCCGGGGAGAAGTCTTGGACCGATTTTTACACATGTAAAAGAAGAGGACATTAGAGTTAGTGAACCATTTGGAACAAAGTAAAATTTTAGATTTTTTTTTTTACTAAGACGAGACTTTTTTTTATGAACCGACATTGTAGAGTTATATAAAAAAAGAGGGTTTATCTACATTCAATATTGTTTAAATTTAATATTGTCAAAATTTATTATTATGTAAATGTAAATTTAAACAAAATAAAAATAAATAAAACGACGAAATGAAACAAGATTTTATATATATATATAATTCATTTTGAAAAAAAAACAATATATATATATATAATTGTAATAAAATTTAAATACATGTTTTAAAACAAAGCTAAACATATCTATATTTAGTATAAATAAAATATTGTTGAAAAACTAGAAAAAAAGACTTCTGTGCAAGTTTTACTGGTTACAAAAGCCGTAGACCATTATGCAGCAAGGAGGAGACCTACAACTTATGTTAATGAATAAAAACAAAGAAAGAAAAATTAAAATGAATTTCATCCCTATAAATAATAGGGTTAGCTATCATTGCTTCTGCAAGTGAATTAAAAGGGAAAATGAGTTACAAGTTAGTGAAAACTCGTCGATAGAAAATGACGGTAGAAATACAATAAATGTCATAAGGATTCCTACTAATATTCATATTATCTTATTGCTGCAATTGTAATAAGATAAATGTATATACATAATAAACATAAAACTTTAAAAAAAAATGGAACAAATGTCGGAATGGAACGAAGTAGGGTTATATATATATAATAAAAATAAAAATAAAAATAAAAAAATTGGATGAGTATAGGGTAAACTACATTTATATATATAACAAGAAGATTTTTAGAAGAAAAAAAATTCTCTCTCTATATATAAACAAAAATTATATATGTGAAAAGAAAAGAAAAAAATTCTAAGTTCAATTTAAATTTAAATTTAAAAAAAAGAACATATATCAATTTATTTTTATATATATCCATATATAAAAAAAAAAATAGAAAATAGAAAAATATATATATAATTAAAATGAAAAAAAAAGTAATGTAATATTATAAAAGAAATTTGTTTATATATATATATATATATATATATATATATATAAAATAAAAATAAAAAAATTGGATGAGTATAGGGTAAACTACATTTATATATATAACAAGAAGATTTTTAGAAAAAAAAATTCTTTATATATATATAAACAAAAATTATATATATGAAAAGAAAAAAAATCTTCTAAGTTCAATTTAAATTTAAATTTTAAAAAAAGAACATATATCAATTTATTTTTATATATATCCATATATAAAAAAAAATTATAAAATAGAAAAAAATATATATATTATTAAAATGAAAAAAAAATAATATAATATTATAAAAGTTTTTTTTTTTTAACACTATATCAAACAAAAACAAAAACAAAAAAAATTATACAACAAAGCCCTAATATATATATATATATATATATACACACAAAATATAAACAAAATTTATATTATTAAAACTATGAAAAAAAGGGAAGTACAATTTTGATTTAAAATAGATAGAGGTACACTATATATTTATGAACTATATAAAATACAAAGGCATATTAAAAAAAATTATTAATTCAAAAAAAATTATATATAAGAAAAATAAATGAAAAAAAAATATACAAAAAAAAAATTTAACGTTGGTGTTTTTTATATTATTTTCTAGCCCGAACTATGGCTACGTCCGGCCATGGGCCAGCAGTAGGCATTGTCATTCTCGTGGCCATGGGCCAGCAACCGGTGCTACCTGAGCGTGGCCCTTGGCCAGCTGCTCGGCCGATGCGGCCTGGGAGCAATGGCCCTTGGCCAGCTACTTGACCGGTGCAGCCTGGGCACAGTGGCCCTTGGCTAACTACCCGACCATGTTCAACACGCGGCCAGGGAGTTCATGGGATAGGCCATGTGCATACCTCGGTGGGTTATATATATATACTGTACAAAAAATGTTACAATGGAAAAAAAAAATTGTGAATTTAAAAGAAAAAAACATCATTGTTTTGGCCAAGCACTGGCTACGACCATGGGCAACTGGCCAGCAGGTAGAGGGAACAACGACTCGGTGCAAAGAGATGAATGGTAAAAAGATTATATATGTGTAAATAAATAAACAAAACCTGCAACAAGCATGGACGACACAAGGAGCAGCATTTTTTTATATATAAATCTAGTTTTAAAATAAATAAAAATAATAAAAATAATCTTCAACTCAAATCAAAGGAGGGATTAGCTATACCTTAGGAGTTTTATCGCCATGGTAAAGTCGAGAGGCCGCTATAGGTGGCCATGGTTGAAGAGCCTCTTAAGAGTGAGAATGACAGACCATGAGTGCAAAGCTCGCTCAGTAAAAAAAAACCTTGGGGAAAATGACCCCCGGCTAGGGTTTTCGGGTATAAATATAAAACTTTAATATTATTAAATTGCATTGCCGGATGACCAGTGAGAGGCCGCGTGGTTTAGGTTAAGGTGATTAGGGTTTGATTTGATTTGATTATTTATTTTTTATATAAATTATATTTTCTTTTATAAATATAAAAAATATATATAATATTTATTATTATTAATTTCAAGTTTTAAATTATTTTAATTACTTAAATAGTTGTTTTATAATTAATTTTATTTATTACAACATAGGTGTTTCATCATGAAGGTGCATAACCTCCATGTCGGCTAGATTCCTCGCTCATAGAGCGAATGGAATCCTGCCACGTGAATGGTTATGATTCTCATGCCACCGTGAGCTCCCTCCTGCCACCGCCTCCTGCTGCCTCCTCCCGCCGTCGACCTCCTCCACCTCCTCTCTGCGCAAGTTCATGCCCTACTTTCTCCCTTGACCTCGTCACCTCCCGCCACCTCCCCTTGGTCGGATGCACCATCCTCCCCCTAGAGCCTCCTCCCTCCTCCTGTCGCAGCCTCCTCCCACCGCGAGCTCCTCCCCTTATCTATCCCATGAGTTCTCTCCTCCCCTGCTCTCTCCGGTGAGATCCCTCCTACCGCCATTTCTTGTTGTCTCCTCCCTCCTCCCCTACTCTTTCCCGCCGCCTGCTGCACTCTCACCACCCTCCTGCTCGCACCTACACCCGCTTCCACCCTCGTCCACTCCTTCCTGCACCTACCCCTGATTCCACCCTCATAGACGCCCTCCACTGCGCCTTCCTCTGGCCACCTCCCACTGCCTATTTCCCTCTGCCCTCCATCACCTCCCATCTGCAACCTCCATCTCCACATCCTCTCCTCCTCACCCCTCCACACCTCTGCGCTAGACCTGAATCATGTTCACCGGGATGATCTATTGGAAAGACCTGAATCCTCTCTATGTCTCTGCTCAAAATCCTCATAAGCGAATGAAGGAGACCAATAGGATATTTCGAAGATGACTGAGAACCATTTGGTGAACAATGTTGATGATGGGGTTTGCTAGGAAATGAAAAGCCATTGGGCCTCTTGGGTATTTCAATGCAAAGCTGAGGCATTATTAATGCTCTTCTTCCACCCGAGCTTCCATAATCAATCTCTGCATTCATCTCCTTCTGTATATTTGTTGGGTTCTGCAGATTATACTCTTCTCCAGAGCTTGCAGTTTGCGCTTGCTCCAAATTCGGATTATCATGGATCCCAGAAGGAATTGACCCTGGAACTGTAGCTGAAACTTGCTCTATTCTAATGGATTCTAAAACAAGTTCTGGCTGGGCGAAGTTTATGCAAAGGGGACAAGTGGAATGAGAATGAAACCACATGTCAATACACTCAACATGAAAATTATGCCTGCAATCGGGCAAAATCTGGCCTTTCTCATTATCCTCAAATTCGCACAGACACACTGCGCAATCCAGCCCATTACCTCTATGTGGCCTTGTTTTACATGTATATGTTTCTATTGTTAATGATCATCGTGGGATTTGATGCAACTTTTGTTTATTGCATTATACCTAACATATGTTTCTATTATCAATGACCATCGTGGGCTTTGAGGCTTTAAAATATTTAAAAGTAGGTGTATCATCGAACCAAAAAATATTTGAACTTTTGTTTATTGCATAACATTACTTCAAAATTCAAACAATGTCCGCACTTTATGTTATGCTTGTAATTTTTCATGGTTGCGCACGTAATTTTTTTATTTATACTTTACATATGACTAGAGCTAGTCATAATGTATGTAAATTCATTACAAAGTATGGAAATATTTGAATTGAGATAGGATCTGGTCCAATTAACACCGAGTTGGTGAAAAAGGTTGCGGATGTAGTTACATAATGATACAAGTCTTATTTAATGTAATAACTAGGGCCTTCATTTTCCTTATTTAATGTAATATCATTCAAAAGGAACTTGAGTTATATTAGCTATCACTTGCTACCTCTTTATTATTCATTAAAATAGCACTATGGATATTATTTATGAAATTACTATCATGAAACAATCTCATTTATGTTCAACTGCAGGTGAAATGTAACATTTCAACTTGAACTTGAATACATGGTTGTTTCTTTTTTCTCATATGCCTATCAAAATGCTAGAATTTACATGCTTCATCTCCTCCTTTGTTTTTGTTTCTTTGAAATGACATAAGCATGCAAAGTAACATAAATCTATATAAGTTTTCAAATAAATCTCAAAACAATCATAGAATAATACAAATAGGCATTTTAATTTAGATGTCATCAATAATAAAGTCAAAATCCAACTATAATATGTGAGGTTTAGATCTACATACCCATTAGGTTGCAGTGGCAAAGAGTGGCTTTCATTATTGAGTCACCATACAATGCAATGACCTACACCTTGATAGAATGTAATTTTACTCATAAGTCAAACTAACACAATTTGTAGGATTATGCTTGGTGGTGTAAAAAATTGCCATTAGAGTGAGTCGTGTTGATAGGAGCCAATGCGAATCAATTGTAAGCACAATATTAAACTTCTCATACTTGAGCCCACATTGAGACTACTTGATAAAGTTAAATTTAATTCAGTGTAATTTTTCTTGTACCAAGTTATGCATTTAATATGCCCTACATCTATTTCAAAGGCCTAAATGTAGTGATGATCCAAAAGACATTTTTTTTTCTTCACATTTTATTTTACATTTTAGTTTTATAATAAGAAATATTTGGGAACTCATCGTAATTGTGCTCATACAACAGGTTTATGTTTTGCAATTTATACAATATTAATTATTGGAATTGCATATTAAAGTTGGCAATGTTGCCAATTTTACAATGAGAAATAATGGCATGACAAAATACATGAATCCAATCTCCACAAATTTGTTATGCTTCTAACGAAAGACAAACAACAACTTCCTTCAAATATGCAAGTATAACACATCCTCTAGAAATTGATTGAACTGTTCAAAACTCTCTCCATAAAAGCATTTCAACTTCAATAATACAAGTCTCTCCAAATCCTCAAAAGTGAAGACTAGATAGCATAAATGTACAATGCAAATGGAAATATAAAAATATGAAACACCTTAACTTCGAGGTACTAAAAACAAAAACTATCTAAAGAAGATGAAGCATAAAGGTATCATGGTAACTTGAGTTTAACCATTAGAAGCTAATTCCAAGCCTTGCCAATACTACCATTCTCCTTGGTGAAGCATTGTGATTTTTTTCAATAGTGTCAACAACTACAACTGAAGTGCACCACACCCCTTATGATGACCAATCTAGTCCCTTGCCTTTTGATTTAAAATTTTTAGATTAAAAATCCAAAGGTAGCTTCTGCATGTGTATGCTTGGTTCAATTATAATTTCAAGTAAGGCCTATGATATCAAAAGAACTATAATAGTATTGATTACACAAGATGTGTTTTCTATGACCCTATCCAGGTAAGCCTATAAATATAAAATTGATCAATATTAATTTATGATCTATATTGGTTGGTAGTAAATGAAATAGTGCTTATTCTCTCCATGCTTTCCATTTCTAACTAACTTCCTGATCCACTACCTATAGCTGAATTTCCAAAAGAGATGGAATACATGGATTTTTGTTTTGCAGAGAATTTGAAGATGAGAACTTAAATCATGTAGATTAGTACAAAGAAATTGCAATAATTAAATGGCATGGAAACAATAGATTTGTCTCAAGAAATTGATAAACAAAGTCAGAGTATAGATACATTGGTGGCATATGTCCAATTCTGGTATTTCATTTTTCCTTGTGTGAAATAAGGGTATGTATCCTCGACCTTTGCTATTCAGGTATGCATCTTTAATCTTTACAAGGTATTATTCTCGAGTTGTGCAATATCGATGAGCTCCCCCCCAAGGATCAGCAGATGGCAGAACTCCAGCAAGTGTTTCAATCAAACCTGGACTACATCAAGAAAATTGATGCTCTAACAGAAGAAGACATCGACTTCTATGTGAGGCAAACATCTACACATCTCATTTTCCTTGAGGATACCTGCAAGGATGCACCAACATAAGTTGCAAATGTAGAAACAGAACTGTCTTATCATGAAGTGTCCCTAAAACTATTAAATCCTGACGAATATAATATCATAACTGAAGAAGCTATTGCATGGGAAGACTATATTTCCAATTTAGAAGCATCCAACTAATATTAATTGTAAATATCAATTGTATCTTCTCATATGTGCAACACTCAAATGAAAACTTTGCCGACTATTCTCATTTTTGCAATTTCACCAGATAACAAACTCTTCCAAGGCTATATAGTGGTGAACAAACCCTTTTTGTTGTTCATCTATTCTTCTTTGTCAATGAAAACAAATTTCCCTTCTTGAGAAACTATTGTAAAAATGTTTATATGTAATGTGTACTTTTCAATAGATATTATTGGGATTCCTTTTCTCTACAAAACCTAAATGCTTGTTCATATTTTTGTAACAGTGCTATATTTTACTAGTTTTTTAGTTCAATGCTCTTCAGTTTCCTTGTTGGAAATGGATTTTCAAGCTAAGCTCATAATGGATTATCCCAGGCAGTAGTGATACAAATATTAATCTCAGCTGATTTGTAAACTGTGTACTCTCTTTTACATTCATAAAAACAAAGCAGCCAAGCAAAGCGACCTCTCCTCATCTACCTCCACGTTGAATAAATACAACCTTTATATTGAGAGCTATGATCACTCCTATTGTATTGTAAGTCTGCATTTTATTGTGCTTTGTTGTGAACTATATATATTGTAAGAAAACGTGTGAATCCTTGATGCGGTGAGAGTCATTGATAACCAAATACTTTCCTTGGTTTATTAGTGATTTTTAGAAGATTAATTCATATAGTGAAAGGTCTATTCATCTTTACATGGTTGAGAAGCATGTAAAGTTTTTATTGTAGACTTCAAATCCTCAATGAGAAGAAAGAAACATATCTAGGTTTCCCACTGTATATTCCATTCTTGAAGCAAGCATAACGAAGATTCACCACTCCTATTGTGTTGTAACTCTGCATTTTTATTGTGCTTTGTTGTGAACTATCTATATTATTAGAAGACGTGTGAATCCTTGATGCGGTGAGAGTCATTGATAACCAGTTACTTTCCTTGGTTTATTAGTCATTTTCAGAAGATTAGTTCATGTAGTGATAGGTATGGTCGCCTTTACATGGTTGAGAAGGATGTAAAGTTTTTATTGTGGACTTGAAATCCTCAATGAGAAGAAAGAAACATATTTGGGTTTCCCACTATATCTTCCATTCTTGAAGCAATCATAACAAAGATTCATTTACAAGTTAGATTGTGGCACTATCAAGAGCTGGTCCATGAAAGAGTTCTATACATATACTTGTATATGGAGATTCCTAAATTTATTGCTACAGCACATTGCATGAAAGCAAACTTTTGTTCACAAGTAGCTTGTGTAGTTTAGGAGCTATTATAATAATTGTTTTTATTGATATTATTGCAGAAATATTTTTTCAAATTGCTTATATATTCCAGATATAGTAGTAATTTATAGTGTTGAGATTACTACTACGGAGATTGTGAGAAAATCAATTGTAGTTGGCCCACTGTGTTGATGAACTTAACATTATTTTTTGTTATGGGTTGAGTGCCTATGTCTTTGTAATCTGAGATTGTTACAAACTTTGCTCTTTTCCTACCAGTATCCTTCACTGCCTGTGCCTATGTTTTTGTTCCTTATAACTTTCCCCTCTTCCTACCGGCGTTCATTTTTGCCCCTCATGGGGGCAAATGCTAGTTATTATATAATCGGAAATTAATACATTAATGTTAATTTTATACATTTGAAATTGTAAATGTACAACTAGGTTATAAATTATTATATTTTTTATAATTTAAAAAAAAAAGTTAATTTATTAGTGTTAATTAATGTTAGTGTAAATTAATTAGTGTTAATTAATTAATGTTAGTGTTAAATAATTAATGTTAATGTAAATTAATTAGTATTAATTGATGTTAGGGTTAATTAATTAATGTCATTGTTAATTAATTAGTGTTAATTAATTAGTGTTAATTAAGGTTAGTGTTAAATAATTAGTGTTAGCATGTTAATTAATTAGTGTTAAACTATGACAAGCTAATTAGTTTTGAGGGGGTTAAATTAACACTAAATGGTTTATTTTGTCCTTAAAAAGGTTCCTTGCCGAAACTTCGGCATATACTCGAAGGGGCAAGACGGACACGGATTCTCGAAAACGAGACACCACAAGGACCATCATGATGAACTGATTGCTAGGACACTGACTTTACTCCATGAAAAAAAAAAGTTTGATAAACACGACTCTAGACTTAAAACTTAGGTATGCTATTATTAAATTATTAAATCATGAATTATTAATGAGAAACAAGGCAATAAACATTAATTGAATTCATATAGGGTTGAGTTTGCGACTTAATGAGGATTGCATGGAATCCGATACCTGACTTACGTAGAACTACTCTAGCAGATCTAGTACCCGGGTGGCCTCAAGATGGCCTGGTCAAAACGCCCAGAACTATATCTCTTAGAGTAATAACGCTCGTAAAAACAATCATCCGACGCACCTTTTTTAATTAACAATTGAGTTTAATAGTAACGTAGTCATGATGTTATCATGTGATAATTATCATATTATGATCATGTTGAGGAATGATGGTAAATTTCATAGCAAGATGATTAATGATTGTTCAATCCTTATGAGTAGATGAGCCTATGGTCAAGATAAATAGTTAATGGAATCAATCCATACATCTAATAGGGTGGTCACCTAGGGAAATTTCATTATAATTAAGCCGAGGGAAGTCGTTTCTAATAACTAAAGTTAGATTTAAATCTTGCAACAAGAAGGGGGCATGGTCACCCCATTGTTAAACTTCTTTTGTGGAAAGAAGGATTAGTAAGGGCAGTGAATCTCAAAGGGGTTAGGGTATTTTAAGGGGTTAGAGGCCATTATAGTTAATATGACGATAGCACAATGCATAACTAAATCATTACAAGGCATAGTATCACAAGAGTGAGAGAAGGGTATTAATGAGTAACATCATGATAAGTCAAGGGGATTAATTAACATGTATAATGCAATTATGAATGAGATTGTGTGGTGCTGATAAGAGGGGGAAGATAAGAAAATAATTGTGAAGGAACACAATTATGAGAGTAGCAAATACAATACAAACAGTAAGGTATAAAATTTCTCGTTGGGAAAATAAACAATAAGCAAGAATTTCAAGTAATTGGTGCAATTTAAAATTTATGTTCCAGATGTAGTAAATGCTAGTGTTAACATAGTTGGTGTAGGTCGATGATATTAAGTGTGTAAAGTAAGTTGAGTGCCTTTATGATAGTTACTCAGATAGTAAGAGGGGAATAATGATCAACTTGATTCAAGGCAAAGGAAAGGAGCGGTTAATGTAGCAAGAAGACTAAAATGAGTAGACACATAGGATAAAACATTTGTAATAAGGGAGAAAGCCCTAAACAATGTACATGTGGGATAGGTGGTGATAAATGCAATCATTATTGTAATACAAGTAGATAGGGAGTTAATTTTTACAAAAAAAATCCAAACTGAGATGTGAGTCAATACTATGTAAGATGTCTTGATGCAATAAATGCAACGTAAGATGTCTCGATGCAATATATGGTAACATGCTTATGTATTTAGTATGAGGAGCACCTATGAAGTGGATTGCATTGATAAATAATAATTATGAATGTGCATTCAATAACCCATACTAATATATGAGATATTAGGGTCGTAATGAAGGTAGAAAGGGAACTATCGCCACATAAGCAGATGGGGTTATGCGAAGAGAAAAAACAAATGATGAAGGAAAAAGTTAGTAATTATACTATAATTATGAGGTAAAGCAATACAAAATTTCCGTAAAGGGTACATAAAGACAATGAAATATAAGTAGTTGATTCATAAATCATGGAATGCATTATCCGTAGTGGTATCAGGGAAGCAAAAGATTAAGGTGACATAAATGAAAATAGGACATTTAACTTACTCCCTAGCTAGAAAAGTATAATGACATATGATATTTTAGTGAAAGCTTGTGACAACTAAAGTAGTTGGTAGTAATAATAATAAAAAAAAAGAAATTAAAAAGATAATTTACATATATACATTAGTTATCATTGAGTATTTACTTCGTTACATTTAATTAATAAATTGTATTTGTACATTGACACATTAATGAATTAAAGTCGGCTCTTAAAAATTTAAAATGAAGATCATAACACAACAATATAAATAATATAAAAATTCGTGCAGTTTTTATTTGAGATATGTTTTCTCCTGAAGATGGACTCAACTATGCAGTCCGAAACGCGTCGAGAACTTAAACTATACACAGGTATCCAATCTCCCTTGATAAAAAAAAAGATCCTAATAAAAGAATATGTGCATGTTCCGTCAAGTCATCGCAGGACATAAAATTAAGTTGGGTACGTCGAGTAAATACATGATCTTCACCTTCACTCTATATGGATAAATTAAAAGTTGATCGACAATAGATGGGGTCATAAAATTGTAAAATTTTATGAGGAACCTATGCAGTCATGCTAGGAGGAAATTTGTGAGGGTGTAATGCTATCATGTAAGGGAATGACCTTATTTAAAAAAAAAGGGGGGGGGGTTGTAATTCAACAAAAAAATATATATATATCGCAAGATGCTTAAGTCATATTTCTTGAATTGGTTCATAATGTAATACATTGATGGGAAAATGGTGTGTGATATATGGCTTAGAAGTAGTCATTTACTTAATGGATAATTAGGATTTTGGAATGAATTTGACTTGATTTTAACCTAATTGTTAGCTTTGAGTATGGTTAAATAGCGATTTTGAAGGACATTGTTGAGTGTGCCTAGTTTGGATTACCTAAAGTACCTCACATTAGCATACATTGTTGATGATGTGTTAGTTTCGAGCTTTCTCCTATTCATGTATTAGTAATAAAAGATATCGCACAACAAGTAATATTGGACGTTGAATGAATTTATGTACATTTTAAAAAAAAACCACGACACAATTGCAACATATCCATTATAAGCATGTCAATGACAAGTGACCATTAAGATGAGTGAGAGGGTTAAAGAACATGAGAAACAACCATAGTATCTGGTAAGGTGTGACCAAAACTGATGACCTCATTTGCATATTGTGATGAGAGTATTGTTTAATATAGTATAAGTAATGATGAGTAAGGACTATAATGTTAGTGTGCACAAATGAACAAGAGTCATCATCTTGTGTAATTAATGGATTATAAATCAAAAGAACTAATAAGTGTAACTTAGATACTGAAAGTAATAGAGTAGATAGGATTAGTGGTTTAACATAGATATTTGAATGATGGGTATGTCAAGGTAAGGGATAGTTAGAGCAATGTTACCAAACTTAGGACTATGATATAAGGATACAAGATAAATGGTAATGCAGTAGAAGATAAGTTCTAGTTGAGCTTGGAAGGTTGTGAATGATGATATGGAAATTTCTCCATAAAGTTTAAACTACAGTCTCAATGGATGTATCATTTAAACCAACAACCTTTAAATAAAGAGCACGATGGCTTCATAATTTATCGCTAATAACAAATCTTGATATAGAGAAATGGCGTAAGTCAAGTGAAATTAACTAAAGACAAGATCTAATTAAAAGTCATGACAATGAATTACAATCAAATTAAAAGTAAGATATAAGACAAGGTATCCTTATGAATCATGTTATAGAACATGCAAATTAATTTAATTTAGCAGGGATGTTGAATATTCTATGGATTAAGTATGGTAATGAACATTGAGTAGTCAAAACAACAACCTATGTGAATGTTAAACAAAATATAAGAACACCTCCATTAAGATTAAATGAATGAAATTGTAGATGTCGTTATGTATATTTAGGGATGGCCCAGTAGGGCAAGTACACCCTAGGTTCAACCACATGGGAGGACACACAGATCATGCATCGTGATCGTTCCACACTATTTTGACCATAAATTCGGGACGAAGTTTCCTAAAGGGTGGGTGTGTGTAGCGCCTCGTTTTGTAATTTCTACCTGAACTATTATTATATGTAGCATTTGCTTGATTACGAGACTTCGTCAGTTTGACGACACTGTCGACATGTGATTCTATTATTTTGTCGATATATGTGTGTGTGTGTGTGTGATGTTAGTATTATGATCGATAGTCATGTTTAGATATGTATCACATGTTGATTATATCTCATATATGCAATTTATTGAATTATGGGTACGTGGATACCGTTACGGTTATATGTTGAATAAATGAATGTTATGCCAGGTGCATGGCGAATAAATGAATTTATTGTTGTTATGTTATGAAGAAATGTATGAGTACATGTTGAGGATTTGTGCACGATATTCTAGATTGTATGTCGAGAATTGACTTATATGTTAAAATGGCTAAGTGATATCTGGATCCTATGAGGTGGGAGAGCCTCAGGGACATGACTCCGAAAGATAAATGGTATGCAAGTGATGCATTATTTACTTTCGCATGATTATTATTATGATGTATATTATGACATGGCTGGGGTAGGGTTTCAAGAAACTCAACCACCCAGATTGGTTATACGATGACAAACCGAGTACAGGTGCAACGCAATTATTATGTCGAGTAGACATAGTCCCTTATTCCATTATGGGGGTGGAGGCTTTACCCACCGTTTATCCCTAAAACCCAGATTCATGGGAGGGTTGTGCTACGATGTGCTCCCCAAGGTGTGCGTTGATAACTGGTGGTTTCCTGCTGGGGAAGCTTGGTCGATGTAGTCTACACTTCCTCTTACAGGTTCTAGCTGGAGCCGGTCATGACTTGAAACTTCAAGGTAGTCCAATAGAGGATAGGATAGGATGTGGAAGTTAGTGATGATGTAGATAGATAGTTGTAGCTTGAAGTCGGGATAAAAACAAGATCTAACTGTATGTGTGTAAAACCCTAGATTGATTATGTGTCATAACTTAGTAATGTATGAATTGTCATAACTTAATGAAATGCAGTTAGAGAAAAGGCGACACCTTGCAAACTATGTTAAAACATGTGTCAGTAAACAATAAGTTTCGTGATTATGATTGATGTGTGTGAATTATTATGGTTAGTGTACTTACGCGAGGTATGTAAGCAGTAGCTACTCTTACATAACTTGCCTACATATTTATAAATTGTGTAAAATATTGCTGAATAATGATGTTAATTATTGTCGTTTAATAATTAACTATTGTTGATCAATGTTAATAATGTCGATTAAAGTTAATAATGATAATTAATGTTAATAATGTAGATTAATGTTAATTATTGTCAATTAAGGTTAATAATGTTGATTAATGAATAATTATTGTCCATTAATGATTAATTAGTGTTGATTAATAAACAAGTTACGGTTAACTTAAGTGGTAAATAATGCAATCGGTTAGTAATGTTTAATTGAATGTTAATGAGTTGATTAGTAAAAAAACTAAGGGTTAAAATGTTAAAAGGGATTGTAATGTTAGTGAGAATAATATTAAACTTGGAAGGGTAATACCAATTAAGTATCAAACGATAATTATTAATTAATTGAAATATAGGGATAAGGTTTAATTTATATAGATTACTAATTTATTATAATTATGTCATAGATTACTAATTTATAGATTACTAATTAAACTATAATATATACCTTTTAATATTGATTAAATAAAATATTATATTTTGAAATAAGGAAGGAATAGTAAAATATTGGAAACTAATGGGAGTCAAAGTTGAGGGCTCGAGGACTGACATGGGGGTTGAGGAATTTATGATGAGGATTGGGGTATTAATGGTGGAGGATAAGAGTCGGAAAAAGAGGGGAGAAGGGGGAGAAGGGAGGAAAAAAAGAGGGGATTTTTTACTTTAGATATTTTTGGGAGACGTTTTTAGAGCAAATATAGAATTTTCAGAGCAGAGCTGAAAGGGGGTTTTTGCTGGAGATTTTCTAAATGGATATAACAGGTTGGCTTGTACTCGGTTTGGGCTCAGGGGTCCAAAGGGGTACCTTCGGAGCTGGGTGGTCGGTGAGACCTCGCCAGTCGGCAGGGTGGCAGCTCAGTTTGGGCTAGTTGAGTTTCAGGGTTTTGAGAAGAGTTTGGTTGTAGGGCTACAATAGGGAAAAGGAAGCAGCGAAACAAGGAAAAGGAAGCAACAAAAATGAAAGGGATCCACTAGTTATTTGCAGGTATTTTCCCAATAGGTAAAATGACCCTAAAGCGTAAAAGCTTCTTTTTACGCTCATAAATTCTTTAAAAGGCCCATAGGAAATCTGAATCCCACATTTTAGTAAATAATAATAGATATTGAAAGATGATAAGATAATAAGATGATAACAATGTAATGGGAGGCCCCGTATAAATACAATTCCAAAGAGCACCTCTAATGGTTGTTCACAAGGGTTATGTCCCTTTGGTAATTATTGATAATTACTATTATTACTATTATTATTTTATATCTATATATTTTAGGTTTGTTACATTGCCTTCCCCTTAAGGGAAGCTTTGTCCTCAAAGCTTGTTGAAGACAAGGGTTATATCTGATTTTTTGTTTGAACTGTCATCTCTAGATCGTTTCTTTTAGTATTTGCGACACTTGAGGAAATGAGGCAATATGAGTTACGAATTCCACAGAAGAACTGTCGCATTGTTTCTGATGTGGTCCATCCGAGATCTATTTTTATCGGAGCTCTTTGATCGTTTTGTGGGATGGGTCTTTTCTCTTGTTTCTTAGTATGTTGATTTATGTTCTTGCTTGTCTGGCATCGTAATTCCTCAATGTATGTTCATTTTGACCCTGTCATTGGTCAAAATGATGTTTATAATTGGGGTGTCAATAAGGAGTTCTTGTTGTTTGTTTTTTTGTATGATTGAATCCTTTTTAACTGTCACAAGGAATGAATTTGTATTTAATTCTTCTTCTTCTTCAACTTGAGTTTGTTTTCTGGAGAGTTCGGATGCTTCCTTCTGGAATTGTGCTACTTTGTTCTCCAGTAGATTGTTTTTACTCTAAATTTCCTCGAACTTTTTGGCTTGCGACATTTTGTCCTCTTTTAACTTCTTGACTTCTTCCTCTAGTTCTTGATTAAACTTTTTCAGGTGTTGGTTTTCTTCTTTCTTTTCTAGTATTCTTCCTTCAAGATCTTCATTTGAATGCTCCATCTTCTAACTATGTTTCAGCTTCTTGATTTTCGTAAGTAATGTCTTGTTATGAATTCTTAGTCGAAATAGTTCTTCAGTATTGCTTGTTAAATCGTTATTGACTTTCATAATTTCCAACTTGTGCGCTTTTTTTGAGTCCTCGTCTTTCTGCTGAAGTTCCACAATCTATTGCTGAAGGAGGCAATTCTTTGCTTCTCGCCATCTTACTTTTGTCTGAATTTGCATGATTTCGTCATCTTTGTCCCGATGATTTTGTTTAATCGTTTTATTTCTTCTTTATTCTCCACTACATTTTTCATGCTTTTTTGGTTTTGTAGATTCTGATTGGTATATTTTTTACTCATTAATTCCTCAATTTGAGTAGATAATCTCTCAATACAACTTTTTAGATAATGATTCTCCCGCTCTATTAATCCCTTAGACATATCCAGCTTCACCATGTCAAATGCTTTGTCCAATGCTACTTGTATTCGGGACTGCAATTCTGATTTAGAATTCACCATAATTCCTGACTTCGTCTTTGCTTCAAGTTCTTCTTTGACTTGGTCTTCTTTGATGATACTAATCTCGACTTTGACAATAATTAGTCTTCGATAATTGCCGATTTTCCTTGATTTTTGGCTTCCTTCCCCTTTTTATACAATAATTGTAATTTATTACATTTATTTAATAGTATTAATTATTACTAACAATAATGATAAATATTATATTTTTTGTGAATAGAAGGGGTATAGAGTTTTGAAACAATACAATATATATTACTATAAATAATAATAATATTATTGTAATTTTTGTTTGAATAAAAATAACAAGTACTATATTTAAATACTTTTATTATAAAGGTGGAGTAATAAGTTTCTAATAAAATTAAAATATTATATAATAATACTAATATTATTATAATAATATATAAAACTAAGATTTGGTTTGATAAAACCAAGGGCTCACAAAACCATGTGCACTTTTATAAGACCATGTGCGGTTTCATGAATGTTATTCTTACATCTTGTTCTTACTTATTTTCTCTTCTTCTTTTTTATCTTTTTTTTTTTTTACTTCTTTTTTCACTTTCTTCTTTTCTTTTTGTTTTTATTTTATTTAGGTCAAAGACCTAATTTGGAGAAACTCTCCAATTATTTGGCCAAAATCCAAATCAAATCACTTCTTGCTTATTTTATTTTCTTCTTCTTCTTGTTCTTCTTTTACTTTTTTGTCTTTTTCTTTCTTCTCTTTTGTTTTTTTTAATTTTTTTGAGTTAGAGAATACAGTTTGGCCAAGGGCCACTCTATGGTCAAAAACCAATTGACGGGAGAAACTCCCAATAATAGCCAATGGCTGGAATTTGCCCAAGAAGAGGCTCTGATACCACTGAAGCATAAAAGCTTCTTTTTACGCTCGTAAATTCTTTAAAAGGCCCATAGGAAATTTGAATCCCACATTTTAGTAAATAATAATAGATATTGATAGATGATAACATAATAAGATGATAACAATGTAATGAGAAGCCCCATATAAATACAATTCCAAAGGGCACCTCTAATGGTTGTTCACAAGGGTTATGTCCCTTCGGTAATTATTGATAATTACTGTTATTACTATTATTATGTTATATATATATATTTTAGGTTTGTTACAGACCCATTCTAACTCTGTCAATATTTCATATTTCATGACCTAATCAAAATTTAATTTAATGTAAATTGACACATATTATATGCTGATGCACCTGCAAGATTGTAACAGTTAGAAACCATGTAAACAACATCTATGGTTATTCAGACCTGTAAATGTAAATGTTTTATATTATTTTACATGAATGATATTTACACCTAAAGTAGAATTCAAAACCAAGGTAAAGAAAGAACGTAGATTTAATAATTATTTAGGACATGGGTCCTATAGTATGTGTTAATACACAGAGCGACCATCGCAAGTCACTAGTGTGGGAATTGTGATGATGTCGCAGAACACTGGTGGATGGGTTGCGACGACAGGCCAAAAGGTAGAGAACAAAGATCAAATCACCGCTCTGGTTCCACTTCCCAGGTGCGATGGGCGAGATCCAAGTTCAAGGATCAACAAATCTGCAAACAATGAGCAATAAAATGGTTTTGAAATGGTGAGTACAAACTCATAGGAGGAATACAAACTCTTCAAAGTGAAGATCTGATGGCGAAGCAAGGCTCAGGAAGAAAATAAGATGGTTTGCAAAAGAAATCAAATGAAAATGGCATTCAAATTGAAAACTAAGACAATGTATGTCCCTAGTATGGTCACCAGATTTGTTTGACGGACAATCTACCAAGAGTGGACTTGAGGCCTGATCTCCCTGGCTCAACGCGAGTCTAGAACAAATAGGACAAAACATAGAATACTTTCCTATATATAATTAGAGATCGAGTAGATAGATGCTTTACCTCTCAGATCGTTGATCCTTTCTCCTTGATGTTTGCTCCAAGCTTGATGGTCTTCAGATCTTAGCTGCAAAACCTGTCAAGACAACACAGAAAAAAAACTAGTAAAATGCACCTAAACAATAATAGATCTAAGTAAGCAGTTAAGTAGTCAAACTACACAAAATATCATCAACACAATGAGATTTGGTGGAAAGCATTTATATTACTATATAATAAGGGAAATACATAGAAGGAAGTGATTACAACCAATGACTTAACCTAGAAATCCTTCTTCGATCAAGCCAATGCCAAAGCCTCCCAAGGAAGTGTGAGTCTCCCAATAGATGAGTAGATATCTCTCCGAAGCTAATTTCACCAGCATGTAGATACTATAGACTTCCTCTCTTTGGTATGGTAATGAGCTTCACTTATATTGGACTAGGAGGATAGGATAGGTTGAGATATGGTAGGAAAGAGATGGGGGATCTCACCCAAAGGCTAGGGAACCGAATGCTATCTCCCCTATGAGCTAGGGATAGGGCTCCACATCACTCATCTTCGAGAAAGGGCTCGAAGATGCACTTTTATCCAACTAGCTAACATCGTCGCAGGCTGCATGAGGAGAACCTGCGATGTCGCATGTTGCACCAGGGTAAACAGTGACAACCTTGTAAGATAGGTCAATTAAGCCCTCCAATCATGGGAAACTTCAGGGATGTTTACACTGAGTCTCATGGTAGTAAGATGTAGGTGTAATAATGCGGCAGCAGAGCGCACATTGGAGACGGTACAGGTTAAGCTCTCCCGTATGACTTCTCGGGTACCACTGATAGAGGTAGAGCATCTCCCAGAGGTGATGTAATGACATGTGGTCGAGGTACCAGGTGTATGGGTGTGGCTGTTGCAGAGTATAGCCAATGTCGTACACTATTATGGTCAAAATCATCCTGTCGAGGTGGTGAGACCTCCCCGTAGGGATTAGATGCCATGGGGTCTCACTATTTTTGTATCATATTATATTTTTGAGTGCTACGGGCTCCAATTTTGGACTTATGATACCACATTTTGGACATATTATTAATGAAGAACTATGACTATTCGGTTCTACTACTGTGTATGTACAAATGTATGAATGTATGTTTATTTGTGTGCTTCTTTTATTGATGTGACAAATTCCAATCTAGGACATAATTAGCATATGCATTAGGTACATGATTAAAATGCCTTGGAACATGAATGTATCTAATAAAAACAAATTGACTCTCCAAGAGTCTTACCCTTAAGAACCTCCATAGTAACGTAGGATCCCTCACACGGTACTGGTCATTCAATTGAGACAACCAATTGTGAATCCAAGAGGACCTCTAAAGACTGGATACCATGCGAAATGGCATTGCGAAGTAGCTCACCAATGGCACTGTACTCAACCACATTGTTGGATGTAGGACCGAGACAAGAACCTCCTGAAGACACAATCTGATGGTCGGGCGAATAAATAACCCACGCAGCAGAAGCTAGTCTCTGCATATGACGGCTAGCTCTATCTGCGAATCCTAAGAACACTGGAGATTCCACTAACATCTGTCAACCAAACGGAAGCGAATCAGTAGATCCGAACAATCGAAAGAAATATAAACTGTTTACATAAACAACTATACTGTAGTATACAAAAGTATCAGCTTGAGCTAGAAGCTCAAGCATAATACCAATTGAGGTAGAGCCCATTTCTAGGCTCCTTCAAGGCGTTCCCCTCATAGTCTTCCAACTCGTAGGATCCATTCTCAAGGACATGCCTCACAATGTATGGGTCGTGCCACATGGGTTAAACTTTCCTACCCCCAAGGGTTCCTTAGTTTGGTCATAAAGGAGGACCAAGTCACCTTCAACATATTGTCGGGGACAAACAGACCAATCATACTAAACCTTAACACAATGTTTGTTGGCATCTATAGCCACAGCGGCATCTCGACGCCTCTTGTCAAGCTGCTCAATGTGGATCAAACGTTGCTCAACATCTAAGGTGTCAGGAAGGAGCTCTATAGCTAGTTTCAATGAAGGTATTTCACATTCAATCAACAAGATAGACTCCACCCCATGTACTAGCTGAAATGGTGAGAAACCAGTGGCAGTCTTTACTGCGGTTTGATATTCCCACAAAGCAGGATATAACATAATATGCCAGTTTCTCTTGCTTTGTTGGATGGTTCATTAGAGAATAGTCTTTAAGGACTTATTTACTGCCTTGACCTGACCATTCACTTGGGGATATTATGAATATGAATGATCCTAACAAAACCTCAGCTTATGTGATAAATCCACCATCATCTTGTTCTTGAAATGACTACCATGGTCAGTGATAATCTCCTTTGGGATATCGAATCGAGCGATAATCTGATTGAATACGAAGTGGGTTGCTGTAGCACCATCGACTTTTATGGTCAAAATGGCCTCATACCATTTGGTAAAGTAATCAACGACCACGATGATATGGTGATTACCTTGAGCTGAAGCTGGTTTGTAATCCATGAAATCAACCCCCCACTTGGTGAAGCGACCAACGGTGATGACCGGATGAAGGGGCACAAGATGCGAGCGTACATTCCAAGAGAACACCTGGCAAGGGTGACACTTCTTCATGGCCTCCATACAATCTTTGAATATCGAAGGCCAGAAGTAACAAGCTCGCATGACACGTTGGGTTGTCGCAAGCCCAGATAAGTGACCACCACATGCCACACCATGGCAGTCATTAAGCACCAACTCTTCTTCTTCATGAGCTAAACAATGACATAGGATGGAGTCTTTTCCATGACGATACAAAGTGTCACTGATGATGACATAGTATTTACCATGGTGTCTTACACGTCGTCATTTATCTCACGAATAATGCGAAGGAAACTTTAGAATTTGGAGATATATGATAATGTATGCATACCAAGGGTCCGTTGATGAGATAAGAAATAAATTTTCGTCCAAAAAAGAGTCTTCATGGATGATGTCCTCATCAAGTCTTGAGAAATCTGACATGAGCTCAGCGAAAACCAAGGACTTCACTGACTTCACCGAAGCAAAATCGAGATCAAACTCCTGAAGGATTACAATCCACTTATTATACTCCCCCCCAATTAGGTGTTGTGAAAGCACGAACTAAAATGGATTGACATGTGCGATAATTGTGGTTTTCCTCAGCAAAATATAATGTCGTAACCATTGGACTGCATGAACAGTCGCAAGGGCCAATTTCTCAATGTGAGAGTATCTCAACTCAGTGTCTACTAAATTTTGAATAAGGTAATAGAAAAAATGCTCTTGGAGCACATTATCCACATGAACTAAGACCATACCAATCGTCTCTTGAGACGTGGCCACATAAAGTAGAAAATCTCTAGCAAAGTCGGGTGGACTAAGAAGAGGGGTCGATACCAAAGCTTTCCTCAAATTGTCAAAAGACTGTTGGGCTCGCTAATCCTAGATAAATGAAGTGTCTTTCTTCAAAAGTCGCGTGAAACCTTTGGTAAGATTGGCATAATTCACGACAAAGAATCGTAAGAAAGTGGCTCTCCCTTGGAGGCTCTGAAGCTTAATCAAGTTACATGGGTGAGGAAACTGAAGTATTACCTCAACCTTTAGAGGATCGACTCTTATACCCTCTTTCGAAACTACGAACCCTAGAAGGTGACCCATTTTCACAAGAAAGATGGACTTGTTAGGGTTCAAACAAATCTTATAACACTGGCATATTTCGAAAATGAGGCGGAGGTGCTTGGGGTGGTCCACTCTCTTACAAGAATGGCTAGAAATATCATCCAAGTAAGACTCCACAATGCGCTTAAGGTAATGAAAGGCATAGGTCATGGCACACTGAAAATTAGCCTCGATGTTTTTAAGGCCGAAGGGCATCTTTTCGTATGCAAATGTACCTCAAGGACATATAAAAGTTGTCTTATGTTGATCCTCGGGTTTAATCTGGATCTGATTATATCCTAAGAAACTATCCATAAATGAAAAAACTTCGCTTCCGACACACGCATCCAATATTTGATCTATGAATGGAGTGGGAAAGTTATCTTTCAGGCATGCTTGGTTTAGATCTCTAAAATCAATACACACATGGATGGTTCCCTACTTCTTATCCACGGGAATGGGATTGGATGCCCATTCAGTAAGGGGAATCGGGTAGATGAAACCAGCTTTGAGTAGTTTCTCCACCTCTACCTTGATCGCAAATTCCTTTCTAGGATTCATAGCACGAAGACATTGTCGAACTGGCTTAACATTACGATAATTTTTAATCTCATGCTCGACAATGCTAGGGTCTATTCCTAGTATCTCCTCATATGACTAGGAGAAAACATCCCAAAATTCCTTGAACAACTCGGTGTATATGTAGATCTCGTCAGGAGAACAATCAACATCGATATAAACGTTCTCAATATTTCTGGGAGTGCGAGAGATGTTGATCGGAATGGTTGGGGAAATATTAGCCATATTCCTATCCGCGTAAATCCCATGTGAATCCAAAGGAGCTACAGGGTGACCAACCTTATCTGCTATAGTCGATCGAAACTCTTCTTACTAAATAAGGTCAAGATCGATAAAAAAATACAATCGATGATGCAGATCTTCCCAAGGCTTATCACTACCATACATGGTTTTGATGATAGCTTCATCCAAAGGAAAAGTACCATCAAGGAAATCATGCGAGAAAGACGAGTCGACTGCCAATGTGGGCAGCATAATGGGGTCTTCCTCTCTTGTCCGTGAAGAAGAGAGATCTGGTTCTGCAGTGGCTTGTTGAATCTTTTGGTAAGCAAGCTTAGCTGCAGACATGGGCATAGCCATCTCGATGTGTGCAACATTTCTAGACGAAGAACTCGTGGAAGGTAAATTCCATGAATCATTAAAATATGACGTCCGAAACAGTACACTCTGTAACGAGGATGGGGAACTATCGGAAAAGGTTCCTATATAAGAGATTGGTTCAACAAAGTAAAAAGATCCCATCAAAGAGGAATACAATCCTACACCAATATTCCCAGTTGTTGGCTGAGAATTTTTTATCTGAGGAACTTCAGATCCTGGTGATGCAACGCTATTGGAACTAGTGAAATCTAGGTAATCGACAGTCACAATTTTACCTTCGTGAGGAAAGAAAATAACTCTAAACACAGAGGACACAATCGCTCTCATAGCATAGATCCAATTCCGGCCTAGCAAAAGGTTGTAGTCAATGGGTGCATCAACCACCTCGACTTTAATTGGCATGGCCTTCCCACCCAAGTGGGCCTCAAGGGAGGGGATAATACCATGTGGTCTGAATGAACGACCATCGAATGCAGTCAACATGGTCATAGACTTCAACAAAGAAGGGGAACCTAGAGTCTTCCAACACGCTAACAACATTACTGATGTGGAGACATCTTTGTCAACCACAGTGCGTTTAATGATATTCTGAAGGCACTTTACATGGACTTGAAAAGCCACATGATAAGGTAAGCAAGGTTGTACATCAGTAGTGTCGAACTTGATAATACTAGGGCTACCCTAATCTTGAACTCCCAAAGCACATAAAAGGGCAGTGCTTTTTGAAGGACAAGCCTGGAGATCCTCGAGAGCCGACAGGGCACATGGAGTTTAGCCCAAATATTCTACATTGGAGTAGTTATGGGTGGCTCGGGCATTAGGGTTATGCGCCAAATGCTTAAGAACACCTTTCTCTATCCGCGGTATGGCACTAGGATTCTCGATGTGCAAAGGAGAGTCGGGAGAAGCGGGTTCCTTCCCCATATTCGGTTGTGGTACACCATAATTGCATTAGTGAGTAGCAATATTAATCATAGATTGCACCATTTTAACAGAATTCGAAACCACCGGCATGGGTAGAAGACGTTGAAGTTTCATAAGACCCATTAACGGGGACAAAAGTACTCAAAGCCATATTTTGACGATGTGGAAGGGGATCTTTCAACACAACTGGGCTTTGTGCAAGATGCTTCAAGTCTTCTTCAATACGAGGACACAAGTGTGTTAGGTGATATTCCTTGCAAAGTTTACAAGGAAACTTCACTTTACGTCTAGGTTTGTGGTCCCAACCAGCATTTCCTTTGTCCCGAGGAGGGATGGCATTTTCCTTCTTAGGATTATTTTGATTGTTCCCATTATTTCCACCCTTGCGATTATTTATCCCCTTCTTATTTCCACCAGGTTTTTGGTTACCTGATGGGTTCACCAATTGTATAGAGTGAACATCAAACGATTGGGTGGAAACAGACGAGGTGTGGGCCTGTCTGGGGGTAGATTGGTTAATAGACCAATTATGCATTTTATTTGTAACCAAATCTATGGGACGAGTACTTGAGGATCCCACGATGCTATCAACATGTGGTACAGGAACAAGCTTGGGCTCATGAGGTTATCTCGATGCATCCGGAATAATGTCATACAAGATACTAGATTGCATAGACTAGGTCTAGCTGCTAGGATTTGAAAATGGCTTGTTCCTCGATCATAATATTGGACAATGAAATGTCTTTTGAAACGTAAGGGAGTAATTACTTAAGGAACCATTCCAACAGAAACTCTAGAGGAATGTTGGCTTTCACTAGCCTCCTTCGTCTGCGCCACTCTTGAATATGATCAGATTTGTGTGTAGCTTTGTTTTGTTGGAAGGTAGATAAGAGTTCAGTACTAGTATCATAATGAACTGGCAACTGAAAGTGATATAGGAAAAACAAGGCCAAATCATTAAAACTCTTGTAAGTGCCCCCAGGAAACTCGACATACCATTTCGCCGCTACCCCTGTGAGGGTGTGTTAAAATAGCCTTAAACGAATAGAATTGTGATTCAATGAATTAGAGGAGCACCATAAGTGAAAAGTAGTAACATGATCACTGGGAACCTCACCATTCTTCCCTTCAAACTTTGGAACATCGGAAGGGAGTTTGGTAGGGACTAGAGGCCAAGTAGGATCGTGACACACTGGATCATTCATGAGCTTTGAAATATCTGGTATATTCAATCTAGCAAGAAAAGGGAGCTGAGGTTGTGAAGCTTGATGATGAGCTCCCAAAAGAGACTGGTTCTGTGAACCGTAAGGTGGGACTATATACAACGAAGTTGACACCTGTGATACTAACGAACTCTGGTAAAATCGTGACGGTGACTATAATGGTAGTAACCTCCTCTAAACTAGCCCATGTTGGAATACACAACCACATGCCTAGCAGGGATTCCATAGGAAGGGTTGGGATAGAAGTTAGGACCGACTAAAAATCCATGAGAATGGTCTCCATGAAAATGAGGTCCCATATACCCACTCGAGGAAGGGATACCAGTCGAGTGAGGGCCATATGAAAACAGTATATGCGCACTCCATGGAACCGAATATCTAGCAGGATGAGGATTTTTTGGAATCACAAAAGCGTTCGAAGGTACATTCATAGAGACATGGGGATGACCAGACAAAATGAAAGTCGTGGATCCAATTCCTAACGTGAAACCTCCACCCAAAAAATGGGTTCACACTAACTCTAGGGGATAATGAAGGAGGTGATCCTCCACCAGTAGTCAAATTAGATGGAACGATATGAATACTCCCAAACTGATAGGCAGTGAAAGAAGGAATGGTTCCCCCAATTCCAATAGTAGAGCTAGTGTGACTACTGGACATGGTGGATCTAACTATCGGCATAAATCCTGGCATACCATATGAAAAACGACTTGAGGTCAAAGGGATGGATGAAGTACCAAAACCTAGAATTTCATATCGAAAACCAGATGGTTATGTATCGTCGAATTGGTTTGTGCTCGTGGGTGGGTACATCCCAAACCTATGAGGAATAGTGGTTGGAGAACCTCCTCCCCATTCACCCCTAGGAGTGACCGAAGGGGAGTTTCCCATTGTGCTAATAGATGGAGTCACTGGGACCCCAATCACGCCAGGTGTGGAACTCATAATAGAAGCTCTCCAGATCTCATGAGATGTGAATGAAAGATCAGTGGTAGTCTTCCGATGCTTCTTAATAAAAGACTGCGACAGATTGCTATTTGGTAAACCAGACTACCTACGAGATCGGCGGAGAGGCAGATCTTGATCCATGATGACTCCAAAAAGGTCAACAAATTAACATCTCCTAAAGGCCTACTAGATCCTCACAGAGCATACACCTAAAAGAAAACTATAGCCAAATGCACAAAAACAAGACTGGCTCAAGGGACCTCCTGACACTAGAGCCGATATGTCTCGCCTAGGAGAGGCTTGAGACTCCCAAACTATAACCGGAGGTGACCAAATCAGTTATAAGGGCCCTCAAACTTCACCACGTGCACAGGGTCAAATCCCTATACATACAACGATTGTGTTGTCCGACCCCTATCTGACTCAGGATACTCACAGAATAACCACTGCAAGCACCCTATGTGATACCTAGGTAAAGCAACTAAGGCCACCACATATAACAAATTCTCAAGCAGACAGTCATAGGTGGGATCCGTCGTACGGGCAAGGTATCTAATCCCAAAACTCAAGAGGGTCAAATCCCCCAAGAGCCCTAGTACACGAAAAAATCCTGGAAATATCTCCCACGTTCAGCTAGTATTGGAGGGCTATCTCCGCAACCAACCTCTCGTGTCCTCGTGCTTAACTCTGGTTTGAGTAGAAGTTACTGAGAACACTAATGTATACCATGGGTTTCATCACTCCCTAGTCAGACACATAATGTTTGGTTCAATAATCTTGGATTGATAACTCACAATGATCTATTCCAAAACTCTAAACCTATACTATTTGGTGCCCCCTAAAAAGAGAAAATTGTTTCTAATCAATTTTAAGATTAAGCATCAATTTTAATGGTTGTAATTACTCAAAGGATATGGTCATGAAACAAATGATGTGTAAAGACTCAATGATATGCACAACTGAAAATACTAGACTCATCTATCCATAAAAAAAGATGCCACTATATGACAGTCAAATCAATGAGTCAAAAATAACAATGCAATCTCTTTATATTTTCATGCACAAGCAAGTTCTGAATGAAAGCACAAGCACTCTAATGCAAAATGCAATGACATAAAGAAAAAAAAATGTATTTTCATATATAAATGGAAATGAAAATGCAAGCCATATTTTAGTATTTTTCAATAACATGAATGAAAAATGCAAGCAAAATCAGAACTATTCAGTAAAAATGCAGAGCATATCAAGCAGACAACCCAACAAATCCCAAACACTAAGATTCAGCCAAGCTAACGAGCTATAAAAATGGAAAATGGTTGGAAACCAAAAATCTCAAAAACTAAAGAAAGAGGAGTTTCTGGTCAATAAAAGACCATGGAACAATCAGGAAATAGGCCTACTAAGACTCAGGAACACACAGAATCAACTCAAAAACCACCAAAAACCATAAACAAGACAAACCCAGAGTTGTGCACAACTTCTCATAGAACAATAGCGTCTGTATGCTAGCTACTGTAATAATAGTAGCGAGTAGACGTGGGATAACCAAAGCTGACTCGCATATAGGGTAAAGCAACTGCACCAAAAATGAATCAAACATCCTAGAAAAAGCAAGTTGTCTAATGTAGATCCCAACATCCAGTCAATGACACAAAAGCTCGACAAACAAAAACTCAAAATAAGGAAAAATGCCTAAAAATCCCCAAAATGGAGGTTCCTCCCAAGCGGAGTCGCCATTTCTGTTACGGAGAAAAACTTCCTATGGCTCAGGGCAGACCACAATAGACAGATGACTACCAGAAATCAACTCTATTCTCAATACAATGCTATATAAATGAAAATTATAAGATGCGGATAAAAGACCATCAACCGGATGTTCATAGTAGATCCCCGTTGAGCTTTCAATCTTTGCACTTGAACCTGTAGGTTAGTCTCAACAACAAATACAAGCAAGTGCATATAGCACATAAAAGACATTAACATAAACAATGTTATGGTCCATTATATAATAAGCAAATGTAACCCAATGTAATTAAACAAACATTTACAAGATCAATTGGACGAGAAAATGAATATTTCTATTAATGAAAACAAGAAGTACATGATACAACCTCTTGTCGGCAACTCATCTGAACTAAGAACTAGAAACTCCACTTGTGCCTCCACCACTTCAATCCCCCATGCAATGAAAAACTCAAACTATGAAGGAGTTTGGTAGGTGAACATAAGAAGTTCACAACAACAAGGATCAATGGATGTAGACTCAAGTCACGAGAAAAATCCAATAGAGTTTCTATGCTCTCTCTTTCCTCCTCCTTCCATGCAACATAAGAGCTCAATATATAACCCTCCAAAGGTAGGTGAAAGATTGAATCGAGTCATTTATGGGGTACATGGAGGGCCAAAGGTCACCCTAAGACTACTTTTTGGAGTGAAAAGTGAATTTCTATTATTTTTTACCATTTAACTTGATGTATGCGGGATATATTGGTATAGCCTGCGTATATGCTATGTATAGTGGAACAACTAGCATACATGAACAAAAATATAGAACAATGGGTTCCTGGAGGACAAAATGTGGATCTAAGTCATTAAAATGAATACTGAAGGCCAATGAGTGTTGATGCTCACAAGGTGGAAAAATACGTTGTAACACTAACGCTATAACTATAGCATCGTTGAAGGAAAGAACTTGTGACTAATGTTTCACAGGATTCCTTTCCTATGAAAACATGCCATTTACTCAGGACGATTATAATGATTCAAGATTTTAAAGGGACCACTTCAAAAAAATGCAAAAACAATTAACATGTATTAATTTGAATTGTATAATGGCTAACAAACCTTGAGTCCAATTGAAAGAAAGCAAGAAACAATATAACAAGCTAGAGACTATGCTTTATATGCTAATGGAACAATCTAGTAAATATTTTTCTCATTATGGAAAATTAAAAAATATTCTTTAAGATTGAGAATATTCTTTATTGTTGCTGGTACCCATGAGTGTTCAATCTGTGAATGTGATGTATACCCATTCTATTCATGGATTGTTGTTCCTGTTTCAATCCACAGAGATATCAGAATGGATCTCACATGAACTCTGAGCCAATTGAAAGTAAAGGCGTAATGATTAGGCCCAATTATTTCATATCGATTGGGTACAGGAGTACTTGTAGTCAAGAAATTTTCAAAGAATCCTCCATTTTCATCATAGGTGGTGAGAAACATCTTCTCATTCAAATCAGCACTACCCTTGAGTGTTTCATACATCTATTTGACAAAATAAAAGAAGAACTTATATCTCTCAACTACATCATGAGAAGGATGACTAATGTTGGCAGGAAGAAATTGGACATCAAAGTATCTCTGTTCAATTAAAACATAATTGGGAAGAGTTCCTATCTTGGAGTGAAATTTGAATGAGTCCACATAATCATGAAACTTGAACATATGTTTGAGCCTAGTAAGGACTTGAAAAACCAAGTTGCAAGGATTCTCCAATAATACATACCAAATGAGAGTCCTGATTCATCAAGAGAGTCAAGGATGGTCCTCTATGGGAATCCTTTCATCAAATCCTTCTACACATTACTACAGGAATAATAAGGCATTGTGGAATGGACATAAAATATATTGGGATGTGTTGAAGTGGTAACATAAGAAAATCACTTATCAAATCATTTAAATCCAGTGGAAAGGGTGGCATAAAAAAGATGAGCCTAAATCCTAAACCCCTCATCACATGCGTGGGCATACCCTTAGTCATGTGTTTTTCCTATTCGGGAAATATATTCATGGGGGATGGACTTATATAGGTTTCTTATAACCCAAATACCTTCTCCCTAATGGATTTAAAGTTGTCCTAGATAAGGGTCAACATAATTTGAACCATCCAAGAAGAATATTCTTGGAGAATCCTCAGCCATGGTCGACAAGGGATTGGACTCCTTACCTGTAACACCATATATCTCATCATTCCTTTCTTTGAACCACCCAAACATATGTTCAAACACCTATTCTCCATCAGCAACACCACAATTGTCTTAATGGAGCTATTGGTTTTGTGCTTGTGGGTGCCAAACTCAAGAACCACAAAAGGAAACAATACCAAATGTAAAATTAAAGCATGCAATAGTATCATGTGAAGCTCCATTCTAGCCATCATTCTAACAACTTGATAATGGCATGTATTCCTCGCTCTTTGGCATAATTATCCCAGCACTAGGCCTTCCTAGATTAAACAAAAAAGTGGGTGTTTAAAAAAATATCAAAAGTTTGGAAAAGTGAAGCCATGGAAGGAATACATGGATGTTGGGTAGTCAACTAATGAAGGTGTGGACAATATTAAAGAAACTATTCCAACCAATTTTAACGAAATGCCAATGTAAATATCCAATCATATGAAAGCCAAAACTTACCTCACCTCTCGGTCTACTACTGAACTATCTAGCATTGGAATTCCAAGATCCCAAGCTAATCTCGGAAAGGGACCACAATGTTGCTTTTGCGCCACTATGTTCATAACCATCAAACTATCATACTTTGTTTGCATTCTCCTCTCCTCGATATCTAAGGTGAAATATCTATAAAAGATGAACCTACCACCATGGATAACTGTCTACATAAGCATCCAAGTGAGTTCTAAAATATTGATTTCATACTTGATCCTGAAAATTGGCAAAGGAAATATGTCCTAATCACTAGTCATGATTCTAGGATTCTCATGAACTCTAATCATCCCCTCAAGAGATATCTCCATCCCCCGTAATTCTCTATAATTAACAAAGTTGAAACAATTGAGTCCAAGAATGACCCCACTGTCCCAAATGAATATGATAATTGCAGAGTAACTACTTGTAATGCATCAACTTTTTACTCCAAATCACACAGATTTTATTTTATATAAATAAAAAATTAAGAACAATAATTGTTCTTTGTTCATCATAGTCAAGAATTGTTATTTGATACCTTTGTGAGATAATTCCTCTCATATAGATTTTATTACATAGTTGTCTATAATTCACTTCTGTTTAAGTAGTGAAGGTAAACTCCTTCAGAAATATCGTCAATATTCGTACTCTCGTAGCCTATACATATTTATTTATTTTACAGACTTATTGCCTTTTTTTCCATAGAGCTCTCGTAAAAGGTTCTTATCCAATCCATGAACCCTTAATTTTCAAACATTAAAACTATTAATAAATAGTATTAACAACAAATTTGACCGATATAAGGTCTATACGTAAACACTTAATGTTACCCTAAGTAATAAAGAAATACTTGGTTAAATCGAAATACTTCACATTAGCCTAAGCTAATGGATCGTTAACTATATAATTTATAACCCATGCTATCCTAGCTAGCTTCCACATAACTATAATTAAATTATAAAGGAGTCTTTTACTATGGTATAAGGTATATCTAATGACCTCAATATTTCCAAGTCACTTGACCATGGAGTAACGAGTTGATAAGGAAGCATCTGGAGCATATAACTCGGTCCATATTAATACCAAGGTTTACATTTATTTACCCACATGGGTCCAACGCGGGTTGTGGTGCAACCAATTCGAACGATGAAAATATTCAGTTTCTGTTGGTCGCAGAATTGGACGGCCCACGAGCAGAGTACGATCAATCGATAGCGTAGCCAAGATAACAATTTAATAATCGTAATTTTTTTATTTCTTTACAGCATGTATCAAATATATAAAATATCTGGTCGTACTCTTGTGAATACCTCCAAATGGTAAGCTATAAATTTGTATAAGGTATAAGGTTCGCCCTGAATTGGATCGACCTTTTTTTCGTATTGTTTAGTTAAGTATTTACCTACTGTATTTAGTCTATTCAAACAGTAAGAAGATAAAATACAGTAACTAAATACCTAGCCGAACAACACAAAAAGGTTAATCCAATGCAGTGCGAACCCTATAGCTTATTCATGATTAGAAATTTATAGATTACAATTCGCAGTCATTCACACGATTACGACAAACTATTTTATATATTCTCCGATGAGGCAGACCAGCTAGTTGGCTTTAACCATTTTTCCCATTCCTTGATTTCAAATATCAAGTTGAAAATGCTATATATAAGGTGAATATCAAGTTGAACTAATCTATAAGAACATAACTAATATTAAAAACGTAAATTAACTATTATAATACCTAAAACTAAATAAAATATATTCGCTTAATATAACATCATATAAATTACATCCTCTACATTTTACATTCATAACCTAAATTAAAATAGACATAAATTCCATAATTTTATTGTATTTGAGGGTTTGGTGCCAAGTTATTTTTTGAAAAAATATAATGTATCATAATTTGAACTAATCTATAACAACATAATTAATATTAAATAAAATTAAAATAACTATTATAATAGATAAACCTAAATAAATTATAGTAACATAAAATGACATCAAGTAAATCACCCCCTTTACATACATAACCTAAATTAAAATTAGCATAAATTTCTTAGTTTTGACATGAAATTTCAATTTTGTTGATCTCTAAGTTAGTCTTTCAAGGAGTGCTTCTATGAAAAACCTAACAAGAAGGCCAATAAATCTTGTGAAACAACTCAAGTTAAACTATTTAAAATAAGGTTTCTTTTTCATTATTAGACATGATATTGAGGTAAATTCAAATTTCTCCAATATTGGGTATGATTGTTTAGGTAAATTGAAATTGACTAAGATCATTTTTCTTCCCTATTTTGAAAGCAACAAATTATCAATAGAAGGATATTATTTTTTCACATGGTACTTTATATATGGAAAAAAGAGTTAGTATAGAAAACTTACAAGAATAAAATAACCTAGAAAATAATACTTAGAAATAAACAAAATTAGTGAACCCAGTAAGCATTAGTTATAAGTAAGAAAAAAAAATGAAAGAATCCACAAAAATGTTTGAAAATTAATAGATCTAATAAATCATTTTTCCATTTCTAATATAAACGAATCATAGATCTTATAATATTTTTTTAGATAGTACCCATAACATAAATGTATTGCAGATCTATTTGAAACAAAATATATTCACACATAAATGAAATAACTCAAATAAATAAGAATAAAACACAAGAATTTTGACTGGAAAAACCATAGCACACAAATGGAAACCAAGAATACTTATTTATATCCTTTTGTTAAATAAATACCATGACAATAAACCATAGGCTAAGAAATACTTACCCAAATCTATGGATAAAAACCATGGCCAAAAAAATTATTTAGCCAATTCTCAAAACATAACAAAAATACAAAAGTCATACATAGTTCTTGTTATCTTCTTATTTGGAAATATATAAAAAAATATTGCTTTTTCATTTTTTCCATGGGCCTTCTTATCATTTTCACAATGGGTCCACTTTAAACTACCACTAGAAAACGTTAAATAATAAAGTAAGCTAAACGTAATTAAGATGAAACTTATCTAACAAAATCTATGCTTGTGATGTGGGTTGTGGTGTCAAAGGAGTCCTAGTCACTTTATCACAAAAATTAAGCTAATATAAAAATAAATTAAGTGAAATATGAATAAAAATACAAATTGAATAAACAAAATAAGAAGACAATAAAAAAGGAAATGTAGAGACTTTTCTAGAATTATAACCCCATTTAGATAGCATTATCTAATGAATTAACTGACAATAGTAAACACCTCCTTTACAAAAGAGGGGAAAAAGAATGCAAAGGGGTTAAGCGCTAATTCTCTTGGGTGTAAGAAAAGAAGAGCAATACACACCTGTAAAAAAAAATGTATATATATATATATATAGAGAGAGAGAGAGAGAGAGGCCGTAATGAATAGAAAGAGGAACAATTGACGGGGGAAGAGATAGCCATCTTGTAGATGGCCAAAACTAAGTCCATTCTTGGTTGGAAATCTCTATGGTCATAGAGCCAGTATTGGATTTATATGCTTCATTCGATGGTTTTTTGCATGATACTGACATCGATTCAAAATTATTTCAAACATCCATGGATTGGTGTCTTCAAAATCGTCAATTGAACGTCGGAAAAACATCCAAAAACCGATGTTCCCTAAGGCCAGTGTAAAATAAAAAAAAAAGTAATGTCCTTAATGTGGAATGAATATCCAAAAGGATAATCTTGGAACTTAGACTTAACGTCGAATGAACATCCAAAAAATGATTTTTCTAACATGGAGGTAACATTGGCTAAATTCATGATAAGAGAGATCTAACTTGAACCTAAAAAGGAATGAACATGTGAAAAGAGATGTTTCAAACATTGAACTAAGGTCAGCTAAATGTTCAATAAGCTAATCTTGGAACTTGGACTTGATGTGGATTGAAAATCTGAAAATAGATATTTCTACGTGGACATATTGTCAACTAAATGTATGATAAGCCACGTCTACAATTACCTTGAACAAAAAAATGTGGTTATTCCATTTAAATAATGTCACTCATTTCTTTGTCACCCAGATCATCCTTTTTTCCATTATAACTTACAATTTTCCTTCCTCAACTCATGAAAACTCCATAATTCCATGACAACAAGCATTCTAGCTAATTAAATTTGTTCTCCACCCATGTTCTTATTATTTGGTGTTTCAAATAAGTTTTAAATCATTGAAAAGGTGAAGTAATGGTAGTTTACAGGAATCCCAAATCCATGTAAAGTCAATAGCTTTCAATACTTGCAAGTAGATCACTCAAATTTTGCCAAATGGGTTTTGATGTGGACATGTCTCAACAGATTACCTATCTCCTAGATCAACAAAAGTGGGTTCGACGTTAGCAGAATATCTACAACTAGTCACGATTACTGAGAAAGAGTTAGTGCATATTTGTTCCTACAATTTAGCGATTTGCATGATCCACTCAATTGTGATAGGATTTGTTACGATTTAAGGGATTTATGATAAGAAAATGGATGGATCATTCCTAATGAATCTATGAAGGCATCTCTCATCTTCAAGGCCTTGAAAAAATAGATATATTTGGGGATTCTTTGTGCCTTATAGATGCATTGCACTTAATTCATATTTTTACTATATATACTTATCCCTTAGAGGATACATAAACAACAACCTAAAGCTAGAGGAAATTGAAAAATATGAAATTAGTTCATGGCCCATCTAATAGTTATAAATAAGGTAGTCATATAGGGATCTTTAGATCTCATAGTACCCTTCAAAGCCAACAATAAATCATTAGTATTTATCAGGGTATAACTCAACAATACTAGATGCCTAGTTTGGAGGTTAACTGGATGGTATTTTTACTTCTCCTAGTAGCGTTATACCAATTGGGTAAAAACGCATAAAACCTAGAAAAGGGGGCACCATTTCTAGTGAACTTAATGGAAACACCCATAATATGGAACAATTGACCAAATAAGCAAAATTTATCTTGACCAACCTATACTAGAAGAGTTTTAGAGCGGGAAAAATTTTAGGAGCGAAATTTAGCCCATGGGATAATTTTGACATCTTCATCGAAAAAACGATTTGTCAATTTCCATTTTTTTCTAAATTTATTCGCCCAAATTCCACGTGTTACATTTTTTACTCCAGAAATCGCCAAAATTGTCCAAAAACTATATAAAACGCTTGAAAATTTAAATACTTTTAAATATCGCACAACATTTTGTGGTTGTTAATATAAGAATTAGCAAGATTCACCAAAGTTTCTACACATTAAGCAAAATATGGATCCTTAAAAATTTTCATATTTTAGAGATGACGTTTAATGGGGCATTTATAAGGTTTGCTTGTCATTATGAAAGACAACAATGTGTGTGCACGTGTTAGAGAGACAGAGAGAGAGAGAGACAGAGAGAGAACATAGAGTTGTAACACATTGGTGCTAAGAAGAAATTTAATAGGATTATTTCTAACCTCATAGTGATAACATAGAGTTGTAACACATTGGTGCTGAGAAGAAATTTAATAGGTTTATTTCTAACCTCAGAGTGATAACATAGAGTTGTATTATATTTTTTCTTAGTTTAATAGTTGATCAAGTCTGTGGAAACTTGAATACATAGTAGTGATGGGTTTGATCCAACAACACACCTTGTACTTGACCTCTATTTGGTACTTGTTCACAATACAATCTTTCCAACCAACCTTTATGAAATAATCTTGTGCAAATCCTTATACCATCCTTGACAAAGGTGAAAAATGAAATAAACAAGATCAATAAGCTCTGGAATCAAAAGAAAAGCTTTAATTTCTTAGTACATGAAATGTTTGAAAGGGTTTATGAACATGTTTTGAACCAAATGTTTCATGTTCTCAATCATTGTCAAACTATGGCCTTATCAATATATCTAGAAAAATCAAGTTACAATTAGCTCATATGATGCACCAAGCCTAAGGATATAGCTGTAGCATCATTGAAGGAAAGAACTTGTGACTAATGTTTCACAGGATGCCTTTCCTATGAAAAAATTCCGTTTACTCGGGAAAATCATAATGATTCAAGAGTTTAAAGGGACCACATCAAAAAAATGCTAAAACAATTAACATGTGTTAATTTGAATTCTGAAATAGCTGACAAACGTTGAGTCCAATTGAAAGAAAGAAAGACATAATAGAACAAGCTAGATACTAGGATTTATATGCTAATGGAACAATGTAGTAAATATACTACTCATTATGGAAAATTAAAAAATATTCTTTAAGATTGAAAATATTCTTTACTATCGCAATTACTGATGAGTGTTCAATGTGTGAATGTGGAGTATGCCCATTATATTCATTGATGATTGTTCCTTTTTTAATCCAGAGAGATATCAGAATGGCTCACACATGAACTCTGAGCTGATTGAAAGTAAAGGAGTAAAGATCAGGACCAATTATTTCATATGGATTGGGTACAGGAGTACTTGGAGTCAAGACATTTTCAAAGAATCCTACGTTCTCATCATAGGTGATGAGAAACATCATCTCATTCCACTAATCACTAGCTATGAGTGTTTCTTACATCTATTTGACAAAATAAAAGAAGAAATTCTATCTCTCAACTACATCATGAGAAGAATGAGTGATGATGGAAGGAAGAAATTAGACATCAAAGTATCTTTGTTCAATTACAACATAATTGGGAAGAGTTCCTATCTTGGAATGCAATTTGACTGAGGCCACATAATCATGAAACTTGAAAATATGTTTGATCCTTCTAAGGACTTGAAAAACCAAGTTGCAATGATGTTCCAATAATAAATACCAAATGAGAGTCATGATTCATCAAGAGAGTCAGAGATGGTCTTCTATGGGAATCATTTCATCAAATCCTTCTACATATTGCTACAGGCACAAGAAGGCATTGTGGAATGGACATAAAATATATTGGGATATGTTGAAGTGGTAACATAAGAAAATCACTTATCAAATAATTCAAATCCAGTGGAAATGGTGGCATAAACAAGAAGAGCCTAAATCCTAAACCCTTCATTGCATGCGTGGACATACCCTTAGTCATGTTTTTTACATATTCAGGAAATCTATTCATGGGGGCTAGACTTATTGAGGTTTCTTATAACCCAAATAATATGCTCCCTAATGGATTTAAAGCTATGGCCTAGATAAGGGTCAACATAATTTGAACCATCAGAGAAGAATATTCTTGGAGAATCCTCATCCATGGTGGAAAAGGGATTGGATTCCTTGCCTGTAACACCATATATCTCATCATTTCTTTCCTTCATCCACCCAAACATATGTTCAAATACCTATTCTCCATCAACAACACCAAAATTGTCTTAATGGGGCTATTGGTTTTGTTCTTGTGGGTGTGAAACTCAAGAACCAAAAAAGGAAACAATGCCAAATGTAAAACTAAAGCATGCAATAGTATCATGTGAAGCTCCATTCTAGCTATCATTGAAACAACTTGATAATGGAATGTATTCCTCTCTCTGTGGAATAATTATCCCAGCGCTAGGCCTGCCAAGATTAAATATAAAAGTGGGTGTTTAAATAAAATATCAGAAGTTTGGAAAAGTGAAGCCATGGAAGGAATACATGGATGCTAGGTAGTCAACCAATGCAGATGTGGACGATTTTAAAGAAACTATTCCAACCAATTTTAATGAAATGGAAATGTAAATATCGAATCATATGAAATCCAAAACTTACCATCACCTCTAGGTCTACTTCTGAACTATCTAGCATTGGAATTCCAAGATCCCAAGCTAATCTCGGAAAGGGACCACAATGTTTATTTTGCGCCACTCTGGTCATGACCATTGAACTATCATACTTTGTCTGCATTCTCCTCTCCTCGATATCTAAGATGATATATTTGTAAAGGATGAACCTACCACCATGGATAGATGTCTACATAGGCATCCAAGTGAGTTCTAAAATCTTTATTTCATAATTGATCCTGAAAATTGGCAAAGGAAATATGTCCTAATCGTTGTTCATGATTCTAGGATTCTCATGAACTCTAATCATCCCCTCAAGACATAGTTCCATCCTCCATACTACTCTATAATTAACACATCTAAAACAATTGAGTCCAAGAATGATCCCACTGTCCCAAATGAATATGATAATTGTAGAGTAATTACTTGTAATGCCTCAACTTTTTACTCCAAATCACACATTTTTTTTTATAAATAAAATATTAAGAATAGTAATCGTTCTTTGTTCATCATAGTCAAGAATTGTTATTTGATACCTTTGTGAGATCATTCTTGTCATATATATTTTGCTACACAACTATCTATAATTCACTTATGTTTAAGTTGTGAAGGTAAACTCCTTCATAAATCTCATCAATATTCGATACTCTCGTTGCCTATACATATTTGTTTATTTTACAGACTTATTGCCTTTTTTTTCATAGAGCTCCCGTAAAAGGTTCTTCTTATCTAATGCATGAACCCTTAATTTTCAAACATTAGAACTATTAATAAATAGTATTAACATCAAAATCAATCCACATAAGGTCTATACTTAAAAACTTAATGTTACCCTAAGTAATAAAGAAATACTTGGTTAAATCAAAATACTTCACATTAGCCTGAGATAATGGATCATTAACTATATAATTTATAACCCATGCTAGCCTAGCTAGCTTCCACATAATTATAATTAAATTATAAAGGACTCTTTTACTATGGTATAAGGTCTATCTAATGAACTCAACATTTCCCAATCACTAGACCATGGATTAACAAGTTGATAAGGAGGCCTCAAGAGCATATAACGTGGTCCATATTAATACCAAGGTTTACATTTATTTACCCACATGCCAGATCTTCTTCTTGGTCGACAAACACATTATTTTTCATGTTAATGTTTGATTACTTATGTGTTATTCTTTTTAATCCTTCCTAGTGGCTACGTGGCCACAAGAAGGAGGTCCTACATAGCATGAGTGCTAATGCATGTCTTGCTTGCAGGATTGATGTGGAGCACTACACATTGAAGCTCTCCTAGTTGCAACAACCATGGTAAGTAAGGAATTTAATACTTGAGCTAGCTTGCATCCACTCTCATTTACAACATTTCGACTTGCTAGCGAACTGGCAGTGCCATAACATGTACTATGCATGTGAGCTCTCTACAATTGTTGATCGTTAGTAAAACATTGTACTTGGTTTTGGTAGCAATGAAAGGGAGTGTTTACCTCATCGGTAGTTTGTTATGAGGGGTCATTCTTTCGTAGAGGAGGCACTCATGCTTGTGCATCCATTGTATATTTTGAGTCCATATGAGTGTTGAACCTTCAACCTCTTCCTAATATTGGTATTAAGAACCACTATCAACCATTTGTTTAGTGTCATTGGTTACGGTGTGTGTGCTCATTCCAGAGAGCTATCATGGCATGTGGAGTTTTGTAGGATTTTATCATAGCCACGCCCTAAATAGAATCTGATGTATTCTTATCAGTCAGATTGGCACTTCTCCGTATGTGACCACACTGCATTGTTGGTCACACAAAAGGACCTTATGGATGGAAGAGCCTCATTGAATATATATGTTTTGGATACAAATATTACAATATATTCATCATCCTATATATTTTGTGAAGTATTTTTTATCCATAACCGTGACTCTTATATTGGTCAACTCACGGGTCACCCGCTGGAGTTTATACTGACAACCTGCGGCTATTACCTAAGAAGTTGCACCCACTAGTTTCTTAACACTAAACCCGCAAGTTACTCACATATTGTAAACAGATATACACGCAGGTACCTCCAAAATCATGAAAAAAATATTTAAAATATTGATTATGGATTAGTTACGGTAGTTATCCTAACTACCACAACTTCCCCAACCCTTTACCTTTCGAGCCTATCCTCTCATCCTGGCTATAAATACAAGGAGAGGGCATTGAGAAAAAGGGGGAGAACCATTTTTTGATAAGGAAATGATGGAGAAATATCCATTGAAGGAAGAGGAGCAAGGAGCCCAGGATCAAGTTTCAACAGTGCATGTTACAGATCAAGTATAGCTGGTTTCCATTGATAATTATAATACAATATTTTTTCTTTCCCATAAATAGCTTGTCTACTTTGTGAATCTAGTTAATTTAATCTATTATATCTCTTTTATATATGAGTTTCATGCTAGTTTATTCAGGTTTTTTGTAGTCAAAAGCTTAGAGGAAGGTCTTTTCTGAATTGCAGGTTTATCATCTGATATCATGGATCAGAGGAATAAATCTTAAATCTTGGATCAAACTTCGTATGTCCAGGTATGTTCTTTAACTTTAAACCCTCACTTTTATTAATTAAAGAAACTCTTTGTGATGTACTTGTTTGTCATCTAGACTTTGTACCTTAATAACAGTATGTTGATGATCTCCTAGAAGTTCCCAATCATATGTTAAATTAGTGAACAACAAAACTGGTGACTCCACTGGGGAGATCTTTCTGTTGCTCTGGGAGTCATGGGGTATTTTTTCTTCAGTTTAATTAGTCCTTTAGTTCTCTGGGATATTTTACAGGGTGTTTAGACCCTGTTTGAGACTCATACTTGGTCTTTATTGAGATTTTCAGGGTCTAGTTGTAGTAAAATACACTAAAGTGCCTACGGATATTTTGTAAATTGTAGAGTTCACCATTGGTCCATCATCATTCTTGCTTAACTTGGTGCCTGCAACAATGGGGCTTTCTGTTGGTTTGCATTTATCCATTCTGAATCTCTGCAGAATGTCTACAATATACTTATGTTGACAGATGAAGATGCCATTTTCACTTTGGTCAACTTCTAGACCAAGGAAGTACCTCATAAGGCCTAGATCAGTCATTTCAAACTCATTTTTCATGACTGCCTTAAATTCTTCCAACATCAAATTTCCAGTATAAATCATATCATCAACATAAAGACATACAATCAGAATGTTACCTTGTTAATATGTTTTGACATAGAGACTGGGCTCATTGCTACTCCTGTTGAACCCATTGATGATGAGGTAGGAATCAATCCTACTATACCAAGCTCGTGGAGCTTGTTTTAGACCATATAAGGCCTTTTTCAAGTTGCACACTTTGTGTTCTTGACCTTTGACAACATATCTAGGTGGATGGTCTACATAGACTTCTTCTGCAAGTATGCCACTGAGAAAGGAAGATTTCACATCCATTTGATAAACATGCCATTGATTCTGAGTTGCTATTGTAAGTACATCTCGGATGGTGTCCATCCTTGTTACTGGAGCAAAGGTTTCATCATAATCCACACCATATTGCTGGGTAAATCCTTTTCCAACTAACATGGCTATGTGCTTCTCTATCTCTTCTTTTTCATTCAGTTTGGTCCTATAGAACCATTTGACTCCAATACTGCTCTTATCTAGTGAGAGATCAACAAGATCCCAATTATGGTTCCTTTCTATGGCATCAATCTCTTCATTCATTTCTTGTAGCCACTATGCATCTTTTACTGCTTCATCCAAAGATGTTGGCTAACAGGAAAATAGAGGATATTGTAAGTGCTCATCAATAAAAGGAGTTTGATCATATAAATCCCTCAAAATTCTGGTTCTTTGGTTCTGTGGTGGACTATCTGCTAATGTTCCTTCTTGATGTATCTCCAGTCTTGGCATTCTCAGTGGTAGATCTGGTAGATTTGATCTTTGATTCTGTGGAATATATGCTAAAGCATTTTGAGGATCACTCCAACATTTGTTTTCAAGTAACTTTACATATATGCTCACCACAACCTTTTTGGTGACAGGATTATACAACTTGTAGCCTACGTCCAAATGTCTGATTTGCTTGATTTTCAATACTGGAAAGTTGAAAACTGATCGTAGAATTCCACTACCTCAACAGCCTAGTAAGAGGCTTCATCATTTAAATCTCTGCACAAATACCTTGCAACCACAGTCATTTGTTATGTAAATAAATTACCTTCCATGAACATCGCTTTGTTCATTAGCATGTAGGTTGGAATTTTAAAAAATATGGGGATTGATAAGCAAATGCATCCACTCAAGGGTTTTTTGGTCTAAAACAGAATGCTCAAAAGAAGGTAAGCATGATTATCTCATTTCATACACACGAAGGTATCTATATTCATTGGTTTGCACCATGCTCTGCTACAATTTTTTTGTTGGCTCTTTTATAAATCATGGAGTTTATTTTCCATGCAAACATGCTCTTTTGTATACAGGTGGATTATTTAAGTTGACCAATTTAATCTTCTCATTTTAAACATATATTTAGTCAGTCTTCTAACATCTTTCCTAGAAGTTTATTATTCAATCCTTGTGTCTATGTAGTCCCCTCTAACATCTTACAAGTTTATCATTCAATCCTTGTGTCTATGTATTCCTTATGCGGGAATAGGGAAAAGTATTTTAACCTACTTGGGAAAGTGAATGATTTTTAAAAGGGCCAACAAAATGAAAAATTCCAACCTACATGTTAATGAACAAAGCATGATGTTCATGGAAGGTAATTTATTTATATTACTAATTCGAGTTAGATATTATTCTGTGGCTGTGTAGTTGGAAGGTATTTGTGCAGAGATTTAAATGATGAGGTCTTTGACTAATAGTATTGCATCAGCTGTATGAACTTCTCATACTTCATGTCTGGGAAGCTACAATAGATTAATGGCAAAGCTAAATGCAGTGAACCTTCTTTCTTATTGCTCATGTTCCACTTCCAAAAACACTGTCAATGTGGGGGCTACAAACAGGTACAAGTACTTGAATGTTACGATCTGTTTGGAACTTTTCAATCTTCAAAATCCAGCAAATCAAAATGAATGTATATTTGCTAAAATAAAAATGAATGTATATTTTCTCAAATAGAGAAGAATCAAGGAATCATGAATTACATATAGAATTAGAAAATATGTGTTACATAATATGTAACACGCTATATTGCAGTATAATAAGATTTGACTTCGGTTAGGAGTATAATAACATTCTTCTCAACCACCTTATTAACACTTAATTGACCCAAATCACTTTAATAACTTATTTCAACCATTTTCTATATAAACTTTCATATATTTTATAATAATAAAAAATGTTCTTAAATAAATAAATAAAAATTGTTCTTAAATAAAGTGGATACTGAGCTTTGTGAAAACTCTCTAGAGAAGTTAATTATAGATTATTTATTGTCAACAAAAATAAAATTAAAATCTAAATTAATGAATTTAAACATGTATAATACCTAATCACATTTAGCCAAATATACATCCCAGAGTATAACAAACCAATCACACAATTCACTTTTACCATGAAAACACCAATGTGAAGAAAACTAGGAATCAAGGAGTTGAGAGCTTTATTATTATGTTTAGTAAATGCTTAATCAAAGAGTACAATACTATTTTCCTAACTTGGAAAATATGGATCCAAGATCTACAACAGATCCACTCTTATGTTGCTACCCAAATTTGTTGTAATCCTCGAGGCCTGGCTGGCTAGCACATAGCTATCTTTTATCGGACCTAATGAATTGCCCCAAAACAACTATGATGTGAGTTGTCTCTCCTCCAATGTAATCTATAGAGACTCAAGAAGAGAATCAACCTCTTTCCTTCTTTCAAAACTGCCCTGAACCCTTACAACTACTTAGCCTGAAAATGGTCTTTCATGTTGCTCATTGTCTGTTGAAATTTAGCTATTAATGCCCCATAGATCTGAACTGCTACTCTCTGATTTCAAGATAATCTCCTTGTGTCACCTTGAATTCTCTCTAAAAATACTTGTCCCAATGTGCCTATTGATTTCTCTTTTATAATATTCTCGTAGCAATGGATGGCCATGATTAAAAGTCATGTTCTTCCAAATGGTTATGATTAACTTAGAAACGTTCAAAGAGGTTTGGATAAGTTCTAAGAATAGGCAGTATATAGTGAATACATGTCAGTAGGTGATCATAGCCATGACCCATATACAGTAAGATACAATCTCATGCTGAAAAGGAAACCACTGGTGCAAACTGAAGGTGCAAACTGCTGATGTATGAGAACAACATCTCATAGGTACAATCACCATCATGAGTAGCATACTGAATTCCATTGAAGTCTGGAGTCTTCTACACAAATCATCTATGGTGCAAGTCCCATCAAGTGAATAAATGTGTTGAAGTCGAACCTGATGTGACATCGTCTGATTACCGGTCAATGATGTATACTGTTAACAGACACGAGATAACCCACCAATAATGAAAATGGGCATCAAGGCACAAAGTACATTCACCAACATGTTAATAAAGGTGTTCAGGTCAAACACTATGATGAAGCCATTGATCAGTAGGGATTGATGAATCCCCAACTGTCGATGGTGAGAGAACCTAACACTAATGACTACAAGCCTCAAGGTACTCATTGGACTCTAAGTCTCGATTCTAAAATAAATGGGTTGAAGTCGATGGAATGAAACTCACTGGAAGGAGGGAATTAATGCATCCCCCATCCATTGGCACGAGGTAACAGCTACGCTGAAAGATTTGGAAGAACTCGAGTGAACAGATCGGACTGACTCAAAAGGGATGGTCGACATGCAATAGTCAAGAGATGTGAGGAGTGGCCGACTCTGGTTTCATAACGTCCTTTGAACAAGAGCATGAGCAGATGGATAGGCTCAAGCAACATAGACTCAAGATAACAACGACACTTTGCAACACAGGAGGCGTTGACAAAGGGCTCCATAATGGCTGGAATATTAACCAGATGGTGGAGTAAGATCTGAGAAACGAGTATAGCTCCTAAGGTCCTACTATAGTTGCAACTCATAATAAATGAAGTGGAGCGAGTGCTCTGTTCAAAGGCGACACAACAACTATCAACAAGAAGTAGTAAATATTTTCCCGTCCGGCTTTTTCAATTATTTGATTTTTTTGGTCTTTTTCGTATTAGGAAAGCTTGAAAAACAATAAAATTGCTTATAGTACAACAGGTGAGGGAAGCAAACTAGTCCCAAGCAGTGGAACATACCTATGATCAATGCAAGGAAGCATGTGCAAGATGTGGAAACTTGGGGGGGTGATCCCTCATGGTAAGGGTCATCAAATTGCAAAAGGAAAATGAAAGTTTTGCTTGGCTCGAAAGGGAAAGTGCTGAGGCACATGGCTAATAATTAAGTAAGAAGGAGCCGACACAAGGCTCAAGCGAAAAGAAGGATGATGCAATGCAATCACAACTCAACATAAATGGGGGAGTCCTCATGGGAGATGGCCAAAATAAGACAAAGTAGAGTATGAGACTTTATCGCAAATTCATGGCGTGACTACAAAGGACTCCCAATCCTAGGGAGAAACAACGACATGGGTGCCAAAAGACATAAAAAGGGCTCTAACTAGGGCACCCATGGTCGGACAAGCCCTACCGCCAAATAACGACACTTCTATAACAATGTGAAGGTTCTGTGTCGGTTAAAAAGTGGGGTCGCACCTAGGGTTAATGAACATGGTCATAAGGTCAAATGCAAAATGCAGGCGAAAATGACATCTAACCTATATGATGGGTGTAAAATATACCTGCCGAAGGTGTGAAATGGTCAAAAAATCACTCTCGTCAAAAAAATCTGTTCAAAAAATTACTCCAATGACGACATATTAGTCCAAAAATAGCTCAAAACGGCAAAAACTATAGGAAAGTGGGTTTAAAAAACTCTAAATAGTAAAAAGAAATCACTTTTACTATTCAATTTTTACCCAAAATAGTGTTTTTTGGTTAGTTTTTACCTCAATCTTCAGTTGCCGATTCTAGAAGCTACAAGCGTCGGATCCACGATCCATTTGGATCAGGTTAGTAGTCTCATCCCCTCTTCAAATTCATGGTTTTTATTTCATTTTTTAATGGTTAATTTGTTTTCTTTGCCAAGATATACACCTACTCGGCGTTGTACACGAGCTACAACTTTACGGGTCGTGGGTAGGGCTTCCTCGACGTGGTCAACGCATGCATTTACTGCATATGGAAGCGATTGTATACAAATTTGACCGCGTACAGGGCCGTGAGGGTGGTTTTTTAACACATGAATACTAAAAAATGCATTCGTTTTTCCTCCAAGATGGTCCTAGAGTGGAGAGAAAGGGAACATGACATTGTTGATGAGCATGTATGCCAAGATTTACACGCCCAACAAGCGTTACAAGCATGCAGTCTATATAAGTTTTGGAGCATTGGGGGTTTAAGGGCCCAAAACCAATTGCTTCACAAGTTGGTCGAATACTGGGATGCAGATGCACAGAACTTCTATCTAGATGGTCAACCACTTCCATTGGAGGTGGAGGATATCTATTTCATCACAAGTTTGTCCCGTCGACGGGATGTGGTAAGCCTCAGGTCCCGCAATGTAGGAGGTCGAATCACGATTAGTGATTACATAGACAGGTATTGAATCCCTGGCACCCAGAAGGTGGTGAGCCAGATTCCTATTGACTCCATTGCAATCCTGAGTATGAAGATTATAGTTCTTACACTCAAGAGGATATCAGGTTTAGCTTCTCTACATCAGGCTTCAAGGCCGATGATATTCTATGCGACAGAATGTATGAGACCAAATGTGTACGACTGGTGCACAACATTGTTGGTTACTATGAAGAGACAGCTAATGGATTGCAATCTTGGGAGGGCAAAGAACTTCATTTTTGGTAGCATACTCTTCAGTTTCTTCTTTGAGAGAGTATCGGGATTGATTCCGAGGGTTGAAGTCCCTCTACACCATCTCCGAGTGTGAAGAACCTGCAATATTTAATTAATAAAAACACACAAGATAGCAGAAATAACAGAACTCGGAATCACTTTTATATTGATCACAGGCCACTTTGAGGGGGAAACCTCCTTTGAGCAAGCTCAATACAAATAACTTTACGGTACCTTCATTGGTCTCAACACAAACTTATATACTAAGTCTAGGCGCCAATACAATGGGTCAATACCAAGTGTCAATACAAACCATGGGCCAATACAAAATATGGATCAACAATTACTATGGGACGACTTACAAAGCATATGCGTCCAACAACAATAATACAAACTATGGATCAACAAATAATATGGGATGAATTACAAAGCATATGCGTCCAACAACAATATACTAACAAAGTAAATAGAAAGGTTGATATGGTTTCTTAACATCCCCTCTCCCTTAGAAAAAACTTTATCCTCAAAGCTTTAGATGTGGAAATTGATTCAGAATCTGAAGGAGTGGTTCCCTTGTAGAATCCTTGGGTTGCATTCTGGGCCACTGATGCCTTGTGAGTTTCAGGGAGGGTTGCTTGGAAGGTTGTAGACGAAGAAGACCATATCATCTATGTGAAAAGTGTGCTCAGAATGGTGCTGATCGGCTTGTTGTTTTAGTCAAATTCTTGCCATGTGAAGATTGTCCTGCAGAATGAGAAGAATTTGATCACGATTTCGAAGAACAGAGTCAATTTCCTGAACTGGGGAGCTGCTAAGGGTGTACAAAAGAAGAATTGGTGGTTCTTGTCCATAGACTGCTTTAGATGATGTCCTTTTAGATGTGGTATTGTACCATTGGAGTGCTTCTAGGAAATCCATAGAAATAGTTGTCCAAATCTGTGTAGGGATGGGAAAGAGTTCGAGCAGTCCCGAAAGGAGTGTCATTTCACCCTTGTTGTCCTAGCAAGTATCACAATCAACTACCATCTGTTGAATTGTCATTTTTAGTCCCGGCCAAAAGAAGCTACATTGTTCCTGGTCATACATTTTGAGGGACTCAGAGTGCCCTGCTGATGAAGAAGCATGGAGTGCATAGAAGAGATAGCCCTGTTGAACAGATTGCAACCAATTTGGAACAAGCAGAGAAATAGCTAGAAGATAAACTAGGTCATCAAATGTGCAAGAAGGAGCATCTGCCACCATATTGTCCTTACCCTTCTTGTAAGTGATCGCATAGGCATAACCCATGAGTTGGATAACCCATTTCAGGTGTGCTGGGGAGGAGACCCATTGTTCTAGGAAATTTTCCAGACTCTGGAGATCAGTCTCGATGCATAAATAATTCCCTAATAGGTATGGTTTCCACTTCTATACTGCATGCGAAATAGCCATCATTTCCTGGTAAGATGTAGATGCGGCTAAATTCTTACCGGAAAGGTCTCTTGAAGGCAACAATCCCACTAGTTCAGCAAGGACACCTGCATATCTATAAAAGAAAGTATGGGAGATTGTTGATGGGTGCATCTAAATGGAATGGAGTTGAGCAATGACACCATGTGAATTATTCTTCAGGATCTTTTCGAGGCGATGTGAACTGATGATGCGGAGAGACCCTTGTTGTAATCCCTTAAATTTATGTTGTTTCCCATTGGCTGAAAACTACATCCAAAGTTCAGCCAAATCCCATAAGATGGGGCCAAGTGTGCATAACCATTGAACACCCAAAACAACATCACATCCGCCTAAGGACAAGGAAAACATGGCAGAGGGCAGGTTATAATCTTCGAGAGAGATACGCACATTATGACACTTTCCCTTGCAAGGTAAGGTGCCCCCATTGGAAACCATGACTTCAAAGTTGGAGTAAGGATGGACAAAACAATCAGCATGTTTGGCGATCCAAGGGTCAATGAAGTTATGATTGCTACTAGAATCAATGAGTATTGTAAGAGCATGCTTCTTGAAGTAACCCCTGACCCGCATTGTTTAGGGGGTGGTGACGTCGTATAAAGCATGGAGAGATATCTCTGGGTGGTCTTCTTGAGATGGAAGGTCAATAGGCGGATCTTGAATGTCGACCTGATAATCCAGTGTATCTGGAGCCTCTTCACCAACTTCAGAGGCGGCCGAAGAATCCACATCCAAGAGATAGAGCTTTTGTTGAACACATCTATGTCCCCGAGTGAATTTTTCATCACAATTATAACAAAGCCCTTTTTCTCTGCATGCCTGCATCTCTATTTCAGACAAATGCTTGATAGGAGTTGGTCGAGGAGCTGGCAGGATGGGATGTCATTAAGAACCCATATTTCGGAAGGGAACAAAAGTGTGTTTGGAGCGTTGTTGGGCGGAAATCTTGACTTCTACCAACTTAGCCAACCCAGGGCTTCCATCATTGTGTTGGGACAGAACATTTTGACCTCTGGGTGGATTTCATCCTTAATACCACTGATAAAACAACTCCTGTAGAAGTCATCAGACAATCCTTCTATGTGGTTGGCTAGTTTCTCAAATTCTGTCTGATACTCTCTCACATTGCCAATTTGACGAAGTTTAGTGAGTGCTCTGGTGAAGTCAACAAAAACACTCTGACCAAATCGTTGCAAAAGGAGTTGGCAAAAATCTGGCCATTTTGGCTTGTCATGAGCCTTGATGTACCAACGGTACCATTGAAGGGCTTCCTATTCCAAATGAAAGGATGCAAGCGGAACTTTTTGGACATCAAAAGTATTATGCACACTAAAATATTGTTCTGCATGATAGATCCATCCAGTCGGATCAGTACCATTGAAGCGAGGAAATTCAAGCTTCGGACCATGGAAAGTGTTGGAAGAAGAGAACCCATTGGCTGCAAAAGATTCTTATTGTCGGTTATTATTCATAGGTGAATGCTAAAGATGGAGGGTAATAAATTTTTCATCCAGATCTTGGAGTTTGATTTGGATGGCTACAAGTGCTTCTTCCACGGTTTTTGCTCCTGCGCGGGTGACAACCATAACCAGGAGTTTTTTTTTTTGGGGGGGGGGGTGGGGGGGAATGGATATAAAAACACAAACAAAAGCTTATCTAGTAAAGAGAAATTTGGATTTGGGAAAAACTCGGATGGGTATTTGGGGTTTGAATAGGTTTTGGACACTTTCTGATGGGTAGGGAAGCAAAAAATGGGGATTTTAGAAGCGGGGTGAAAGAATAAGAAAATTTGCGAAAGAGAGACAAAGAAGCAGAAACAGGGAATGAACACGGTGGCAAAATTTGGAGGCGAGTGGGTGAAAATTAAAGAAGTTATGGCAAACCCTAAAAATAGATAAATGTGAGATTTCTGGCTTAGTCAAAGAACTCAGTGAAAACCGGGCTGAATTTCTAAAGTTGACTGAGAAAAAGGTAGATTGGGAAAAGGAGAAGCTAAGTTTGGAGCAACAGATTGAAGACTTGAAAGATAACTTGCCCATTTTGAACATGCGGCCTACCTAGGGAAATCAGGAGAAGGAGAAAAATAATACGGATAGCCTCTCGCGGGCTATGTCCCAAGTTAGTCTCAAGGAAGTAGAGATAAAAGAACTGAAAGAAAGGACCTCAAAGCTAGAAGAACAAAACATGCATGTGGAAGAAGAAGTGAAAAAATTGCAGAAAGAGAATAAAGGGCTGATAGAAACAAATCACCGATTTGTCTCCCAAGTAACCGGGAATATCCCTATGCAGACGGGCCAAGAATTAATCTGGGATGAGATTATAGAGATCGCTACAAATCTCAGACCATACTTGATCTCCTTGAACACTCGGGAGAGAGTGATAAAGAAAGCTTTGAAGAGTTATGCATAAACCAGAAGTAACTTGCAACTAGACCTAAAGAAATAGCTCGAGATGCCATAGAATTCTTGAGACCTCAGTCCGAAGAACAATTGAGTGCTCTGGGTATAAAAAATAGAGTGTCTCCTATCACTTGGGCACGGAGGATGCTAGGTAATTTTTCCCTCCTAGAAGAGCTTGAGGACCGATGTGCATCGATGAACGACCGAATTGCAGAGATAAAGAAAAGGTTCGAGAAGATCTTCCAGAAAGGTTTGCCCTCTCTTTGGAACGAAAGCAATGAACTCATCCTACATAATGATTACAAAGACTTGCTTTGTGCCATAAAGATGGACCATGAAAAATTCCAGATGTTGAGCCGGATCCTCATGAGAAAATACTGCTAGAAAAGCTTGCACCTGATTTCGAGATCCTGAACCGGCTGAGAAGTTTGAGCAAGGGAGCTTTCGTATTGCCAAATGACGAGAATGTGGAGCTAAAAGTATTGGTGAAAGAGATGGCATCGCATGAGAGAATCATGGCCAACCTGTGGGGTTACGTGGAGAAGTACGAGAGAATGAAACATTCACTTCAGAATCTTTAGTAGTGGTTACTTGTTCTTTTATTTTCAAAGGATTGATGTTATGAGTAAAAGGCTTCTAAGACATTCCTATTTTTGAAAAGTAATATGTAATATTTTTTGAGGCGGCTAAATGGATAGCCAGCTGTAACTTTTATACTATGTTTACTTTACTATGTTTACTTTACTATGATGTCAAATTCCATTCAGTAATAATACTGAAAAATGTAAAAATAGTTAGGATGGCTCTACCTGTTTTTTGTTTGAAAATAGTTATGGCAAACCAATTTTTGATGAGATGGCATATGGTTGTAACTGTTTTCTGTTTTGCAGGAGTCAAGCCTAGAGGGAGAAGGTATCTATATATACATGTTTAATCGAAGGCACGAGGGTTGGAAATCTTATGAAAAAACTATTTGTGTTTTGATGATCAGTTTGTAAGACTTTTCTTGTAGTTTTGTTTAATAGAAATTGCAAAGCTGAAGCCTGCGTTTTGACAAGGATTCTTGTGTAATCGGTCTGGTAGTCTGTACCTTCCTTTTTTCCCATGTGCAAATGTGTTTCTCTCTTTGTTATTCCATTCTGTGTTATTTCCTTCATGCTTGGATCAGGGTAATAGTTAAGTAGAATTCATAGAGATTATGCTCTCCTTAGCTTATTCCAAGTATTTCACCAAATATATTCTGCTAAAGTTGATGTACGATTCATCCTTTTTAGATGCCTTACATTGATGGATTGTTTATTTTCTCTTATGTTCCACAAATTAAAGCTCTTTGACTACTGGTTGCTTGCTACCTCGCCCTTGTGAATGCGTTTGCAGAATCTTTGTGAAAACTGCTTTCCAGAACTTGTTAAAGGTGACTCCATCGCCCAAATGAAATTCATGTGTTTTCAACCAAATGGTTCATGAATCCTTTTTTCTTCGTTCCAAAACAGAAATTTGATCTTCTTTATAATTGTTGTAATTGAATATCTTAGCCGTGAATGTTGGTGTTCCTTTTTCATTATTGACAATCTTGATTATTCTAGTTGTTTCACGAGGTCGCAGAGAGATCCCTCTCTGTTTATGTTTGATCAAAAGTGTAAACCGAATATTGGTTAGTGGTTACCTGAGATTACCCTCTTTCAGCCTTGGGGGTCAGTTTTGGTGTTAACAAATTGGCGCCGTTACCGGGGATCATGATTGGTTTTATCAATCCTTGGGAGAATGATATATATGTCCGAATTTCAAATAATAAGAGAAATCCATGTGGGAAAACAGAGGGTTCCGCAGTTTCAAGAAGGTTGAATAATTTTTCCCTGGCGACTCCACTCACAAAGATCAGACAATTCAAGAAGACTCCACTGGAGAAAGATCAGTACGCCAAAACATACTACTGAGCAAATTCCAAAGGGCATCCTGGCCTTGAGAAAGATTCATACGAGAGGTAACCCTTTCCCTAAAATCCTATTAGGAGTGGATAATCCTGAAAGTCTACTCAGATGAAAGACTGTGAAAGATCGGGCCAGTGCTCCTAGCATTGAGACTATTTCTTTTTTAGAAGGTGCATCTGTTTTTCAAGAATTGGATATAGAGATTGATATTTGTAAACCTTTGTCAAGAAAAAAATCTGAGTCATACCTAAGCCTAGGAGGAGAAACTCTGAATAATTTTTAATCTTACCTTTTAGACCCTGTGTGGTTGAATTTTAAAAGCCTTGCCAAAGCTAAAGGAATTAAGCCCATTTCTCAAATCCCCCAAGCCCTCGCTGCAATCCCAGCCAATGATCCGGCTCAGAATATTCCCCCACAAGCTCTGAATCCACCTAGACCCATGGCTTCCAGATATGCGCCTTTGGTCCTGCCTGCTGCCTTGAATGAACTCCCTCAGAATTACACCCAGAGAATTGTCTCTTATAATGGAGAGGGAGATTGGTCAGCCAAATAGCATGTTGATAGATTTGAAGTTTTTTAGACCTAAAGGAAGTGGACCACGATGATGCTAAAATGAGATTGTTTGCTCAAAGCCTATTTGGAGAACCTAAGAAATGGTTCAGACAGCTACCTAATGCCTCCATAGCCGATTTTACAGCTTTTAAAGTATTGTTTCTAGAAAAATGGGAAACCATGGGCAATCCTGATATAGTCTTGTCCCAATACAATCACTTAAAGAAAGGCAGGTTTGAATCAGTCCATGAGTTTTCTGCCAAATTCATGAAGGCCTATAATTCTATTGCTGATGATATGAAACCCTCAGTGGGTGCTGCAAAGCTCCACTATGTTGATGCATTTGATGGAGACTTCTCATGCACATTGAGAGAAAGAAAATCCGCCTCATTGCCTACCATGCTGAAGGATGCCTTGGAAGTTGAAGCAAACATGATGGCGTTTGGGAAAATGAAGGGCAAAACTGAAACAGACAAGAAGAAGTAGGAAAACCAAGCCTCTTCTAGTGATGCTAAATTCGATACCATGATGAGAACTATGGAGAAATTGTTGGATAGGTTAGCCATAGAGAATAAGCCTCCTGTTAGGGAACAACCTGAAAATCAGATAAGGAACCCTAATTTTAGAAGGCCGCCCCCTCCAAGAAATCCAAAAAATGAAGAAGATCATTAGATAAGACCTCCTTTTCCTGAGAATTTGGTAGACAAAGAAGGACCTGAAAACCCTACTGTTGACCAAATACATCTCTTTGATACCCTTGAACACACAGTCCATTTGACTAAGAAGGAACATGATTCTTTCACCAAGGAGAATGCTAATAAGGCCACAGAGTTCGATTTTGAACAATATCAAATGGGTTACATGAATGTTGTGGATGACATCCAGAGAAAAATGAGGTTGAGAAATAGAGAAATACCAATAACTGAAGGGCAGTCTGCCCAGATTCAGCCCCCCAAGACTCAACAGAATACAGATAAACTGAACGAGAAACAACCAGTGGATCCTGTACAGAAAGTCTCAGAAGATGGGGGGCAGCATTCTAAAGACGATAGACAACCAGAAGTAACTGAAGCAAGGAAGCCAGCATCAATATTCAGCTTGAAGGTTGAACTGTCTAAAGTAAATATCTCTACCCCCCTGAATGAACTATTGAGAGTTAATGAGTATAGGGAAGAGATAAATAGCCTAGTAAAGGGGAAGGCTGGGAATACACAAGATATTTTGGAAGTGACGAATGATGCCCCCACTATAATATTTGGTTCCAAAATGGAGGAACCAGATGATGAAGAAGTCCCTCCCTTCTATTTGAGCCTGAATATCCACAACAAGTTATTACACAATGCCCTAATAGATTCTAGAGCTTCGCATAACTTGATGCCAAAGTCGGTAGTAGACTTATTGGGGTTGGAGGTCACTAGACCCTACAAAGACCTATATTCTTTTGATTCCAGATGGGTACCCTGTTTGGGGTTGATTAAAGACATGGTGGTAATGCTCGCTCAGATTCCAACAAAGAGCGTCATGATGGACATAGTAGTAGCTGATTTACCTGCTAAGTTCGGGATGTTGTTATCAAGATCCTAGGTAAAGAATCTAAAGGGAACCATGCAGATGGATTTATCTTATGCTACTATACCACTATTTGGAAGCAATCGGAAGTTATACAGAGAAAAAAGGATGGCTTATGTAGTTAGTAGTGATGAAAAGCCTGAGAATCACCCTATGTTCGTTGTGGACACAAACATGGGTTCCTCCATCCTTTTCAATTATGGTCCACATACTGATCCTAGACCCCCATTTTTTCATGAAGTAGAGGAAGACAAAGATTTTGCAGCAAGGCATAAGGCATCAGAGAGGCGAAAAAACGAAGAAGGATTGTGGAAGATGTAATTTGATGGTTCACTAAGCAAAAATGGAGCTGGAGCTGGGGTTTGGATCATACCTCCAGACCAAGAATCTAGAGCCCTATCCTATAAATTGACTTTTGAATGCACAAACAATGTGGATGAATATGAAGCTCTACTTTTAGGACTGAAAGCTCTAAAAGATCTGGGAGCCAGGAGAGTGCACGTATTTGGAGGTTCAGAACTGGTGGTGAATCAGATGAACGATAGTTATCAGGCGAAACACCCCAGAATGAGAGCTTATAGAAATGAAGTTTGGGATATGTTTGGAAATTTTTTCGACGAACATAAGATCTGGGCAATCCCAATATGTGACAATCAAGTGGTTGACTCCTTGGCCACTACTGCAGGTGGTTTTAAAACACCCATTTTTTACCAAGAAAAATACGAGGTTGAAGTGGTAAACAGGCCATCCATCCCAGATAATTCCAAGTATTGGCAAGTGTTTGAAGATGACCTACAAATTAGAAGGTTTTTAGAACCGTCTCATGAGTTTTCTAATGTTCAGATCGACACAGAGAATGAGAATGTAGAAGGTCTGGTGGACCAAGAGCAGTTAGGTGGCAAAGAGAATGGAAATAGGGGTTGGAAGAACACTCTGGGAGGCAAAGATATTGTCCAATTAAAAACAAACTATATTCCCAAAGGACTGATACCTCTAGAAAATCTCTTTGACCAAAATGATGTGGCAAAGAATCCCAAATTTGAACCTCCCAAGGATACAGTAGAAGATCAAAATTTGGGTTCTGTTGGGGAACCTTGGATGGTAAAGTTGTCTAAAAAATTGGAGACCAGGAGGAAAAAGCAGTATGTTGATCTGATGAAAAAATATGCTGCTGCTTTCGCCTGGAGCTATGAAGAGTTAAAGGAGTATGATACTTCAATAATCCAGCATTCCATCCCAATTTGGCCTGGAGAAAAACCTTTCAAACAGAAGTTGAGAAGAATTAATCCCAGGTTGGTGCTGGTGGTAGAAAAGGAGATCAAGAGGCTGTTCAACGCAAAGATTATTGTCACTCTGAGATTCTCTCAATGGGTGGCTAACCTAGTTCCTGTAAAAAAAAAGAATGGGGAAATTAGAATTTGTATATACTTCAGGAATTTGAAAAAAGCATCCTTAAAGGACAATTACCCTTTGCCCAAGATGGAACACTTCCTGCAAAAGGTAGTAGGGGCAGAAAGGATTTCTACAATGGATGGTTTTTCAGGGTATAATCAGATCAAAGTCAGTCCAGAATATCAAGAAAAGACTACTTTCACCACTCCATGGGGTACTTTCATGTATGCTAAGATGCCTTTTGGATTGATGAACGCTGGAGCTACCTTCCAGAGAATGATGGACATTGCCTTTGCTGAAGAAAAGGATAATTTTCTGGTGGTATACATGGATGATATCACAGTGTATTATGTTGAAATATTGTAACTTCAAAGAATATTATATTTGTATATTATTTATTCCGGAGATGTTCCATACCTCCGATGTGATTATACTATAAATCCGGAGATGTTTATTCCTCCGATTTGGTTGTGGTAACTAGGGTTATTAGACCCACCATGTGGGGGTCGGCCCAGTCAGTTATAATGGGGTATTTAACCTATTGGTTAAATACGAGCCTACATGTACTTGTGTAAAATACATATCAGAGTAGTGTATAAATAGAGGAGGTGTGTTCCTCATTACACACACTCACACACTTGAGGATAGCGCACTTGTGGAGGAGAGGCCTGCTATTGTGGAGGAGGAGATCATGTCTCAGGGTTTGATCTTTGTATATTGCTGGTCATCTATATTGAGGAAGCTTTGCTGGGTTTTCTACCCCATGAGGGTTTCCCAGGATAAATCTCTGTCTCTTGTGTTTATGCTATGCTTGTTGTTTCTTCAGTGATCCTGTATATGCTATTATTGTGAAATGGAATGTAATGCTGCTATTTTATTTCTTAGCATATTAAATCTTAACATGGTATCAGAGCTAACTTGAAGGAAGACAAGGTATGGCACTAACGACACTTCCTTTACTTACGACAATTTGAAGGTTAGGGTTTTACATAGCAAAAACCAGTCATCGTAGCACTTTCGCTATAAATCCGTTTTGGAGAAGTTTTCGGATCTGAAATTGTTACAGGACGAAGATTAAATCTCCAGGTACCTTGTGTCCAAAGGACAACCTCTAATTCGTTGTACTTTGTGATTTATGATCAGTACAAGTTAGGGTTTCTGCCTCTTCCAGATCTCAGTCAAATTCAGGTGACCTAGGAAACAAGGTCATAACTTGGGCTAGGAAGCTCCAAATGAAATTTCGTAAAAAGTGACAGGTAGTACATAGACTTTAATATCTCAGGAAACTTTTTCAAAGGCCGAAATTCAACCAGTGACACGTGGCACTCCGTACAAGTTCGCTCTCCTGTTTTATCCCATAAACAGGTCACGTTGCGACACTTGGCATAACTCTCTCTCAGAGAGTCCAATTGAGGTCATACCTGTCAAGATAGAAAGATAACAGGTCGAGCTATCTCAGGAAACTTTTTCAGAGGCCGAAGGTGAACCAGTGACACGTGGAAGGCCGTACAAGTTCGCTCTCCTGTTTTATCCCATAAACAGGTCACGTTGCGACACTTGGCATAACTCTCTCTCAGAAAACCCAATTGAGGTCAGACCTGTCAGGATGGAAAGATAACAGGTCAGGCTACTACAGAAAAAGGGTTTCAGACCCTGTGGAGCAAAAATTTAAGAGTTATAGTAGAAACAATCAGGTGCATATTTCTGTCAAAACAGAATTATTTTTGGAGCACCTTTATTCATGGCTTCCGGAATTTAGGGTTTCGGAGAAAGTTAGAATTTTTGGAATCAGAGTCCACGTCTGAATGCTACTCAGAAAAATCGAAATTTAGAGACCAAGTTTGAATTTTTTGGATGGGTGGAAGACCGGGCTTGATCAAACCCCAGTTCGGGATTTTGATCGGAAAGATGGAAAATTAGGGCTTCAGCAAAAGTTGGAATTTTTGAAGTCTGTAACCATGGCTGGAAACTCCTAAGAAAAATAAGAGTTTAGAGCCTTGGATTGAACCTTTTGTTTGGGAAGAAGGGTGGGCTTCATCAAACCCTAGTTCGGGATCCTGTCCAGAAGATCCAGAAGTTTCAAAGGCAATTTTGAGGGGTCAAATTTTGGAAATTCCAAAGTTGAAGTATGCTAGTTTGATCAGCTCAGCAAGACATATTCTTTCATCCATTGAGAAGTGTGAAAGTCAAAGGTTGAATCTTTAGGGGTTTCTCTAGAAAACCCTAATTAAGCTCCAAATCAAGTTTCAGGGGGAGTTGAGGCTAAGGCCTTACATAAGAAGACTACAAGAAGTCTCAACAGGTATGACTTAAGGAGGCTCAGGTATGTCTTGAAATCTAATTCTTAATTAATTTCATGATGTGTTTGTCTTCATATTATTTGTTAGTACAATCTTGATTAATGTTAGACTTATCTTATCACCCTAGTAACAGTATGAATGCATGTGAATGATTGAAGACATTCATTGATTAGGGTTATATGATTGTACTAATGCATTATGGTGTTGTGTGAGGTTGATGTTGTCTGCTAACAAGATACAGGTACATCACAAAAGACAAATCAAGTTCCATGACCATGACCACATGAAGACAAAGACTCATCCATAATCTTTGTTCTACTTACGAGGTATGTATGACCTTGTTGTATTATGCTTAACCTATGAGACATGCAGGTTCTAGCTCAGGATCTCTAAATCATTGAAGAGATTGTTTAGGTATGTTGTACATAACTAAGTAGGTATACTAATCCAGGTATGTTTCCCATGAATCTTACCTTGTGTTAAGATCCCTTATATAAGTATACTTGGTATGATTGGTTATGCTTATTCATAAAGTTAGTAATCAAGGGATTATGCATATTATGTCTTTTATCTTGATTGATGATATGCATGAGTAAAACAAGACTTCCCTGAAATCTTGAATACTAATGTTTATTAACTATAATCATGACTATACATTCTCAAGATTATTTAGAACTATAATGTTTTGATAACATTTAGAACATACTAATGGGTGTATGTTTGTGTATGAGATCATGAGGATGACACTTGAACATGCACAGTGGTACATAATGAATAGAAGTTCAAAAGACATACAGAAGATCAAGCTGGAGGCAACCACACAAACATAAAAGATAAGCATTTGAGTTGTTATTTGAAATAGTAAATGATATTGCCTGTAATAGGTTGTATGCATATTTGTATTCCTATAATATATCATGCTAAGTGTAAATATTCAGAGAACATTGAACAGTATACTACTAATATGCATATGATCGGTAAGATGGACAAACATTCCATTGTTGCTTGTCTAGAATGAAACCTCTTTGCTGACATGCTGAGAGTTGTGCACACTCTCGATAGTATGTTCTGGTAGAGATGGAAGGCATCTAGATAGCCACTGTATGCATACAGGATATGGGAAAGTGTTGTGCCAAAGTATTGGTCAAGATAGTTGCATAACTATGTAAATGATATCTGTATGCATAATAGGTTATCATGTCAATATGATTTGATGATTATGAAGTATTACTAATCATGTACCTAATTTTGATTTGTAGGAAAAATCATGATGAATGATGAACAAGTGATGGATGTTCAACAAAAGGATTTACAAATCAAACACACTATAGAAGGATTGTGGCTAGAAGATTCTCCTAGAAAGAGGAAGAGAATCATGATGAAATGTTTGCTCCAAGTGGCTAGATAAGACCATTCTCTTAATGGTGTAATTAAAGAAGAAATGTGAATCAAGTTTTGATAAGCTTAATGATCACCATGGGTGATGTGGATCTCAACCTTTGCTACAAGGTTGAATATGATTTCTATACACAGATGACATGGATGCAAGAAGGAACTCACCACAGAGTTCGAATGATATTGAGGCTCATATCAATAGACCCATTTGATGAGAGATGGCATAGATAGATGACTGTAGAAAAGAAAATAAAAGTTCTTAGATTAATGTATTACTTCCTAGGTCTGGAAGTATGGAAAGGCTCAGTAGGAATCCTTCTCAACCATAGAAAGTATGCTGAGAAATCTTGAGAAGACTTGATATGATGGAATGGCCACTCTTATGGATTCCAACTTGAAACTGTTAGGAGATGACTCATCAGAGTTAGTGGATATAACTCTGTACAATCAAATTATTGGGTCATTGTTGTATCTAACATATACTAGATTAGAGATATGCCTTGTTGTGAACACCTTGAGTCAGTATCTAGTGGAAACTAGATGTGTTCACCTGATAGTTGCAAAGCATGTGATAAGGCACATAAAGGACACGATAGAATGCTATCTTGAAGATCATGACTTCAGATGGTTATTCAGATTCTGATTGGGAAGGAAGTGTATCAGACAGGAAGAACACATCGAGAGGATGTTATTGTCTGGGGTTAGCCATGATCTTGTGGTTTAGCTGGAAGCAGTCTAGTGTGGCTCTCAGCACAAGCGGAATATATGGCTGTTTGCTCCACTAGTTGTGAAGAAGTTTGGCTTCAGGATTGTTTGACTTAGAGATAGAACCAACTGAGATCCTATGTGATAATTAGAGTTGTATCAAGATGACATAGAATCTAGTGTTCCATGATAAGTCAAAGAACATAGGGAACAAACAAGATATGATGCGGAAAGAAACTATAAAGTTTGAATTTGTAACAGGTTACCATTGTACTAACCAAACCTTTACCTCAAGTGAAGAAGTTACCAACATACTAACCAAACCTCTGTCTCAAGTGAAATTTGAATACTTCCGAGACAAGCTTGGTGTAGTTCAAAAAGGACCCTCCTCGAAAGGGGGAGTAGTATAGTCACTGATGATAAGTTGGTCTCATCGAACAACAAGGTCGATGATGAGGTAACCTGTTCTCCACACCTAGATACTTAGAAATATTTAGATTTAGGACTCTTAGAATACTTAGTTTTACTTATACATGCCTTTGATGTTAGATGTATTAGTAAGAATACATGCTTTTGATGTTAGATGTATTAGTAAGAATACATGCTTTTGATGATAAGATGTATTGGTAAGAATACATACTTTTGATGACACATGTATTGATTAATGTACTTGTATGGTTGAGGATACTTGTACTTGTATTGATGTGAATACATGTGGGGATTGTATCATCCTTGAACACTTGTTCTAAAGAGAGCCGTAGACGTATGGTCTCCGAGAATGAAGTCCTTAGTGGACAGTTGAGGGGATTGGATCATCCCTGGACTTTCAGTCCTAAAGAGAGCCGTAGACGTGAGGTCTCCGAGAATGAAGTCCTTAGTGGATAGTTGAGGGGATTGGATCATCCCTGGACTTTCAGTCCTAAAGAGAGCCGTAGACGTGAGGTCTCCGAGAATGAAGTCCTTAGTGGACAGTTGAGGGGATTGGATCATCCCTGGACTTTCAGTCCTAAAGAGAGCCGTAGACGTGAGGTCTCCGAGAATGAAGTCCTTAGTGGACAGTTGAGGGGATTGGATCATCCCTGGACTTTCAGTCCTAAAGAGAGCCGTAGACGTGAGGTCTCCGAGAATGAAGTCCTTAGTGGACAGTTGAGGGGATTGGATCATCCCTGGACTTTCAGTCCTAAAGAGAGCCATAGACATGAGGTCTCCGAGAATGAAGTCCTGAATGAACAGGCAGGGGATTGCATCATCCCCGGACTGAGGTCCCAGAATAGAGCCGTAGACTGGGTCTCCGATAATGAAGTCCTGAATGAACAGGCAGGGGATTGTATCATCCCCGGACTTCGGTCCCTGAATTGATCCATAGACGTGTGGTCTCCGAGAAGTGGGGATTGTATCATCCCCGGACTTCGGTCCCTGAATTGATCCGTAGACGTGTGGTCTCCGAGAAGTGGGGATTGTATCATCCCCGGACTTCGGTCCCTGAATTGATCCGTAGACGTGTGGTCTCCGAGAAGTGGGGATTGTATCATCCCCGGACTTAGGTCCCTGAATTGATCCGTAGACGTGAGGTCTCCGAGAAGTGGGGATTGTATCATCCCCGGACTGCAGTCCCTGAATTGATCCGTAGACGTGAGGTCTCCAAGAAGTGGGGATTGTATCATCCCCGGACTTAGGTCCCTGAATTGATCCGTAGACGTGAGGTCTCCGAGAAGTGGGGATTTTATCATCCCCGGACTGCGGTCCCTGAATTGATCCATAGACGTGAGGTCTCCGAGAAGTGGGGATTGTATCATCCCCGGACTTAGGTCCCTGAATTGATCCGTAGACGTATGGTCTCCGAGAAAGTGATTTTTGATGTGGTTACTTGTATCGGTAGGATACTTGTATTGATGATGTGGTTACTTGTATCGGTAGGATACTTGTATTGATGATGTGGTTACTTGTATTGGTAGGATACTTGTATTGATGATGTGGTTACTTGTATCGGTAGGATACTTGTATTGATGATGTGGTTACTTGTATCGGTAGGATACTTGTATTGATGATGTGGCTACTTGTATCGGTAGGATACTCGTATTGTTGATATGGTCACTTGTATTGGCATGAATACTTGTACTGCTGATGATCGTATGATGACGATACTGATTATCATGTGATGACGATGCTGATGATCGTGTGATGAGGATGCTGATGATCGTGTGATGACGATGCTGATGATCGTGTGATGACGATGCTGATGATCGTGTGATGACGATGCTGATGATCGTGTGATGACGATGCTGATGATCGTGTGATGACGATGTTGATGATCGTGAGATGACAATGCTGATGATCGTGTGATGACGATGCTGATGATCGTGTGATGACGATGCTGATGATCGTGAGATGATGATGCTGATGATCATGTATCATGAGGATCCAGATGATGATATTGTTGTAGTTGTTCAAGTGCTACAGAAGATAAAGACTCAATACTGAAGATGTCGATGTTCCAGTATTGAAGATGTTCCAGTAACTGCTTGAGTTACTAATGATGTTGAGAAAGCTTCCAATGATTTATAGATGTATCATGTATGATGTTGATGACTCCTTGCTCGTGCAGATACTGTTATAATATCCTTCTCGTTAAGGGGGAGTGTTGAAGTATTGTAACTTCAAAGAATATTATATTTGTATATTATTTATTCCGGAGATGTTCCATACCTCCGATGTGATTATACTATAAATCCGGAGATGTTTATTCCTCCGATTTGGTTGTGGTAACTAGGGTTATTAGACCCACCATGTGGGGGTCGGCCCAGTCAGTTATAATGGGGTATTTAACCTATTGGTTAAATACGAGCCTACATGTACTTGTGTAAAATACATATCAGAGTAGTGTATAAATAGAGGAGGTGTGTTCCTCATTACACACACTCACACACTTGAGGATAGCGCACTTGTGGAGGAGAGGTCTGCTATTGTGGAGGAGGAGATCATGTCTCAGGGTTTGATCTTTGTATATTGCTGGTCATCTATATTGAGGAAGCTTTGCTGGGTTTTCTACCCCATGAGGGTTTCCCAGGATAAATCTCTGTCTCTTGTGTTTATGCTATGCTTGTTGTTTCTTCAGTGATCCTGTATATGCTATTATTGTGAAATGGAATGTAATGCTGCTATTTTATGTCTTAGCATATTAAATCTTAACATATTCAAAGTCTGATGACGAACATCTCAAACACCTAGACTATGTTTTTAAGAAGTGCATAAAATATGGTATCTCCCTCAACCCAAAGAAATCCCATTTTGATTTAGAAGAGGCTAAGCTCCTGGGACATATTATTTCTAAGGGAGGTATTAAGATTGACCTTGAGAGGGTTAGTGCGATCCAGAAAATTGGAGATCCCAGAAGTAAAAAGGAGGTACAATCTTTTATTGGACAAGTGGGTTTTTTTAGAAGGTTCATACCTAGCTTTGCTGAGATTATGATGAGCATTACCAACATGCTGAGAAAGGAAAGCCAGATAAGGTGGACGGAGGAAACAAAAGATTCTTTCAAGGGAATCAAAAATGCTATTTCTAAGGCCCCTATATTAGCAAGCCCTCATTTTTCTAAAGATTTCCTGATTTTTTCTTATGCTTCTGAGCATACTGTAGTAGGAGTGTTGCTGTAGAAGAATGATCAAAAGGTCGAACAGCTAATTGCTTTTTTCAGCAGAGTATTGAGAGATACAAAATTAAAATACGATATCATGGAGAAATAGGCTTATGCTTTAATCAAGTCATTGAAATATTTTAGGGTCTATATTCTCCATTCACACATCATTGCTTGTGTCCCAAACAGTGCAGTAAAAGCTATCCTCACCCAGGATGATCCAGAAGGAAGAAGAGCAAAATGGATCGCTGTGCTGCTAGAATACGACCTGGAAATAAAGCCTACCAAACTGATAAAGGGGCAAGGGTTAGCAAAATTGATGACCAAAGCTAACTATGACTCTTTGCAACTAAATTTTTTGCAAGACTCTTTATGTCAGCTGGACATAGGATTACAAATAAAGCCCGAATTTCCTGCGTCTCCCTAGTACTCTGACAGTGTTTATGTATTGTAAAATCGACAGGCTCCAGCAGGATTAAGTAAGAGCAGGGCCAGAGCTGTAAAATTAAAGGCCGCAAAATATTGTATCATGAATCAGTTCTTGTATTGGAAGGATCCTGGAGGCGTACTGCTAAATTTCCTATTAGAGGACGAATCCAAACATACTAAGAGAGAATTTCATAAGGGGGATTGTGGTGGTCACCATTCTTGGAAGGTCACAGTGAACAAAATCCTAAGCGCTGGTCTCTATTGGCCCACCATGTTCACAGATGTGTATAATGAAACAGTAACCTATCACCAATGTCAAAATTTTGAAGGAAAGAGGAAAGTCGTATCACTACCCCTTCACCCAGTCATAGTAGAAGCTCCTTTTCAACAATGGGGACTGGATTTCATTGGGGAGATAAACCCTAACTCTTCGGGACAGCACAGGTGGATATTGACGGCCACGAATTACTTCACTAAGTGGATAGAAGCTATACCTACCAGGAATGCAACAGAAAATGTTATTATGGACTTTTTGGAGGATAATATCCTATCTAGGTTTGGTTGCCCCAAAAGGATTGTGACTGATAATGCGCCTGCATTTTGTTCCAAGAAGATGGTTAATTTCTGCCACAAATATCATATCAGTATGAACCAATCTACAACCTATTACCCCCAAGGAAACGGTCTGGCAGAATCCTCCAATAAAAGCTTAGTAAAGATCATAAAGAAATTATTGGAAGAGAATGAAGGCATGGCACACTAAGCTAAAGTATGCCCTATGGGCTGGTAGAATAAGCACTAAAAGGGCCATTGGAATGTCTCCATTCCAATTGGTGTCTGGAGCTGAAGTAGTTTTTCCAGCTTCTTTGGGGTTGCCAGTTATGAGGTTGCTGCAAGGGTTAGAAGAAGAACCGAATCATATGCAGAGGAGAGTAAACCAAATAATTGAGTTAAATTAGTTGAGAACTAAAGCCTATGACAGAGTACAAGGACACCAACAAAAGATGAAAGAGGCATTTGATAAGAAGACCAAAGAAGATAAATTTCAGGTGAATGACCTGGTTCTGAAATGGGACTTCCCAAGAGAAGACAAACACGGTAAGTTTGACCACATGTGGATGGGTCCATACATCATTGTTGCACCCAGAGGAACCAACTCTTTTATACTGGAAGAGCAAGATGGGTCTTCTTGGTCGGGAGGACTAGTCAATGGCAGATTTTTAAAGCATTATCTATCCTAGACAAGCCAGGTAATTCATGTACCATAACTTGTACATATTTTTCCTTTTTTCAGTTGTTTGAACGTTTAACGGCGAACCAGAAGACTTGAAGCCCGAAGTGAAGGCCCTAAGATCTGAAAGGGGAGGCCACGCAATTTTTGTTGTCTTTTTTGTTTTTCTTTAAGTATTCTACCAGGAGGCGAAGGCAAGCACAGTTCCAAACTTCAGGTTCTGAGAAAAAATTTCAGTCTAGGGCCACAAGGAAAACTGCCCAATGTATTAGGCACTTAGTCTACGGAGTTCTTTGCTACCTCGCAAGGAGGATAGCATCCTCGAGTTGGAGCCAGTTGTTAACACCTGATTTTTACACCTCATAAATATCAAGTGTGAAAGGAGTAGGGTTGGAGAAACATACCTGATAAAGGCTTGAATCCCTAGTCTTCCTCCATGATGAGGAGCCAGAATAGGAAAAATTAATATATAAAGAGCTAAGAGGGAATACCCCATAAGAAATCCATGAAGAAGTATATGAAGGAACCTTCTAAGCGAATAAATAACCTCAAATCCTAAGTCTGACATCCGAAAGTATTACAAGGACTAAGTCTCGGTAAGAAGAACCACCGTAGATGCAAAGCGAAGACAGATCCACGATCTAAGATTCATCTCATCGAGAAGCTGAGTGATGGATAACCAAAAAGGTGGTAGCGACGGATGATACTGCCAGACAGATGGCAGCTGGAGGGCTTGTCGTGGGAAGGAGAGCGATAAACAAAACCACCACAAGGGCATGAGATACCGGGGTGGTAGATTCATAAAGCAATCCATGACGCAGAGAGTGGGTAGGCCATATCAATGGTGTGGAGAGGAAAGAAGATGCACAAAAGAACAGACAGTAGGACCTATCGTCAGGGAAAGGTTGAACATTGAATGTGTCGCTCATCTCCACTGTAGATGCAAAGTGGAACAAGATCTACGGTCCAAGCTTAGTCTCGTCGAGAAGTAGCATGATATATACCTAAGAAGGTGGTCGCAATGGATGAAACCACTACACATGTGTCAACGCCACAGTTGATCGTGGGGAAGGAAAGTGGTATCTAAAACCACTCTGGGAAAACATCGATGATGCTCCGTGGACACGTGGTAGCAGTGGGATGACGCAAATTGGACCCTACCTGGGATCCGACAGTGAGTAGGAATAAAATGTCGCATCAGAAGATTAAATAAAGGTCTAGATCCAACGATCGAAAATCACACGTGAAAAATCAGCGGCCGGGATCGTCGGATAATTCGTGGATAAGATCGATGGTTAAGTAAAGGAGATTTAGATATATAAAACCCTCAGCGGGTTTTGTAGACATTTGTTCATTTGGAAAACTGTCAAGGTCAGGAAGCTTCTCGGCGGGTGGGAGACGGCGAGGGCGACGGGGCTTTCGACAGAATCATTCCATAGGATTTACTGTCAACAGGTAGGCCCTTCCGACTGAGACTTGTCAGTAAAGTAGATAATTCAATAGAATCATGGAAGAAGGTTCCACTGTGAGCACAAGTAGAGTTAGGAATGCCCTGGAGGACAGGGATGATAATATTTTTGACACAGTTACACAACTTCTCGTAACTGAAATAAAAAGAAGGATGAAAGGCCTGCGGGATGAAGGTACAAATGTACATAGGTTTTTTCATTTGTCTTTCATTTTGTTTTGTCCAAACCAGATCATGTCATTTCTCGAGTTCGTCTCTGGGTGTGCATCCAACTATGAGGGATCCCAGAAAGTTATCATGAATAGCCTGCAGAGTAAAATTGTCTGTTCTATAGAACCTTCGGTGGTGCGTCGGTCGTTTGAAGTCCCTGGTTTTCTCACACCCGAATCTGAAGAGTTCTCCGAAGTAGCACTGGTAACCCTCTATCGTAAAATACCTCCCGAGAGTTGGCAAGTCTTTTTGACCACTTGCCTAAAACCGGATCTAGAAATTGAAGAAACCCCTTACCTAGTAGATGTTAGCCTGTTTAATACCAATACCCAATTGGTTTTTTCGTTACTTGCACAGTTCTTAGGTCTTGATAGTGACAGGGTGGTGATGGAAGTACAATTAAGCTTGCAGTATAGAATAAGCGTTGGCCCACTCCTAGTCAGTTATGAGTCAGTCCACGGTCTCAGGTTTGAAATTTTTACAGCAGAAAGCATTAACGCCCAATTGGTGTCTTTTTTGAACACTAGATGTTTCCAATTTTAGGCCTATCTAATGAAGTTGGTTCTGGACAGTAACCTCAATGAGTTACGTTTCCCATCGGAGGTTTATGCCAATCACCTAGAAAACAACATGTTCAATTACATGAATTCTATGCTATCTGTGTTGTACAAATTATTTTTTGAAGAAGGGATGCCAAGAGTACTGCCTAAAATGAAAACCTTGTTGCAGTTGAAAAGGGAAGTGGTAGTGCGAGACTGGTTTTTATCCAGAGACTCCATAGTAATCTAGCTATATGGATTTACACACGAACCTTACGTGCTACTGGCCTTTCTGACATCTAAAATTTTCTCTTTGGAATTTATCAGACAAAAGTTGATCCTGGAAGACAAGCTTTTTTCAAAATTCAAGAAAGGGGTAGATTTGAAATTTCCTTGGGTCGTTGGCCCATTCATTGTAAATAATAAAGAGGCCATTGCAGAAGTATGGAAGTTGATGGAAGGTTTTGAGTTTCAAAAATATGTGGCAGCAAGCTACTATCCTTATCATATAATCTCTGACATAAAGAAGCTGAGTAACCTGAGTGGTTTCGAGCATAACGAAATAGAAGGGTTAGCAGTCGAAAGGAATTTGTTACAGTACGAACCAGAAATAGAAATGGCCCCCGACTTGCAAGTCGATGGTCTCATTTTGCTAAAGGAAGCTATAGAAATGGAAGAAGTGCCTAAGATTGTTGAAGTAGGAGAGAAAACGAATTTCCACGAAATCTTAGAAGAGCATGATGAAGAAAGAGGAAAGAGATGCAGAGTTGGGAACCAAGAATTGGCCCAGACACAAGCTACCATGACTATTTCAGTGGAAGCCGAAGATAATAGAGAAGGGGAAAATCCAATTCCTGGTGTGCAGGTAGTGGAATACAATTTCAAGGGAGCTCAGGAAAGCGGAGATACAAGTAAGTTCTCTTCGAGAGGAAAGATGTTTGATAAATATGCACAGGACAAGTAGGCCTCAGCTTAGCAGATATACGACCTGTTACCAAAGGCTTGACATTTGACAAAATCAGGCATCTCCCTAGTATCCAGCCGAAATGTGAAGGCAGGTACTCTAAATGTGGCGGTGGCTACCTCGAGTAAACTGAAAGAGGTAACGTATTATTTTACAAAAATATCGGCTCCCAATAGGGTCCAGATGCATATGCAACTAGGGGACGTTATTTATGAATATTATATACAGGCGAAGCTGAAAGTGGGGAAGTTTGAAGAAATAATCAGTAAAATGGACACTCATTTGAGACAAGAAAGACAGGAGAACAAAGCACACCAGTAGCAAATCAGGAAGATACAATTAGATCTAGTTGCTAGTGATGGTAGCGGTAAAGCTACTAAGAAAATGTTGATAGAAAAGGAAAGCCTAATCCAAACATTACAGAAGAAAGCAAAAGTCTCAAATACCCAGTTGATCCAAACTCTTAAAGTGACTAAATTGGAATAGGAGAAAGAAGCCTTAGTCAAAGAACTCATAGAAAAACGGTCTGAATTGCTAAAGTTGACTGAGAAAAAGGCATATTGGGAAAAGGAAAAGCTAAGTTTGGAGCAACAGATTGAAGACTTGAAAGATAACTTGCCCATTTTGAACATGCGGCCTACCTAGGGAAATCAGGAGAAGGAGAAAATAAATACTGATAGCCTCTCACAGGCTTTGTCCCAAGTTAGTCTCAAGGAAGTAGAGATCAAACAACTGAAAGAAAGGACCTCGAAGCTAGAAGAACAGAACATGCATGTGTAAGAAGAAGTGAAAAAATTGCAGAAAGAGAATAAAGGGCTGATAGAAACAAATCACCGATTTGTCTCCCAAGTAACCGGGAATATCCCTATGCAGACGGGAAGAGATTTAATCTGGGATGAGATTATAGATATCGCTACAAATCTCAGACCATACTTGATCTCCTTGAACACTTGGGAGAGAGCGATAAAGAAAGCTTTGAAGAGTTGTGCATTAACCAGAAGTAACTTGCAACTCAGACCTAAGGAAATAGCTCGAGACGCCATAGACTTCTTGAGACCTCAGTCCAAAGAACAATTGAGTGCTCTGGGTATAAAAAATAGAGTGGCTACTATCGCTTGGGCATGGAGGATGCTAGGTAAGTTTTCCCTTGTAGAATAGCTTGAGGACCGATGTGCATCGATGAACGAGCAGATTGCAGAGATAAAGAAAAGGTTCGAGAAGATCTTCCAGAAAGGTTTTCCCTCTCTTTGGAATGAAAGAAATGAACTCATCCTACATAATGATTACAAAGACTTGCTATGTGCCATAAAGATGGACCATGAAAATTTTCAAATGTTGAGACGTATCCTCACGGGAAAAATACTGCTAGAAAAGCTTGCACCTGATTTTGAGATCCTGAACCGGCTGAGAAGTTTGAGCGAGGGAGCTTTCGTATTGCCAAATGACAAGAATGTGGAGCTAAAAGTATTGGTGAAAGAGATGGCGTCTCATGAGAGCATCATGGCCGACCAGTGGAGTTACTTGGAGAAGTACGGGAGAATGAAACATTCACTTCAGACTCTTTAGTAGTGGTTACTTGTTCTTTTATTTTCAAAGGATTGATGTTATGAGTAAAAGGCTTCTAAGACATTCCTATTTTTGAAAAGTAATATGTAATATTTTTTGAGGCAGCTAAATGGATAGCCAGCTGGAACTTTTATACTTACTATGTTTACTTTACTATGATGTCAAATTCCATTCAGTAATAATACTAGAAAATGTAAAATATTTAGGATGGGTCTACCTATTTTTTGTTTGAAAACAGTTATGACAAACCAATTTTTGATGAGATGGCATATGGTTGTAACTGTTTTCTGTTTTGGAGGAGCCGAGCCTAGAGCTTGAAGGTATCTATATATACATGTGTAATAAAAGGCACAAGGGTTGGAAATCTTATGAAAAAACTATTTGTGTTTTGATGATCAGTTTGTAAGACTTTTCTTGGAGTTTTGTTTAATAGAAATTAAAGAGTTGAAGCCTGTGTTTTGACAAGGATTCTTGTGTAATCGGTCTGGTAGTCTGTACCTTCCTTTTTTCCCATGTGCAAATGTGTTTGTCTCTTTTTTATTCCATTCTGTGTTATTTCCTTCATGCTTGGATCATGGTAACAGTTAAGTAGAATTCATAGAGATTATGCTCTCCTTAGATTATTCCAAGTATTTCATGAAATATATTCTGCTAAAGTTGATGTAGGATTCATCCTTGTTAGATGCCTTACATTGATGGATTGTTTCTTTTCTCTTCTGTTCCACAAATTAAAGCTCTTTGACTACTGGCTGCTTGCTACCTCGCCCTTGTGAATGCATTTGCATAATCTTTGTGAAAACTGCTTTCCAGAACTTGTTAAAGGTGACTCCATCGCCCAAATGAAATTCATGTGTTTTCAACCAAATAGTTCCTGAATCCTTTTTTCTTTGTTCCAAAATAGAAATCTGATCTTCTGTACAATTTTTGTAATTGAATATCTTAGCCGTGAATGCTGGTGTTCCTTTTTCATTATTGACAATCATGATTATTCTAGTTGTTTCACGAGGTCGTAGAGAGATCCCTCTATGTTTACGTTTGATCATAAGCGCAAACCAAAGATTGGTTAGTGGTTACCTGAGATTACCCTCTTTCAGCCTTGGGGGTCATTTTTGGTGTTAACACGCATGATGAAATCTTTCAATCAAGAACCAATGATGTAAATGCATGTTGAAAGTGAGGTAACTTTCCATTAAGGCATGTAGGCCCAAGGTACTCGATTGGTTTCTAGATTCAATCCTCATATGATGATTTGATGTTGACAAGGATGAACCTGTCGAAGGAGGGCCATGATGAATCCCCCATCATCAACACAAAACTCGATAATATATGTTGAGAGTATATCGGATGGTACGGTAACATGCAAGACTAACTCAGAATAGACAAACATGATGGAGGGTGTACTGACTGCAGATAATGAGTGGTGAAAATATTCTTGAACATGGGCATGGAATGACTTGGTAGTATTGACATGAAGAGTATGACACCAATTCCTAATGCAATTGATGGTGGAAGCACTCTTCGAATGACTCAAAGGAGTGACAAGACTCAGGAAGCAGGTAAAACTCGAGGACAAACGGATGACCCAAGTACTGTATGCAAATGCAAATGAGTGCCATGTTTAGGAATGACTAATTACTGCCACAGGTAAAGGGTGTAACATAAAAGATTTCCTTTTTCCCCATCATGACTGATGAGTGCCTCATGTGTTTTTTATGAGCTTGATGAGGGTAACCAGATGCTCGGTATAGCTCATGTCATAGATGAGTCCAATCCCAAATATTTTCCGAACCTAGGAGAGGAGGGGTTCGTCCCATGGCAGGCCCTTCAATGTTAAATTTTAACGAGTCCACAGAAGGGAAGCTCAGTTGTCATTTCATGTTTAGAGAGTCTGAAAAGAACTAAAGAAGACTCCAACGGTCCTTTTTCGTAAAGTTAGCCTCATCGCCCGAAAAGGGTAAAACAATGTGGGAGAGGACTCTTCTAGTCATGATTGGCTGGAGTATTCCTTTTTCATAAATAGTGCCCCTGGTCCGAAAAAAGTAAACAATAACCAAGGAGACGACCATTCAAATACTTTAACAAGCGTGAATGTGACAAGTTCGCTTGGCAATCTTTTCGTATTTCGAGAGCCTGAAAAGAGCTTAAAGATAAACTTCGGGGGGGTTCCTTTTCCATACGAGTTTTAACGAGCCCGGAAAAGTGATAAATCATAACTCGGTGACTTATTCTCATGGTTTTAAGAGCACAAGAAAGAACAAGGAGTAAGCTCATCATCATTAAATAATTGAAATCTAACGGATGAAAATAACAACGAAAACATTCAACGGGTTGTTCATACCTGAGATGATCGCTACGATGTGAAAAAGTCTCACATGGAACACTTAACGTCTCTGCATGCTTGAAAACTAGGTCAAATAGTCAACCGGGCATTCAAATGCAGTAAAAATGATCCAAAGTATAGCAAATAACCCATAGAGAATCTAAATTTGAAAAAGAATATTCCCTTTTTGTTTATAAAATAGAAAAAATGACCAAATATAGTTACCATTGTTTATTTGCCAAATTGGGGAGAAGAAAGTGCCATTTGGAGCAAAATTTCATTCGTCAGTTCCCGGAGCTATGAGCGACCATTTCACAAACCATTTGGAGCAGGTAAACCTAAATCTCAGCCATCAATTTTCTAGTGGTTTACAATTTCAATTTTTGTCCAATTTTTAGGTTTTTGGGGTTGATTTGTGAGGGGTTTGTGCGCCCTCAGGTCGTCGCAGGCCTTGCTTACGGGAACTGCGACAAACCTGAGTCGTCGCAAAACCCATGAATGCGTCTTGCAACGATGTTTCCCTATCTGCAAGGACGATTTGCAATGGCGGAAACATCCATCTCAAAAATCAAACCCAACCCATAAGAAAAACTTTTAATAGCTTGGGTGAGTTCTAATGGTGCTTAAATGCTTCTTTTAACAGGTTTGTGGCCGCCACCATGGTTCTAGAATGGCGTGAGCGAGAACATGAAGTGGATGATGTACAAGCAGAAAATGATCCATTATGTGTGGAGGCATTGAGAAACTGCGGGTTGTTGAAGTTCTTCCAAGTCCAAGGCATGAGGGCCCAACTGCTACTACTAGAGCATATGATCCAGAGTTGGGATGCAGCTCAATAATACTTCATGATAAAGCACATATTGACTATAGATGTGGATGACATCTACTTCTTGACCGGAATGTCCTGGAGGGGGGACAATGTGGCTCTCACCGGATCATGGGGGAGTGACCAGACGGTGGATGACTTGATTGCCCAACATTGTGTTGGTTGTGGAGCCTGATCTCCAGATTTAGAGATATTATTATTCAGCCGTGTTTGTACCCTAGCTTTATTATCCAGCTGTGTTTATACCCCATCTTTTTATAATGGAGATACCCCAGCTTGTATCTCCCTTATAAAAGAAATACATTGTAACACGGCTAGGGTTGATGTATTAGGTTTTATGCATTGTGAAGATCTCTGAGATCAAAAGAGAGACTGTGAGACAGTGAAGAGGAAGTGCAGCGGTTGTGTTGCAGGTTGTATCCCAGGGATTCTGACATGGTCCGATGGACAGAGGTGATGGCCCACCATGGTGGTGGGGGTCCGATCATCGGGTACAGTCCTAGATTCTTCACCTGGTTGGAAGGCCAGCTACTCATGATAGAGGACTATCCGTACAGTGGTACGGATTTTAGGGAGGACCCATACCTAGTGCTACTTGAGGGGGCAGAGTGGGGAGACATCGGTAAGAACAATGACCCTTGTAATTTTTATTTCGTGTATTTATAATTTTTTTGGATAGTGCTGATGAGTTAATAACATGTGTGTGCAGATGTGGGTCCTTCAGAACCGGTGGGAGTTTCTCTTCTCACAAGGAGAGGAGAGGCACCACCAGTAACCCCAGCCATGCATGATGCCATTGTGGAGATGGATGACGTCTATGAGAACCTTACCAGGTAGACATTGGACGTTCCAAACGCAGCAGTACATGAGTTGTCGAGGCCCATGCAGAGGTACACAGTTTGTGTGACTATGCGTTTTGGTACGCTACTCCACAAGGTAGCCAGCGAAGTTGACTGCTTCCACGTCCAGTGGGCGATGGCTGCGAGACCTAGGGTTGCATGGGCCAGGAGTCAGGCCTTGTGATGTTATTATGTATGTACTGAGAGCTATGTGAGCCTCAGATTTTGTACTACTAAAAGCTATCAGGATTCATATTTTGTATAGACTCACTGAAAGCCATCGTGCTTCATATTTTTGTATCGACACTAATTTATCTTGATTTATATATATATACAGACATTTTGGAGACTTTATACATTTGTGTTTGATATGAGATATTGCTTATTTGTTTTCTTATGTGATGAATTATTTACATGTTATGTCTATTTTACAGTTCATGAATATGCTCATGTGTGTGCAATGTACCAATCTAAGACAAAGTTGGCCATGGATTCGGCAACTGTGTTCATGTCTCGTGGAATGTGCGAGTACTAAATGGATTTGAAGGACCTTTCCAGAAGATGAACTCGTCTGTAGAGACGGAGTAGGGTAGGGTTGTAGATGGCGTAAACCCGGTTAAGATGAGAGAGCACTAGTTGAGAATCCAAAAGGATGACAACATGGTCCATACCCAAAGAAATAGCGTTAGTTAGGGTTCCAATGACTTCCTGATATTCTTCAACATTGTTGGTCGTGAAACCTAGACACATTCCTCCTGAGCTGATAAGCTCGCTGGTAGGTGAATAGAGCACCCAGGATACCGAAGCAAGGTTGCGGGTATGTCGGCTGACACCGTCTGCGAATACGTAGCAAGTTGCCATCTATACACGCAGACAAAACAACGTATAAGAAATGAAACAAGACCTACGCACGCACAAATCAAAGCGTCACACCACACAAAACACACACCATGTACATTATATACAAAGTACTTATGCATGAAAGACTCGGGCATAGTACCTCTTCAGGTAGAGCCCGTTACGGGGCTCACCCAAATATATTTCATCATAGTCTTCTAGCTCGTAGGCTCCCTTCTCTGAAATGCGCTTCACTATGTAGGGTCCATGCCACATGGACTCAAACTTTCCTACCCCCAGCTTATCATATCTTTGGTCATATGTGAGGACCAAATCACCCTTGCTGTAGACATGAGGTTCTACCGACTTGTTGTACTGCGCTTTGATGTGTATCTTATGAGCCTTGTTGGAAAGAGTGGCATCATGGTGAGTCTCATCGAGTTTAGCTAGGTAGAGGAAGCGTTCTTCCTCAGCAGTAGTGTTAGGGAGACATTCAACTACGAGTTTGAGGGACAGAATCTCGCACTCAATTGGTAGGATAGCCTCCAATCCATAAACTAATTGGAAGAGGGTAAATCTAGTGGTGGTCTTGACGGAAGTTTGATAATCCCATGGTGCAGATAAAAGCATATTATTCCAGTTGGAATTGTGTGTACCCACCATGCGTTGGATCATAGTTTTCAAGACCTTGTTGATGGCCTCAATCTGTTTGTTGGACTGTGGATAGTAGGGTGTTGAGTTTGCATGGCGAAAACCCAATCTGGTGCTCAATTCGTTGACCATATGGTTCATGAAGTGAGAACCATGGTCGGTAACTATAGCTTGAGAAACTCTGAACCGCGCTATAACATGATTGAACATGAAGAGTGCAACGGTTTTTCCGTTGTCCATGTATGTAGGCATAGCCTCGGCCCACTTTGTAAATTAATCCATGGTTACTATGACGTAACCATGCCCCCCAGCCGAGGTAGGCTTACAGTGCATGAAGATGATGCCCCATTTAGTGAAGGGGCCAACGGCAATAACCGGGTGTAACGGGGCAGGGTGGGTTCGCTTCTTAGTTTGGAAGTGTTGGCATGGAGGACATTTTTTGACAGCCTCGACACAATATTTAAAGGTAGATGGCCAATAATAGCCTACGCGAAGTATCTTCTGGGATGTATCCATCCCCAAGAGATGACCACCACACGCCCCAACATGACAGTCATTTAAGACGTGTTCAGCTTCTTCATGAGTGAGACAACGTTGAATAATAGAATAAATACCACGACGGTACAAAGTATCACTGATGATCAGGTAATACTTTGCATGGTGGCGTATTCGACGACAGTCGTCCCGCAAGAGTTGGGGGCTAAAACATTGGGTATAAAGATATAAAGTAATATCTCCATACCATGGATCAAACATGCTGATGAGGAACAATGATTCATCTGGAAGAGAATCATTGGGATCAAAATAGACATCAACACGGGGACGATCACAGATCAACTCAGTAAACACCAAAGACGTTTTAGACTTAGCCTTCTTGAATAGGAGGTCAAATTCCTGCAGTACCACGATCCAAAGTGAATACTTGCCCCCAAGCACCTAATGTGTCAAAACGTGGTACATGGGGTTCGAATCGGCGATGATGGTGGTGGTGCGAAGCAAGATGTAATGTTGGAACTTTTGGACAGCAATAACTGCCGCGAGAGCTAGATTTTCGACATGTGAGTAGCGAGTTTCAAATTCGGTGAGACCCTTACTTAGGTAGTGTATCACATGTTCCTGGGCGTTCTGGTACTCCTACACCAAAACCATGGCGATAGTGGTGGCAGAAGCGGCAAGATAAAGTATATAATCCTTGTAGTAATTGGGCGGTTGGAGCACAAGGGCGTGCATGATAGAATGTTTTAGAATTTCAAAAGATTGTTGAGATTGGTCATCCCAAATCAACGGGACATCATTCTTCATCAATATCATGTAACCCTCCATCTTTATCGCAAAATTAGAGACAAAATTCCTTAAGTATTTTTCCTTCCCTTGCAAAATTTTAAGTTCTGTGATTTCGGTGGGAGGTGGGAGAGCGACAATGGATGACACCTTTAAGGGATCTATGCAGATCCCATCCTTCGAGACGATAAATCCGAGGAGGCATCTAGACTCAACGCAGAAGATACACTTGTGAGGGTTCAAGCGGATGTTATACCGCCTGCATCTAAGGAAAACGGCTTTCAGATGATCGATGTGGAATTGGTGCTGCCATGAATGGGCAGGTAGATCGTCCAAGTAAGGTTCCACAATGTCCTTCACATCATGAAAGGCATAAGACATGGCCCACTAGAATGTAACACTAGCATTTTTAAGACCGAAAGGGAGTTTGCGATAAGAAAACATACCCCAAGGATAGAGGAAAGTTGTCTTGTGTTGATCATCCGGGTGTATCTCAATCTGGTTGTAGCCGAAAAAACCATCCATAAAAGAGAAAATGACACTTCCAGCACCATTATCCATAATCTGGTCAATAAAGGGAGTCGGATAGTTGTCCTTAGGACAAGCCTTGTTGAGATCTTAATAATCAATGCAGACACGAATGGTACCTTGATTTTTAGCAACAGGGACGATGTTTGAGACCCATTCTTTCAATGGGACAGGGTAGATAAAACCATCTTTCAAGAGCTTTTCAATCTTTTCCTTGATTGCCGCAGTCTTCTGAGGGTATACCGGTTGCAACTTTTGGTGGACTGATTTGAGGTCGGGATAGGTTTTGATTTCATGTGAAACAATAGCAGGGTCTATCCCATGCGTCTCCTCGTAGGTCCAAGCAAATACGTCTCGAAATCACTTGAACAAGGCCGTAAACATTGTAATTTCTTCAAGGGAACACTTCTGGCCTAAACGAATGTGCTCCTGTACACCAAGAGTAACCGATATGTCAACCGAAATGGTAGGATCAATGTTGGCCAAGTTTCCTTCAAAGTCCATTTGACATGTAAGTGTCGAGGACTGAGAGAAAGGGAAGACATCCAGTGTAAAGACGGTGGCGATGCTATTCTCCACGGTGTCCAATGAAGGAAGGAAAGACAACCGATGATGGAGGTCTTCCCATGGAGGGTCATCTGCACTCATGATTTCCATAATGGACTCATCATAATGAAAATTCTAGAATAAAGGGTCAGGTAGGGATGATTTCTACCGCAAAGAATAGGAGATGGAGGCCACATCTAAGTGGTCCTCCAAGGCTGACTAGATAACCTTGTAAGTGAGTTCAGTTGGTGAAAGAGGCATATAATATCCAATCAGGTGTGTGGTGGCTTCATCAGGTACAAGGCATTGATTAGTAGAGTTGAGGATAGATGAACTCCGAGAGGAGATCATGTGCACCGTGGCAACATGATTAGGGGGATCCGAAGTTGGAAAAATGCCCATAAGGGATGAGTCCTTAATGAGGCCAACCCACATGCTCTCATAGGGTTGCGAAGATTGTCCAAGTAATGAAACATTATCGCAGGGATGAGTAGTGATGTTAGGTGTGCAGAAATCCAGTTGATCGACTGTGACAATTTGGCCTTGGTGGGGGAATTGTACTATATGGAAGACAGATGATATGACCGCAGTCATGGCGTAAAACAAATTACAACCAAGCAGAATATTATAATCTAACGGGGAAGCGACCACTTCCACGTTAATGGTTGTGGTCTTTCCCCCCAACTCAACTGCTAAGGCTTGTAATAGCTCATGAGGTTGAAAGCCACGTTCGTCGAATGCTTTCAAGGTGGTGGGAGAATGGTTCAAATCGAGAGAGCCAATGGCTCTCCAACATGAAATCGACATGACTGAAGTACATGCACCTTCTTCCAAGACAGTACGATGTATTGTATTCCCAGCAATGTTTGTGGCAACTTGAAATTCCAACTGATGGGAAATCCTTGGTTTAAAGTATTCCAGCCGGAACATGATGGTGTTGGATGAATCTAGGTCAACCACACCGATGGCAGCCAAGAGGGTCTTGCGCTAGTTAGGATAGTTCTGCAAGACTTCAAGCATCGATATAGCGCAAGGGGCTTTTGCTAGGTCATCTACAATATTGTAGTTCTGAGCGGTCTAAGCATTAGTATTGAAAATAGATCTTTGAATCATGCTCTTGGGCGGACACAATACTGACTGTAGAGAGGGATTCTCAATGTTGAGAGAAGCGTGCGGTATGGTGACGTCGGGAATCGAAGTGGAAGATTTTTCAGTATTACTTCCAATGGGTTCCTTTGGCGAGACTGGGTCATGGTAACGAGAACATGTGTTCAAGTTGACAGTCTCACTACGCATCATGAGAACACGCGCGGTAGAGGATGTCTCTCCCTGGGAAGGAGAGGTTTGTGTGATCAACTGTTGGTTTTGAGCGGGGAAAGGATCATTGATAACTGCGGTAGTAGATTTTCCTTTGAGAAAATTCTGTACTTCAGCTCGATGGGGACATTCCTTGGAGAAATGGTCCTCACCACACAGTAAACAAAGATGCTTTAACTTCCTCTTATATTTGGTGTCTTCCTGGGTGGGCTTGGGCTCCTGTTGGTTAGAAGATTTCTTAGGTTTCCCTTTTTTCTTCTTCTTACCACCAGATTTTTGAGATGAAGTTGATTACACAGAATTCACCTCTTTGGTGGAGGCAGAAGTGGTGGGCTTGGTAGTGTTGTTCGCAGCCTGTGTTGGGGATGGGGAGGAACCCTAGGGGTTCAATGATCCAACAGTTTGAATAGGAGGCTGAGTGGTAAGGGAATCAATGATGCCATCAGCTTGAGGTCCCTTAGGTGGCTATGTAGGATCAAACGTGGGACGGGGTGCATCAGGAACAATTTCGTATAAAGTGTTGGATTGAGCATAGACCAAGTCTAAGTAATGGGCACAAGCAATGGCATGTTGCTCAGTGATGGCCCCTCCCATAGATACGTCTCGAGCTACGACAAGTAAAAGTGACTTTGTGAACCAGTCAGCTAAGAGTTGGTCCGGAATATGAGCCTTAATGAGACGTCGTCTTCGCCGCCAATCATGGATATCATCCGAGATGTGGGTAGCTGTGTCCTAGCAAAGGGAGGTCAATAAGTCGGTACCAGTCTCATAGTGAATAGGCAACTGGAAGTGGGTCAAAAATGACATACCAAGAGAACCGAAATCAAGAAAAGAGTTGGGTGGTAGTTCGATATACCACTTGGCAGCTGGGCCAGTGAGAGTAAGTTGAAATAACCTAAGACGGATCAAGTCGTCCATCAAGGAGTTGGATGAACACCATAGATGGTATGTCATCACATGGTTTTTAGGATCTTCACCGGGCTTTCCATCAAATTTGGGGATATCTGATGGTAACTTAACCAGAATGGGCGACCAGTTGTGCCCGTGGAAAATGGGATCATTCGTCAGACGAGACAGGTAGGGTAATTCCAAAGTAGCCAAACATGGCAATTGTTGGTTCAGCTGTGGGTACTGATAGTACTGATAAGGCATGTATGGACCGGTAGGACCTTGAATTGATTGGTTGTAAGGGCTTCCCGAAGGAAACTGACCATAAGGGGGAGTGCCGCTTGGACCATATGCAGGTTCACCACCATAATAAGGTGGTCCGTAATCGTAGGGTGGGGCTCCACCGCCACCGCCGAGGGGGTGGAGGTCCACCGCTGTCACTAGGGGAGTGGAGGTCTGCCACCACCACCGGATGGGGGTGGGGGTTCGCCGCCACTGCTGTAATAAGGTGGTCCTCCGCCTCCTCTTCCAGGGGTGGTGGGACACCTCCTCTGCCTGAGGGATAGGGGCCTCTACCACTGTCGCCACCATGAGGGTAGGGTCCTCTTCCACCACCTCCACCATAATAATGTGGTCCTCCACCACCACCACCAGAAGGGGGTTGTCCTCCACCATAATAAGGTGGGGGTCCATCACCACTAGGGGGGGTGGTCCTCTGCCTCTGCCAAATGGGGGAGGGCCTCCACCACTGCCATTAGGAGGGGGTGGGCCATTATGGCCAGAAGGGGGTGGTCCTCCACCAGAAGGTAGAGGTTCACCGCATCCAGGAATGTATGGAGGTCCGCCGCCTCCAGTGGAAGGTGGAGGGGGACCAAATGGAGGTGGTGGTACTTGAGGGATAGTTGGTAGGGGTCCATGTCGCAACACATTTTCATGCCCCCATAGAGTATATGGATTGTCGGGGTAAGGTACCCCGTAGAGTGTGTTTCTAGGATTGAATTGACCCGGCACAGGGTTAACATAAGCTGGATACCCTTGAATCCATGGTAGTTGAAATACATTGGATGGTCCCCCAACATGGGAAATCCCCATGCTGGATGGTGCGGTAGGGAGGGTAGTTCCAACAGTAGGACCGACAGGGACTCCTCATCCAGGGTTCGGGTTATGAGACAGGGGTTTCCCCCCATATACAATGTGTTGACCATAAGTCAATGGTTGACTCAACATAGGTTGTTTATTACCCATCGTGGTAGGAACATTACTCATAAAGAGTGTAGTGGGTAAGATGTATCCTCCCCATGAATTTGGGGTTGGGGAGGAATGGGTAATGTAACCATAGTAGTAACAGGTGTGTTGTACTGCTGTCCTTCAACAAGTTGGTTCATTTGAGGTATAGGACTGGTCTCCTGTGAGGGTTGACTAGTTTCATGGATGGTCAGGTTGTGCATGGATGGTTCTGGTGAATCAAAAGATACAGTGTAAATCAGGATTTCTCTGTACATGTTGTTGGCCCTTTTTCCAAGACTTTGTCTTCGAAATTCATCACCCATGGCACGTAATCAATCTAAGCGATCACGAATGGGTCCGAAAAGCTCAGCGGGAGTGGGCCAACTGGTTGCTAGAGTGTTTTCTGAAGTAGTCCAGGTAGGTGGGGATGCAATGGAAAAATGAGCCACCGGGTGGCCTAGAGATGATGTCCAATAAGTTGTTGATGGACCAACAGCTGCTGCAAGGTCTTCCTTGGGTGGATTTAACCATTCCATCGATCCAGGCTCTCCTAGTAACACGAGAGGTAAGTTTTGTGAAGTGGAAGTGCCCGCCTCTTCACCTTGTTGTGGGTTAGAGGTAGGAAAATCTGGATGGGTTGGAGGGAACAAACATGTTCCAACATTCAAAGTAAGTTTTTCTACTTCAAGTGCCATGATCGTCTTACATGGGTCCATTCTTAACCTCTAAATTACCTCCTGGTTAAGGGGATATTTGAGCAGTAAGTTCATAATTCTGCAGGTTCTTCTCTAAGGAAAATCAGCCAGAATGACTAAAACAAAAGTTTCTCCTAAAGGTATCTAAGCAAAAGAAAAGCAGACCAAAAAAACTACACAAACTAAGGCCACAAGCAAGCTTATGTGATAGGAGTGGATTCAAAAGTCTAGAACCTCACAGGATTATCGAGGCTTCGCAAATCACTATATACTGCACAGTCCGATAGTAAAACGCGACAAGGAGGATTGGGACTGTACCCTTGCCTAAATACCCAACTACTTGGACAGTACGTGCATAGTAATCTCCCCGAGTGTTGTTCTCGGTGTATTGCTCTGCCAAGATGGCCAAATGGTTAACTCAGTTGGTCTCAAGAATCCTAATGGTGTCTCCCGATATTCGCAAGGTACGTGGGAGCTCAAATCCGTAGTGGTGTTGTCTAATGCACAACTGTACATCACGAGACCTTCCTATATACTACCGAGTACGTGAAACACCTTTCTATATACACCAAGTACGTGAAACACCTTTCGATATATGCCAAGTACACGAAGTACTTGGTGGGTACGTGAAAGAGCTTCGATATACCTGGTTGGTACGTGAAAGAGCTTCAATATACCGATAAGTACGTGGAAGACTACAATACTCCCGGAATACAGTGCTGGAAAGTAACGACAACTGCCATGTTTTACGACGCAGGAACACGTCTCTAACTTACAGACAAGTTACCAAAAATTTTACCCTAGTTCTACCGTTAATTTTATCTGAACGGTTAGGTGAATGCATGAGGTGAGTACATAAATGTAAAAATAATGCAAGCCCTAAGTACATACAAAAAATGTACTTTTCTCTTTATGAACTCTACGTATGGGAGGGAGAAATTTCTTTCCAAGTGACTTTTACCAAAGCAACAATATGTAACACAATCCCAAATCTATCAAATTTGATAAAAAATACTCTTTTTCAATTTTTCCATTCTTTCAAGCAAACACAAAATCAACAAGCATCAAACCAAAGTTTAAACATTTTATTTTTGTCTTTTCGAATCAAAATGCAACTAAGCGACAAAAAGAGAGAAGTTCCCTATCTAGAGTACTCTAACTTTCCAATTCACTATGATGGCTTCAAACGCATAAAAAACCAAGAATGCATACAATTCTTTCAAGCATGGACTCACTTTTGTTAAAACTTGATCTGATTTGTATCTTTCAAGAAAATGAATGCTTCACAATTCCTGAAAAGTACAAATGATTAAATTTTTCTCTCAAACTTTTGCAAAAGACTAATGAATGATATGTTCCAATGCATGAACCAATTTCTACAACAATTTCCAAATGCACTTGAAAATCAATAAAAATGACGCAGCTTCAATTTTCCAATGATATGACAAGATAACAACTTGATAATAATGATATTTTTAAGCATGAATGACTGAAAAGAAGATCATTTGCAGCACTCTAAACATTCGGAAAATCTCAAGAAAATGACAAGCACTCATATGGGCTGAAAATACTCAAAACACTCAAGATACTTGAATCACTCAAATCAAACAACCAAATGCAAACAAACCTAAATGGTAAGTGCAAAGGAGATCTGGGATCTAAACCAATGGAAAGACTAGATCAGGGAAGGAGAGCAAGAAAAACAAGTTCAATCGGATGAAAGTGGAGGAGACCAAAGTGTCCACCACTACCGAAACTCAACTCGTGTAAAATGAAACCCAAAAAACAATCTGAAACAACCCAACAAGACCAAACATCAACAATGCAACATCAAAAAGGGCCTCTAACTGGATCTTGCAGCACAGAGAGGGTTTGCACACCAAACCAAAACTCAAATAGAAAATGGAGGGGGGATGCCCTTATGTCAATTTTGACAAATCGGTGCAGTCTGCGTAATGCCCTATTTTCTAATTTCTACCTGAACTATTATTATATGTAGTATTTGCATCATTGCGAGACTTTGTCGGTTTGACGACACTGTGGACATGTGGTTCTATTATTTTGTCAATATGTGTGTGTGTGTATGTGTGATGTTAGTATTATGATCGATACTCATGTTTAGATATGTATCGCATGTTGATTATGTCTCATATATGCAATTTACTGAATGATGGGTATGTGGATATCGTTACGGTTATATGTTGAATAAATGAATGCTATTCCAAGTGTATGGCGAATAAATGAATTTACTGTTATTATGTTATGACGAAATGTATGAGTACATGTTGAGTATTTGTGCACGATATTCTAGATTGTATGTCAAGAACTGACTTACAGGTTAAAATGGATGAGTGATAGTTGGATCCTACGAGGTCGGAGAGCCTTGGGGACATGACTCCGAAAGATAAATGGTATGCGAGTGATGCATTATTTACTTTCGCATGATTATTATTATGATATATATTATGACATGGGTAGGGTAGGGTTTCAGGAAACTCAACTGCCCAGATTGGTTATACGATGACAAACCGAGTATAGGTGCAACTCAGTTATTATGTTGGGTAGGCATAGTCCCTTATTCCATTAGGGGGGTGGAGGCTTTACCCATCGTTTACCCCTGAAACCCATAGTCATGGGAGGGTTGTGCTACGGCGCGCTCCCCAAGGTGTGTGATGATCTGACTAGTGGTTTCCTACTGAGGAATCTTGGTCGATGTAGTCGACACTTCCGCTTACGAGTTTTAGCTAGAGCCGGTCATGACTTGACACTTCAGGGTAGTCTAGCAGAGGACAGGATAGGATGTGGAAGTTAGTGATGACGTAGGTAGATAGTTGTAGCTTCAAGTTGGGATAAAAAAAAGATCTAACTGTATGTGTGTAAAACCATTGATTGATTATGTGTCGTAACTTAGTAATGTATGAATTGTCGTAACTTAATGAAATGTAGTTAGGTAAAAGGCAACACCTTGCAAACTATGTTAAAACATGTGTCAGTAAACAATAAGTTTCGTGATTATGATTGATGTGTGTGAATTATTACTGTTAGTGTACTTATGCGAGGTATGTAAGCAGTAGCTACGCTTACATAACTCACCTACATATTTATAAATTGTGTAAAATATTGTTGAATAATGATGTTAATTATTGTCATTTAATAATTAACTATTGTTGATCAATGTTAATAATGTCGATTAAAGTTAATAATGATGATTAATGTTAATAATGTAGATTAATGTTAATTATTGTCAATTAAGGTTAATAATGTTGATTAATGAATAATTATTGTCCATTAATGATTAATTAGTGTTGATTAATAAACAAGTTACAGTTAACTTAAGTGGTAAATAATGCAATTGGTTAGTAATATTTAATTGATTGTTAATGATTTGATTAGTAAAAAACTAAGGGTTAAAATGTTAAAAGGGATTGTAATGTTAGTGAGAATAATATTAAACTTGGAAGGGTAATACCAATTAAGTATCAAACGATAATTATTAATTAATTGAAATATAGGGATAAGGTTTAATTTATATCGATTACTAATTTATTATAATTATGTGGTAGTCTTTTAGAGCCATGGTGTAAAATTCTAAATAATACAACATGCCATTGATAAACAAGTGTCGGATACACACTTGGGAATTGTTCATGAAAATGATGAATTAATTATGAATTAATTATGAATTAATTATAAATTTATTTATGAATTAGTTATAAATTAATTATGAATTAATTGTGAACTAATTATGAATTAATTATGAACTAATTATAAATTAATTATGAATTAATTAAAAATTAATTAAGAAGCATTTAATTATGAGGTCACCAAGGTTGACTGGTAATTAATAAGGTGCAACGTGTAAGTGTAAAACACTTACGGTTAGTATAAAACTGACCCAAAACTTAAACTATAATATATAACTTTTAATATTGATTAAATAAAATATTATATTTTGAAATAAGGAAGGAATAGTAAAATATTGGAAACTAATGGGAGTCAAAGTTGAGAGCTCGAGGACTGACATGGGGGTTGAGGGATTTATGATGAGGATTGGGGCATTAATGGTCGAGGAGAAGAGTCGGCAAAAAAGGGGATAAGGGGAAGAAGGGAGGAAAAAAAGAGGGGACCTTTTACTTTAGATATTTTTGGGAGAAGCTTTTAGAGCAGATATAGTTGAGAGCAGAGTTGAAAGGGGGTTTTTGCTGGAGATTTTCTGAATGGATATAACAGGTTGGCTTCTACTCAGTTTGGGCTCAGGGGTCCAAAGGGGTACCTTTGGAGCTGGGTGGTCGGCGAGACCTCGCCAAGTGGCAAGGTGGCAGCTCAGTTTGGGTAGGTTGAGTTTCAAGGTTTTGGGAAGAGTTTGGTTGCAGGGCTACAATAGGGAAACGGAAGCAGTGAAACAAGGCAAAGGAAGAAGCAAAAACGAAAGGGATCCACTAGTTATTTGCAGGTATTTTCCCAATAGGTATAATGACCCATTCTAACTCTGTCAATATTTCATATTTCATGAGCTAATCCAAATTTAATTTAATGTAAATTGACACATATTATATGCTGATGCACCTGCAAGATTGTAACACTTAGAAACCATGTAAACAACATCTATGGTTATTCAAACCTGTAAATGTAAATGTTTTATATTATTTTACAGGCATGATATTTACACCTAAACTAGAATTCAAAACCAAGGTAAAGAAGGAACGTAGATTTATTAATTATTTAGGACATGGCTCCTACATATGGTATCAAAGCCATGGTTCCAAATATGGAAACATAGGGCTCACTGCAGAGAGAAGACTTGTAGTAAAAAAAAAATGAGGGATTTACCCTGCCTTAGGCAAATTGCTAATTTTCACAAAATTGACAAAATAATGACCGGAAAAATTCTTAAGTGTAAAAGCGTGAAAATAAGTGCTGAGCAACTTCCGGGGAGAAGTCTTGGACCGATTTTTACACCTGTAAAAGAAGAGGACATTAGAGTTAGTGAACCATTTGGAACAGAGTAAAATTTTAGAATTTGTTTTTACCAAGACAAGACTTTTTTTAATGAACCGACATTGTAGAGTTATATAAAAAAAAAGAGGGTTTATCTACATTCAATATTGTCAAAATGTAATATTATGTAAATGTAAATTTAAACAAAAAATAAATAAATAAAACAACGAAATGAAACAAGATTTTTTTTATATATATAGATAATTTCATTTTGAAAAAAAAAAAAAAATTATATATATATATATATATATATATATATATATATATATATATATATATATAATTGTAATAAAATTTAAATACATGTTTTAAAACAAAGCTAAACATATCCATATTTAGTATAAATAAAATATTGTTGAAAAACTTGAAAATAGGACTTCTATGCAAGTTTTACTGGTTACGAAAGTCATAGACCATCATGCGGCAATGAGGAGACCTAGAACTTATGTTAATGAATAACAACAAAGAAAGAAAAATTAAAATAAATTGCATCCCTATAAATAATAGGGTTAGCTATCATTGCTTCTGCAAGTGAATTAAAAGGGAAAAAGAGTTACAAGTTAGTGAAAACCTGTTGATAAAAAATGACGGTAGAAATACAATAAATGTCATAAGGATTTCTACTAATACTCATATTATATTATTATCTTATTGTTGCAATTGTAATAAGATATATGTATATATATAATAAACATAAAACCTCAAAAAAAAATGGAACAAATGTCCGAATGGAACAAAGTAGGGCTATATATATATATATATATATATATAATAAAATAAAAAATTGGATGAGTATAGGTAAACTACATCTATATATATAACAAGAAGGTTTTTAGCAAAAAACAAAATTCTTTATATATATAAACAAAAATTATATATATGAAACAAAAAACTTCTAAGTTCAATTTAAATTTAAATTTAAAAAAAAGAACATATATCAACTATTTTTTATATATTTCCATATATAAAAAAAAAATTTATAAAATAGAAAAAAATATATATATTATTAAAATGAAAAAAAAATATTGTAATATTATAACTATTTTTTATATATTTCCATATATAAAAAAAAAATTATAAAATAGAAAAAAATATATATATTATTAAAATGAAAAAAAAAGTATTGTAATATTATAAAAGAAATTTGTTTTTTTTTACATTGTATCAAACAAAAGCAACAAAAAAAATTATACAACAAAGGCCTAATATATATATATATATATATAAACAAAATTTATATTATTAAAACTATGAAAAAAAAGGGAAGTACAGTTTTGATTTAAAACAGAAAGAAATACACTATATATTTATGAACTGTATAAAATACAAAGGCATATAAAAAAAAATATTAATTCAAAAAAATTTATATATAAGAAAAATATATGAAAAAATATATATACCAAAAAAAAAATTTAACATTGGTTTTTTTTTATATTATTTTATGGCCCAAACTATGGCTGCAGCTGGCCATGGGCCAGCAGCAAGCGCTGTCGTGCTGCGACCATGGGCCAACAGCTGGCGCTGTCGTCCTCATGGCCATGGGCCAGCAGCAAGCGCTGTCGTGCTGCGACCATGGGCCAATAGCCGGTGCTGTCGTCCTCATGGCCATGGGCCAGCAGCTGGTGCAGCCTGGGCGCAACCCAGCCTAAGCGCGGCCCTTGGCCAGCTGCTCGACTGGTGCGACCTAGGCGCAGTGGCCCTTGGCCAGCTACCCGACCATGGTCAGCACACGGCCAGGGCAACCATGGGCCAGGGCATGTGCATACCTCAGTGGTTAATATATATATATATATATATATATATATATATATATATACTATACCAAAAAAGTTACAATAGCAAAAAAAAAAATTTACGTGAAGAAAATTTTAAAAAAAAGCATCATTGTTTTCGCCAAGCACTCGCTGCGACCATGGGCAGCGGGCGAGCATCCAGAGGGCACGGCGACTCGGTGCAAAGAGAGGAATGGTAAAAAGATTATACATGTGTAAATAAATAAACAAAACCTGCAAGAAGCATGGACGACACGAAGAGCAACATTTTTTTATATATACATCTAGTTTAAAAACAATAAAAGTAAAAAAAAAAATCTTCAACTAAAATCAAAGGAGGGATTAGCTATACCTTAGGAGCTTGCTCGCCATGGTGGAGTCAAGAGGTTGCTATAGGTGGCCATGGTTGTCGAGCCTCTACGGAGGGAGAATGGCAGACCATGAGAGCAAAGCTTGCTCAGTAAAAAAAATCCTTAGGGAAAATGACCCCCGGCTAGGGTTTTCGGGTATAAATAGAAAATTTTAATATTATTAAATTGCATGGTTGGATGACCAGCGAGAGGCCGCGTGGTTTAGGTTAAGGCGATTAGGGTTTTATTTTATTTTATTATTTTTTTTATATAAATTATATTTTCTTTTATAAATATAAAAATATATATAATATTTATTATTATTAATTTCAAGTTTTAAATTATTTTAATTACTTAAATAGTTGTTTTATAATTAATTTTATTAATTATTATATAATCGGAAATTAATACATTAATTTTAATTGTATACATTTGAAATTGTAAATGTACAACTAGGTTATAAATTATTATATTTTTTATAATTTAAAAAAAAATGTTAATTTATTAGTGTTAATTAATGTTAGTGTAAATTAATTAGTGTTAATTAATTAATGTTAGTGTTAAATAATTAATGTTAATGTAAATTAATTAGTATTAATTAATGTTAGGGTTAATTAATTAATGTTAGTGTTAATTAATTAGTATTAGCATGTTAAATAATTAGTGTTAATGAAGGTTAGTGTTAATTAATTAGTGTTAGCATGTTAATTAATTAGTCTTAAACTAAGACAAACTAATTAGTTTTGAGGGGGTTAAATTAACACTAAATGGTTTATTTTGTCCTTAAAAAGGTTCCTTGCCGAAACTTCGGCATATAGTCGAAGGGGTAAGACGGACACGAATTCTCAAAAATGAGACACCGCAAGGACCATCATGACGAGCTGATCACTAGGACACTGACTCTACTCCATGAAAAAAAAAAGTTTGATAAACACGACTCTAGACTTAAAACTTAGGTATGCTATTATTAAATTATTAAATCATGAATTATTAATGAGAAACGAGGCAATAAACATTAATTGAATTCATATAGGGTTGAGTTTGCGACTTAATGAGGATTGCGTGGAATCTGATACCTAACTTACGTAGAACTACTCTAGTAGATCTAGTACCGGGTGGCCTCAAGATGGCCTGGTCGAAACGCCCAAAACTATATCTCTTAGAGTAATAACGCTTGTAAAAACAATCGTCCAACGCATCTTTTTGAATTAACAGTTGAATTTAATAGTAACGTAGTCATGATGTCGTCATATGATAATTATCATAGTATGATCATGTTGAGGAATGATGGTAAATTTTGTAACAAGATGATTAATTATTGTTCACTCCTTATGAGTAAACGAGCCTATGGTCAAGATAAATAGTTAATGGAATCAATCCATACATCTAATAGGGTGGTCACCTAGGGAAATTTCATTACAACTAAACTAAGGGAAGTCGTTTCTAATAACTAAAGTTAGATTTAAATCTTGCAACAAGAAGGGGGCATGGTCACCCCATTGTTAAACTTCTTTTGTGGAAAGAAGGATTAGTAAGGGCAGTGAATCCCAAAGGGGTTAGGGTATCTTAAGGGGTTAGAGGCCATTATAGTTAATATGACGATAGCACAATGCATAACTAAATCATTACAAGGCATAGTATCACAAGAGTGAGAGAAGGGTATTAATGAGTAACATCATGATAACTCAAGGGGATTAATTAACATGTATAATGCAATTATGAATGAGATTATGTGGTGCTGATAAGAGGGGGAAAATAAGAAAATAATTGTCAAGGAACATAGTTATGAGAGTAGCAAATACAATACAAACGATAAGGTATAAAAGTTCTCATTGGGAAAATAAACAATAAGCAAGAATTTCAAGTAATTGGTGCAATTTAAAATTTATGTTGCAGATGTAGTAAATGCTAGTGTTAACATAGTTGGTGTAGGTCGATGATATTAAGTGTGTAAAGTAAGTTGAGTGCCTTTATGATAGTTATTCAGATAGTAAGAGGGGAATAATGATCAACTTGACTCAAGACAAAGGAAAGGAGTGGTTAATATAGCAAGAAGACTAAAATGAGTAGACACATAGGATAAAACATTAGTAATAAGGGAGCAAGCCCTAAACAATGTACATGTGGGATAGGTGGTAATAAATGCAATCATTATTGTAATACAAGTAGATAGGGAGGTAATTTAAAAAAAAAAATTCCAAACTGAGATGTGAGTCAATACAATGTAAGATGTCTTGACGCAATAGATGCAATAGATGCAACGTAAGAGGTCTCAATGCAATAGATGGTAACGTGCTTATGTATTTAGTACGAGGAGCACCTATGAAGTGGATTGCATTGATAAATAATAATTATGAATGTGCATTCAATCAATCATACTAATATATGAGATATTAGGGTCATAATGAAGGTAGAAAGGGAACTATCGCCACATAAGCAGATGGGGTTATGTGAAAAGAGTAAACAAATGATAAAGGAAAAATTTAGTAATTATACTATAATTATGAGGTAAAGCAATACAAAATTTTCGTAAAGGGTACATAAAGACAATAAAATATAAGTGGTTGATTCATAAATCATGGAATGCATTATCCATAGTCGTATCAGGGAAGCAAAAGTTTAAGGTGACATAAATGCAAATAAGACATTTAACTTAGTCCCTAGCTGGAAGTGTATAATGACATATGATATTTTAGTGAAAGCTTGTGACAGCTAAAGTAGTTGGTAGTAATAATAAAAAAAGAAGATCCTACTAAAAGAATATGTGCATGTTTCGTCAAGTCATCACAGGACATAAAATTAAGTTGGGTACGTCGAGCAAATACATGATCTTCACCTTCACTCTATATGGATAAATTAAAAGTTGATTGGCAATAGATGGGGTCCTAAAATTGTAAAATTTTATGAGGAACCTATGCAGTCATGCTAGGAGGAAATTTGTGAGGGTGTAATGCTATCATGTAAGGGAATGACCTTATGTAAAAAAAAAGGGGGTTGTAATTCAACAATATATATATATATATATCGCAAGATGCTTAAGTCAGATTTCTTGAAGTGGTTCATAATGTAATACATTGATGGGAAAATGGTGTGTGATGTATGGCTTAGAAGTAGTCATTTACTTAATGGATAATTAGGATTTTGGAATGAATTCGACTTGATTTTAACCTAATTCTTAGCTTTGAGTGTGGTTAAATAGCGATTTTGAAGGACATTGTTGAGTGTGCCTAGTTTGGATTACCTAAAGTACCTCACGTTAGCATACGTTGTTGATGATGTGTTAGTTTCGAGCTTTCTCCTATTCATGTATGAGCAATAAAAGATATCGCACAACAAGTAATATTGGATGTTGAATGAATTTATGTACGTTTAAAAAAAACAACCACGACACAATTGCAACATATCTATTATAAGCATGTCAATGACAAGTGACCATTAAGATGAGTGAGAGGGTTAAAGAACATGAGAAACAACCATAGTATCTGGTAAGGTGTGACCAGAACGGATGAGCTCATTTGCATATTGTGATGAGAGTATTGTTTAATATAGTATAAGTAATGATGAGTAAGGACTATAATATTAGTGTGCACAAATGAATAAGAGTCATCATCTTGTGTAATTAATGGATTATAAATCAAAAGAACTAATAAGTGTAACTTAGATACTGAAAGTAATAGAGTAGATAGGATTAGTGGTTTAACATAGATATGTGAATGATGGGTATTTCAACGTAAGGGATAGTTAGAGAAATATTACCAAACTTAGGACTATGATGTAAGGATACAAGATCAATGGAAATGCAGTAGAAGATAAGTTCTAGTTGAACTTGGAAGGTTGTTAATGATGATATGGAAATTTCTCCATAAAGTTTAAACTACAGTCTCAATGGATGTATCATTTAAACCAACGACCTTTAAATAAAGAGCACGATGGCTTCATAATTTATCGCTAATAACAAATCTTGATATAGAGAAATGGCGTAAGTCAAGTGAAATTAACTAAAGATGAGATCCGATTAAAAGTCATGACGATGAATTAGAATCAAATTAAAAGTAAGATATAAGACAAGGTATACTTATGAATCATGTTATAGAACATGCAAATTAATTTAATTTAACAGGGATGTTGAATATTCTATGGATTAAGTATGGTAATGAACCTTGAGTAGTCAAAACAACAACCTATGTGAATGTTAAACAAAATATAAGAACACCTCCATTAAGAATAAATGAATGAAATTGTAGATGTCGTTATGTATATTTAGGGATGGCCCAGTAGGGAAAGTACACCCTAGGTTCAACCACATGGGAGGGCACACAGATCATGCATCGTGGTTGTTCCACACTATTTTGACCATAACTTCAGGATGAAGTTTCCTAAAGGGTAGGTGTATGTAACGCCCCGTTTTGTAATTTCTACTTGAACTATTATTATACGTAGTATTTGCTTGATTGCGAGACTTCGTCGGTTTGACAACACTGTGGACATGTGATTCTATTATTTTGTCGATATATGTGTGTGTGTGTGTGTGATGTTAGTATTATGATAAATAGTCATGTTTAGATACGTATCACATGCTGATTATGTCTCATATATGCAATTTAATGAATGATGGGTACGTGGATACCATTACGGTTATATGTTGAATAAATGAATGTTATGCCAGGTGCATGGCGTATAAATGAATTTATTGTTGTTATGTTATGACAAAATGTATGAGTACATGTTGAGGATTTTTGCACGATATTCTACATTGTATGTCGAGAATTGACTTACAGGCTCAAATGGCTAAGTGATAGCTGGATCCTACGAGGTGGGAGAGCCTCAGGGACATGACTCCGAAAGATAAATGGTATGAGAGTGATGCATTATTTACTTTCGCATGATTATTATTATGATGTATATTATGACATTGTTGGGGTAGGGTTTCAAGAAATCAACCACCCAGATTGGTTATACGATGACAAACCGAGTACAGGTGCAATGCAGTTATTATGTCGGATAGGCATAGTCCCTTATTCCATTAGGGGGGTGGAGGCTTTACCCACCGTTTATCCCTGAAACCTAGAGTCATGGGAGGGTTGTGCTACGACGCGCTCCCCAAGGTGTGTGATGATGACTAGTGGTGTCCTGCTAGGGAAGCTTGGTCGATGTAGTCTACACTTCCGCTTACGGGTTCTAGCTAGAGCCGGCCATGACTTGACACTTCAGGGTAGTCCAGCAGAGGATAGGATAGGATGTGGAAGTTAGTGATGATGTAGGTAGATAGTTGTAGCTTCAAGTCGGGATAAAAACAAGATCTAACTATATGTGTGTAAAACCCTTGATTGATTATGTGTCGTAACTTAGTAATGTATGAATTGTGGTAACTTAATGAAATGCAGTTAGGTAAAAGGCGACACCTTGCAAACTATGTTAAAACATGTGTCAGTAAACAATAAGTTTCGTGATTATGATTGATGTGTGTGAATTATTACTGTTAGTGTACTTACGCGAGATATGTAAGCAGTAGCTACACTTACATAACTCGCCTACATATTTATAAATTGTGTAAAATATTGCTGAATAATGATGTTAATTATTGTTGTTTGATAATCAACTATTGTTGTTTAATAATTAACTATTGTTGATCAATGTTAATAATGTCGATTAAAGTAAATAATGATGATTAATGTTAATAATGTAGATTAATGTTAATTATTGTCAATTAAGGTTAATAATGTTGATTAATGAATAATTATTGTCCATTAATGCTTAATTAGTGTTGATTAATAAATAAGTTACGGTGAACTTAAGTGGTAAATAATGCAATCGGTTAATAATGATTAATTGAATGTTAATGAGTTGATTAGTAAAAAAACTAAGGGTTAAAATGTTAAAAGGGATTGTAATGTTAGTGAGAATAATATTAAACTTCGAAGGGTAATACCAATTAAGTATCAAACGATAATTATTAATTAATTGAAATATAGGGATAAGGTTTAATTTATATAGATTACTAATTTATTATAATTATGTCGTAGTCTTTTAGAACCATGGTGTAAAATTCTAAATAATACAATATGCCATTGATAAACAAGTGTCGGATACACACTTCGGAATTGTTCATGAAAATGATGAATTAATTATAAATTAATTATTAATTAATTATAAATTTATTTATGAATTAGTTATAAATTAATTATGAATTAGTTATAAATTAATTATGAATTACTTATATAAATTAATTGTGAACTAATTATGAATTAATTATTTACTAATTAGAAATTAATTATGAATTAATTATAAAGTAATTAAGAAGCATTTAATTATGAGGTTACCAAGGTTGACTAGTAATTAATAAGGTGCAACGTGTAAGTGTAAAACACTTATGGTTAGTATAAAACTGACCCAAAACTTAAACTATAATATATACCTTTTAATATTGATTAAATAAAATATTATATTTTGAAATAAGGAAGGAATAGTAAAATATTGGAAACTAATGGGAGTCAAATTTGAAGACTCGAGGACTGACATGGGGGTTGAGGGATTTGTGATGAGGATTGGGGTATTAATGATGGAGGAGAAGAGTCAAAAAAAGAGGGGAGAAGGGGGAGAAGGGAGGAAAAAAAGAGGGGATCTTTTACTTTAGATATTTTTGGGAGAAGTTTTTAGAGCAGATATAGAATTTTCAGAGCGGAGCTGAAAGGGGGTTTTTGTTGGATATTTTCTAAATGGATATAACAGGTTGGCTTGTACTCGGTTTGGGTTTGCGGGTCCAAAGGGGTACCTTCGGAGTTGGGTGGTCGATGAGACATCGCCAGTTGGCAAGGTGGCAGCTCAGTTTGGGCTGGTTGAGTTTCAGGGTTTTGGGAAGAGTTTGGTTGCAGGGCTACAATAGGGCAAAGGAAGCATCAAAAACGAAAGGGATCCACTAGTTATTTGCAGGTATTTTCCGAACAGATAAAATGATCCTGAAGCGTAAAAGCTTCTTTTTACACTCGTAAATTCTTTAAAAGGCCCATAGGCAATCTAAATCCCACATTTTAGTAAATAATAATAGATATTGATAGATGATAAGATAATAAGATGATAACAATGTAATGAGAGGCACCGTATAAATACAATTCCAAAGGGCACCACTAATGGTTGTTCACAAGGGTTATGTCCCTTCGGTAATTATTGATAATTATTATTATTACTATTATTATTTTATATCTATATATTTTAGGTTTGTTACATTGCCTTCCCCTTAAGGGAAGCTTTGTCCTCAAAGCTTGTTGAAGACAAGGGTTATGTCTTATTTTATGTTTGAACTGTCATCTCTAGATCGTTTCTTTTAGTATTTGCGACACTTGAGGAAAGAGGCGATACGAGTTACGAATTCCACAAAAGAACTATCGCATTGTTTCTGATGTGGTCCATCCGAGATATATTTTTATCGGAGCTCTTTGATCGTTTTGTGGGATAGGTCTTTTCACTTGTTGCTTAGTATGTTGATTTGATGTTCCTTCTTGTCTGGCATCGTAATTCCTCAGTGTATGTTCATTTTGACCCTGTCGTTGGTCAAAATGATGTTTATAATTGGGGTCTCAATAAGGAGTTCTTGTTGTTTGTTTTTCTGTTGGATTGAATCCTTTTTTAACTGTCACGAGGATTGAATTTGTATTTAATTCTTATTCTTCTTCAACTTGAGTTTTTTTTCTAGAGAGTTCGGATGCTTCCTTCTGGAATTGCGCTACTTTGTTATCCAGTAGATTGTTTTTACTCTGAATTTCCTCGAACTTTTCGTCTTGCGACATTTTGTCCTCTTTTAACTTCTTGACTTCTTCCTCTAGTTCTTGATTAAAATTTTTGAGGTGTTGGTTTTCTTCTTGCTTTTCTAGTATTCTTCCTTCAAGGTCTTCATTTGAATGCTCCGTCTTCCGACTATGTTTCAACTTCTTGATTTTCGTAAGTAATATCTTTTTTTTTTCCCAAGAAAAAAGCGTAATTTTATTCACAGAGGTGAAAAATTACATTCTGTATATGCGTATAGCATGCGTTCATCCATTGCAGGACGTTACATTAGTAGCAAAAAATTTCAGTTTTGCAGTCCAAAGAGCTTCATCAAAAAAAACCCAATATATGGCCAATATTTACATCATAAAACCAACATATCAAAATATGGCATAATAACAAAAATAAGAAACTGTTTGGATCCCCGATCCTCCTGTGTTCCAAAAAACCATAAACTAAAGAGTATGAAAGGGTGCATCCTTTCTAGAGTATCCAAAAAATTTAAAAAACCATCCATAGTAAATAGTGCCATCAACAGAAAAAACTGTTCCAGCAGCTAATCCTGTAAAACTGTGTCCATAAAAGGTCGATGATAAAATTCATAGTCTGTCCCATCTCGATGTTCTATCACTTTCCACAGCCCCACTGCCAATTCCCTGCCAACCTTAGAAGCCTGGTCCACCTCCTGGTTGTTCTCCCTGTATATATGTCTGCAATAAAAATGTAAGAAGAGCATCTTCAGTTCCAAGATATCCCGTAGAATATTATCAAGTCTAATATCCCTGCAGTGTTGTGTACCAGATGCCCAATTTGTGACATTCATAGAGTCTCCATACACATTTAGCTGTTGACAATCAACCTCCCTAGCAAACAATAGAAGTAGCATGAGGCTCATTAATTCAGCATAATTGTTCCCACCCTCCCCCAAACCCCAGTACATGTGGTAAGAGTGGGTACGATATAAATGTAGAATCGCCCCTCCCCCACATTTGTATTCAGAAGTAGACCCATCATAGAATCCCCAAGGTAAGGAGTCATCAATCTCAAGTGCTAGGACTTCTCGTTGTTTTGCAGCTTTGATGTGGTGTGGATAGGCCTTTAAAAATCCACAGATCTGTACAGCAGAAACCACCGGAGTACAAGGTTTTTCATTAAAGACCATTCCATTCCTTGCCAACCAAATTCCCCATGCCACTAGCAAAGGAAGATTTCTGTAGCACAAACCAATAGGGTCCTCATACCACTGTGACCATGCGGCCAGAATCGTATCCCCATCCCAATTAAACATAGTGTTTGTCAATCGGGAGCATTCCGCCCAAACCTGCACCATGTATGGGCAGCACAGGAATAAGTGTTGACATGTTTCCTCATTTTCTTTGCACAGAGTGCACCACCCAGGCCCCGTCCTATTCTTGCGTTGTAAAAAATCCCAGGTAGGGATGGTATCATTAAGAACAAACCACATGAAGATACGGTGTTTCAATGGGCAGTTAATCTTCCAAAGGAATTTCCACCACCCCACCAAAGCACGAGGATTATTGAAATGACATAGGCTAATGTAACCATTCCTAGGTGTGTACAATCCATTTGGTGCCCCCTCCCATACCAGAGCGTCCTCCCTGTTACGGATGTGTACATGTGAGCAGTTGAGTGCACGGTAGTATGTTCTCAATTCCCCCTGTCCCTCCACAGAGAGTGCCAATGTATCAGCCCCGATCCACGACTGATTCCATGGGTTGGTTCTATCCTAAACAACGAGCTGGGATAAGTAAGTGATGCCAATTTCACGCAGGGATATAATCAAATCATCAGATAAGATATGTCTTCCAGCACTCCCATACCAGGGATCTTCCCCAACCTGTAGAGCCCTTCCATTCCCTATATTCCAGGTAAGAAGATCACCAATCACCGAAAAATATTTTAAAACAGCTTTCCATATGAAAGAGCAACCAGAATGGGTCTTATTCGTGGCCCTTACCCAGTCCATTAAAGAAACAGGGAAGATATACTTATGTGTGACAAATCGTGTCCAAAGGCTTTCAGTTTTCAGTAGTCTCCAAGCCCCTTTCGCCTCAAGTGCACTTGAGAAAAGATGTATGTTCTTAAGACCCCAACCCCCTAAGGATTTCGGGATTGCGATTTTCTGCCACCAAACCCAAGGTGAAACAAAATCTCCTTTCCCACTCCATAGAAATCGAAAGCAAAATTTCCTAGCCGTTTCCAGCGTCCCTTTGGGGATCCAAGAGAGGGACATCCAGTACACCGGTATGGCCTCCAATACCGATTTTACCAGGACCAGCCTCCCAGCCCGAGATAACCACCTGTGACTCCAAATCTGCAATCTCTTGTGGAATTTTTCAATGAGCCAGTGCTAGTCATGTTTGGTGTATGAATTAGGTTTTAGGTGGTATCCAAGGTAGCAAAAGCCATCATCAAGATTTAAGAAAGTGAAAGGGAAGAGCCTCTGAATAGTAGTGATCTCATCATCCCCAAGGAGGTGTGTCGAAATAGTAGATTTTCTGTCATTAATCTCCATTCCCGTAGCTCGTGAGAAGAGTTTAAAAATGTCCTGGAGAGTTTCCATATCTACCCAGAACAGAAGATGAGTATATCATCCACGAATAGTAGATGTGTGATAAATAAATCAGGTGCCACTTGTATCCCCTGTAGTGTGCCATCCCTGCAAGCCCTCTTCAATGCTCTACTAAGTCCTTCCGCAACCAACAGAAACAATAATGGGGAAGGAGGGCAACCCTGACGAAGACCCCTTTCAGACTGAAAGAAAGGTGATGCTGCACCATTTATTAGTACCGCAAAGGATACTGTAGTAATACAACTCATGATCCACCTAATAAAATCCACAGCAAAACCCAGATGTGTAAGTAGTAAATGAATATACATCCAGCTCACCTTGTCGTATGCTTTTGACAAATCAATCTTGATAATGGCTCCTTGGATTCTCTTAGATTTCATACTATGGATTCCCTCTTGGGCTACTCCAATTGCCTCATGAATTTGTCTGCCTTCCAGAAATCCAAATTGTTCCTCAGAAATCTGCTTGGACAAGATGATTTTCAGTCGCCTGGCAATAATTTTAGACACCACCTTATATACACAATTACACAAGGAGATGGGTCTGAAATCACTTAAGGAAGAATAATTTTCAGCTTTAGGTATGAGGGCAAAAAAAGTGGAGTTTAAAGCAGCTGGGATCCACCCCGAAATTTTAGTGTCTTCAACCATCTGTAGTAGATCCTTCCCAATTAGTTCAAAGAGAGCTATGAGGAATTCCACAGTCCATCCATCTGGCCCCGGGCTTTTATCTTTTTGAAAACTCTGTAACACTCCCTTCAGTTCCTCTTCATCGACTACAGCCATCAGTGCATGATTGTCTTCCTCTTCCACAAACTGAGGAAAAAGTTGTGCCATCCTGACAATATCCAGAATACTAGCCTGTGCAGGTGCCTTAAAGAGTGATTGGAAATGATCAACCCCCACCCCAGCCATACTTTCAAAAGTAGTCTGGGGATCCCCCGATGAGTCTTCCAGGCTCCATATGGTATTAGATGCCTTTCGACCTTTAGCATATGCATGAAAGAATTTAGTATTCTCATCGCCAGCCGAGAGCCACAGTGCCCTGCTTTTAAGTCGCCATGTTTCCTCTTTTTCCAATAAAAGCAAATTCCTCCTACCTTCCAGAGATGTCAAATGTGCTTTTTCTTCAATAGAGCCAAGTCCCCCAGTGCCAGAGTCATAAATAGACTGTAGTTCCAATTCAATCGCCTTCAATTCTCTTTCATCCCTACCCTTCTTTTCATAGGCCCATTCCTTTACAGGTCTCTTAATTCTTTTGATATTAGCAGAGAACTGATGAGAGGCAGTTTGTCCCCCCCCTGGGTTGTAGTGTACCCAAAGGGATCTCACCAAATCAAAAAAGGTCTCATCTTGTAACCAGATCTTATTGAATTTCATCGGTCCAGCAGGTTTAGTAGGACCATCCCTAATCTCCATGACAATAGGAAAGTGGTCAGATGAGCCCCCCGACCCTACCCACGGTCTCAATAGGTATCTTCTGTCCACAAAAAGTTCTGACACCAGAAACCTATCCAGCCGTTTCTCAACCCTATAGTCACCTGTCCTGTTGTTCCTCCATGTAGCTTTAAGTAGGGTAGGTTCAATATCCAACAAATCATGTGTAACCATCTTGTGGGTGAAGTAGTCAGCCAATGGATCAAGCCTAGCCCTACTACCCCATACTTCAGCCGGGCCAAGTGAAAAATTTAAATCCCCACCGAGGATCATATTCCCATCCTGCATCACAGGATTCGAGAGCAGTGAATCCCAGAAAGGAACCCGGTTCAAGTATGGTCCATAAACGTTTACCACTGTAAAGATTTCACCAACATCAATAGAGCTGCAAGTCATCCCCAATGCCGCTTCCACACCCCAGAGGTTAAGGCACTGCACCGAATGAGAGTTCCATCCCATAGCCAGGCCATCGGACCGACCACGAGCATCCAAGGTAGCAAAGGACCATCCTCCAAACCAGCTTTCAAGTAACGTTTTAATACCCTCACCAACACCCATAGTCTCCTGGAGTAGAATGATATCCGGGTGTTCAATGGATACCACTCTACGAAGTGCTGCTTTTTTATGGGGACCAGCAAGACCCCTGCAGTTAAAAGACATAACCTTCATTAACGACCCCTCTTCGGGGCACGCACTGCTCTAAGCTCCTGTTCAATCGTCACTTGTTTTCCCTCCATCAGGTCTATCTTGGCCTTGGATTGTGCCTTAGAGAGATTTGATTTCCTACCACGGCCCTTCCCAATTTTATTCACCCCAGCCCCCATCCCACCCGGGGAAACTTTGGTAAGTGAACGAAGAAAATATCCAAAGTCCGATGAGGTAGTAGTAGTAGGTGAAGTATATCCATCAACAGGCCCTGGATCACATCCAAACGGTAGGTCCAGCAGCCTCATCCCCGAGTCCGGCATATTAGTGTGAGTGGAGGAGGGGGTAAGTGGAGAGGTAGGGATATCAGGTTCGATACCAATAGGTTCCCCCATATCCAAAGTCGAGGAGATATGTAAATTTTTCAAAGCCTCTAACTAGTCCGGATTATCCAAAGTGCAATTTTTTAAAACAAAATGAAAGGAAAGGGGATTAATGGAATGAGTAATACCCGCCGACGACGGCCCAGGAGTCGTTGCAGGAGCAGTTTGAAGCACCATCGCAGAAGAACCAGGTACCGGCTGTCCACCAATGTCCGCCGCCAAACCCTATTCCTGAGGTAAACCATCAGTCCCATCCGCCGAAGCCCCATGTCCCGTATGTGCACCACCCAGTGGGTCTTCCATTTCCCGTGTGTTGTCATGACCCTCATCCGCTTCCAACACCACGACAAGAGGAGGTCCGGTAACTGTAGCAGGAGTCGGCCGTGAAGTTCCCGCAGCATAAGTAGATTTATGAGTCCCTCCAGATTTCCTCCGAAGCGGAAGATGACATTCAGCCACCGGGTGACCATAAGCATGACAACGGCGACATCTGAATGGAACGTTTTCGTAGTCCAATTTCTGAACATAAACGAAGGGTCCCCAGCTAAGGGTTACATCCGGTTCTAACCCATCTCTGATATTCAGGTTTACAAGAATACGGGCAATCTTCCTTTGTCGTGTCTGGAAAAAACTGTAATCCCCATCCAAATAGGTACCAATCAAATTACCTATCCCTTTAAAATGTCTCTCCGACCAGTAATGCAGTGGCAATCCCGGTAGCCGAACCCACAAAGGAACAATATCAAGCCGTTCCCGGCTCGCATCAAACATCGGATGCCAGGGTTTGATCATGACAGGGAAATGGTCCCAGCTCCAGTTGGAGTTAAGAACCCATCTAGTATGTGCCTCCTAGTGGAAGTTAAATGCGAACCAGTTGCGGGTTAATTCCACAACTTCAGGGGAATAACCTAATTCAGCAGCCCAATTTTCTCCCACCCATGCCTCAATGGTGCTCAGAGAGAAATATCTACCCCGAGCCTTACCAACCAAGGTTATGCTGGACATCATGAGTAATTGATTCCACTCAATGTCTTCACCCAGGGCATAATTATATTTGTGCCTGCTCAGCTTGAGCCATCTTTTTCTGCCTCGTTTCACCTGATGTGAGGAATCATCTGATGCTGGCCCTCCCCATTCTTCAGAACTAGTGCCAGATCCCACACAAGGGCTAGCGAATCCACGATGTTCATGCACTTCTAGTAACCCCTGCCGTGATACCTCCTTCTCCCCAGCAATGTCTATGACAGGAGAAGTGTTCGTAGATGTTACCACCCTACCGGTTCCCTGAGTTTCATCAACAACCGCAATTGCACCATGCTTTCCCATCGCCGAGACCTCAAGGGCATTGAGTACCTGTTCAGAAGACCATAGAGCAGTCCCAACCTCCGATAAAGGTGTAGCTGAAGGAGTACGTTCTGTCAAGACGTTTAACGGCCCAGAACCTGGGGAGCTGGCAAGAAACCCAGAGGGCGAGAACCCTAATTCTGTGTTGTTCGCCATAGTAGGTAAATTCACCGCCCCATCCGCAGCAGAAAGTGTCCCATCTTGCCACCCGGCACCCAAAGGCTGGGTCCAGATGGACAGATCATCCGACGCATCAAAGGCATAGTCCACCAGTTCTTCATACCGCACCATGACAGGCACGCCCACCATAAAAAAATAAGCAATAAAGTAGGCAATACAAACCCCCGAGGGTTTAACCACGAACCATAAAGACCCAGAAAAAAACAAACGGGAGAAAAATAGTGTAGTTCTTCACCGCGCAAGTAATTGCATCAGGCTGTATCCTGACCGTGTTCAAACCCCAACGCCCATCACAAAATATCCACCATTGTAAACCCTTGCGAGCTCAAGAAAACTCCGAATTCTTCTCGTAAGTAATGTCTTGTTATGACTTCTTAGTCAAAATAGTTCTTCGGTATTGCTTGCTAATTCGTTATTGACTTTCGTAATTTCCAACTTGTGCTCTTTTTTTTAGTCCTCGTCTTTTTGCTGAAGTTCCTCAATCTGTTGCTGAAGGTGGCAATTCTTTGCTTCCTGGAATCTTACTTTTCTCTGAATTTGAGTGATTTCGTCATCTTTGTCCTTGATGATTTTGTTTAATCATTTATTTCTTCTTTATTCTCCACTTCATTTTTCATGCTTTTTTGGTTTTGTAGATTTTGATCGGTATATTTTTGACTCATTAATTCCTCAATTTGAGTAGATAATCTCTCAATACGACTTTTTAGATAATGATTCTCCCACTCTTTTAATCCCTTAGACATATCCAGCTTCACCATGTCAAATGCTTTGTCCAATGCTACTTGTATTCGGGACTGCAATTTTGATTTAGAATTCACCATAATTCTTGACTTCGTCTTTGCTTCAAGTTCTTCTTTGACTTGGTCTTATTTGATGATACTGATCTCGACTTTGACAATAATTAGTCTTCGATGATTGCCGATTTTCCTTGATTTTTGGCTTCCTTCCCCTTTTTATACAATAATTGTAATTAATTACAATTATTTAATAATATTAATTATTACTAACAATAATGATAAATATTATAATTTTTGTGAATAGAAGGGGTATAGAGTTTTGAAATAATACAATATATATTATTATAAATAATAATAATATTATTGTAATTTTTGTTTGAATAAAAATAATAAGTATTATATTTAAATACTTTTATTATAAAGGTGGAGTAATAAGTTTCTAATAAAATTAAAACATTATATAATAATACTAATATTATTATAATAATATATTTAAAACTAAGAGTTGGTTTGATAAAACCAAGGGATGGTTTGATAAAACCAAGGGCTCACAAAACCATGTGCACTGTTATAAAACCATGTGCGGTTTCATGAATGTTATTCTTACTTCTTGTTCTTACTTATTTTATCTTCTTCTTTTTTATCTTTTTTTTTTTACTTCTTTTTTCACTATCTTCTTTTCTTTTTTGTTTTTCTTTTCTTTAGGTCGAAGACCTAAGTTGGAGAAACTCTCCAATTATTTGGCCAAAAGCCAAATCAAATCACTTCTTGTTTCTTTTATTTTCTTCTTCTTCTTCTTCTTCTTTTTTACTTTTTTGTCTTTTTCTTTCTTCTCTTTTGTTTTTTTACTTTTTTGGAGTTGGAGAATAGAGTTTGGCCAAGGGCCACTCTATGGTCAAAAACCAATTGACGGGCTCCCAATAATAGCCAATGGCTCGAATCTGCCCAAGAAGGGGCTCTGATACCACTGAAGCGTAAAAGCTTCTTTTTACGCTCGTAAATTCATTAAAAGGCCCATAGGCAATCTGAATCCCACATTTTAGTAAATAATAATAGATATTGATAGATGATAAGATAATAATATGATAACAATGTAATGAGAGGCCCCATATAAGTACAATTACAAAGGGCACCTCTAATGGTTGTTCACAAGGGTTATGTCCCTTTAGTAATTATTGATAATTATTATTATTTTATATGTATACATTTTAGGTTTGTTACAAACCCATTCTAACTCTGTCAGAATTTCATATTTCATGAGTTAATCAAAATTTAATTTAATGTAAATTGACACATATTATATGCTGATGCACCTGCAAGATTGTAACAGTTAGAAACCATGTAAACAACATATATGGTTATTCATACCTATAAATGTAAATGTTTTATATTATTTTACAGGCATGATATTTACACCTAAACTAGAATTCAAAACCAAGGTAAAGAAGGAACGTAGATTTATTAATTATTTAGGACATGGGTCCTACAGTCTGTGTTAATGCACAGAGTGACCATCGCAAGTCACCAGAACGGGAATTTCAATGATGTCGCAGAACACTAGTGGATGGGTTGCGACGATAGGCCAAAAGACAGAGAACAGAGATCAAATCAATGCTCTGGTTCCACTGCCCAGGTGTGATGGACGAGATCCAAGTTCAAGGATCAACAAATCTCCAAACAATGAGCAATAAAATGGTTTGGAAATGGTGAGTACAAACTCATAGGAGGACTACAGACTCTTCAAAGTGAAGATCTGATGGTGAAGCAAGGCTCAGGAGGCAAATAATATGGCTTGCAAAAGAAATCAAATGAAAATGGCATTCAAATTGAAAACTAAGACAATGTATGTCCCTATTATGGTTGCCAGATTTGTTTGACGAACAATCTACCAAGAGCAGACTCAAGACGTGATCTCTCTAGCTCAACGTGAGTCTAGAAAAAATAGGACAGAACATAGAATACTTTCCTAGATATAATTAGAGATCGAGTAGATAGATGCTTTACCTCTCAGATCACTGATCCTTTCTCCTTGATGTTTGCTCCAAGCTTGATGGTCTTCAAATCTCAGCTGCTAAACCTGTCAAGACAACACAGAACAAAACAAGTAGTAAAATGCACATAAACAATAATAGATCTAAGAAAGCAGTTAAGTAAGCAAACTACACAAAATATCATCAACACAATGAGATTTGGTGGAAAGCATTTATATTACTGTATAATAAGGGAAATACATAGAAGGAAGTGATTACAACCAATGACTTAACGTAGCAATCCTTCTCTGATCAAGCCAATGCCAAAGCCTCCCAAGGAAGTGTGAGTCTCCGAATAGATAAGTAGAGATATCTCCTAAGAAAATTTCACCAGTATGTAGATACTAAAGACTTCCTCTCTTTGGTATATGAATGAGCTTCACTTATATAGGACTAGGAGGATAGGATAGGTTGAGATATGGTAGGAGAGAGATGGGGGATCTCACCCAAAGGCTAGGGAACCGAATACTATCTCCCCTATGAGCTAGGGATAGGGCTCCACATCACTCATTTTCAAGAAATGGATCGAAGATGCACTTTTATCCAGCTAACTGACATCATCGCAGGCTACATGAGGAGAACCTGCGACGTCGCATGTTGCAAAAGGGTAGACTGCGACGACCTTGTAAGATAGGTTAATTAAGCCCTCCAATCATGGGAAACTTCAGGGATGTTTACACTGAGTCTCATGGTAGCAAGATTTAGGTGTAACAGTGTGGAAGCAGAGCACACACTAGAGATGGTACGGGTTAACCTCTCCTGTATGACTTCTCGGCTACCACTAATAGAGGTAGAGAACCTCCCATATGCGATGCAATGACATGTGGTCGGGGGTACTAGGTGTATGGGTACGTCTGCTGCAGCGTATAGCCAATGTCGTACACTATTATGGTCAAACTCATCCCTTCGAGGCGGTGAGACCTCCCCGTAGGGCTTAGATGCCATGGGGTCTCACTATTTTTGTATCGGATTTTATATTTTTTAGAGCTACGGGCTCTAGGTTTGGACTTATGATACCACATTTTGGACATACTATTAATGAAAAACTATGACTATTCGGTTCTACTACTGTGTATGTACAAATGTATGAATGTATTTTTATTTTTGTGCTTATTTTATTGATGTGACAAATGCCAATCTAGGACATAATTAGCATATGCATCAGGTACATGATTAAAATGCCTTAGAACATGAATGTATGTAATAAAAACAAATTGACGCTCCAAGAGTCTTACCCTTAATAACCTCCGTAGTAATGTAGGATCCCTCACATGGTACTAGTGATTCAATTGAGACACAACCAATTGCAAATCGAGGAGGACCTCTAAAGACTGGATATCATGCGAAATGGAATTGCGAAGTAGCTCACCAATGGCACTGTACTCAGCCACATTGTTGGATGTAGGACCGAGACAAGCACCTCCTGAAGACACAATCTAATGCTTGGGCGAATAAATAACCCACGCAGCAAAAGCTATTCTCTGCATATGACGGCTAGCTCCATCCGTGAATCCCAAGAACACTGGAGATTCCATTGACATATGTCAACCAAACGGAAGCGAATCAGCAGATCCGAATAATCAAAAGAAATCTAAACTATGTACAGAAACAACTATACCGCTGTATACAAAAGTATCATCTTGAGCTAGAAGCTCAAGCATAATACCAATTGAGGTACAGCCCATTTCTAGGCTCCCTCAAGGGGTTCCCCTCATAGTCTTCCAACTCATAGGCTCCATTCTCAAGGACACACCTCACAATGTATGGGTCGTGCCACATGGGGTTAAACTTGCCTGCCCCTAGGGTTTCCCTAGCTTGGTGACAAAGGAGGACCAAGTCACCTTCAACATATTGTCGGGGACAGACAAACCAATCATACTGAACCTTAACACAACGTTTCTTGGCATCTATAGCCACAACGGCATCTCGACGCCGCTTGTCAAGCTTCTCAAGGTGGATCAAATGTTGCTCAACATCTAAGGTGTCAGGAAGGAGCTCTATAGCTAGTTTCAACGAAGGTATTTCACATTCAATCGACAAGATAGACTCCACACCATGTACTAGCTGAAATGGTGAGAAATCGGTGCTAGTCTTTACTGCAGTTCGATATGCCCACAAAGCAGGATATAACATAATATGCTAGTTTCTCTTGCTTTCCTGGATGGTTCATTGGAGAACAGTCTTTAAGGACTTATTTACTGCCTCGACCTGACCATTCGCTTGGGGATATTATGAAGATGAATGATCCTGATGAAACCTCATGTGATAAATCCACCATCATCTTGTTCTTGAAATGACTACCTTGGTCAGTGACAACCTCCTTTGGGATATCGAATCGAGCAATGATCTGATTGAATATGAAGTGGGCTACTATAGCACCATCAAATTTTATGGTTGGCATGGCCTCATCCCATTTGGTAAATTAATCAACGACCACGATAATATGGTGATGCCCCCGAGCCGAAGCTGGTTTGCAATCCATGAAATTAACCCCCCACTTGGTGAAGGGACTAACGGTGATGATCGGATGAAGCAGCACAAGCTGCGAGCGTACATTTCAAAAGAACACCTAGCAAGGGTGACACTTCTTCATGGCCTCCATACAATATTTGAAGATCGAAGGCCAGAAGTAACAAACTCGCATGATACGTTGGGTTGTTGCAAGCCCAGATAAGTGACCACCACACACCCCACCGTGGCAGTCATTAAGCACCAACTATTCTTCTTCATGAGTTAAACAACAATGTAGGATGGAGTCTTTTCCTCAACGATACAAAGTGTCGCTGACGATGACATAGTCTTTACCATAATGTCTCACACGTCGTTGTTCATCTCATGAATAATGCGAAGGAAACTTCATAGTTTGGAGATATATGATAATGTCTCCATACCAAGGGTTCGTTAATGAGATAAGAAATAAATGTTCATCCACAAAAGAGTCTTCATGGAAAATTTCCTCATCAAGTCTCGAGAAATCCGACATGAGCTCGGCAAAAACCAAGGACTTCACCGACTTCACCGAAGCAAAATCAAGATCAAACTCCTGAAGGATTACAATCCACTTAGTATACTCCCCCCCAATTAGGCGTCGTGAAAGCACGAACTGAAATGGATTGACATGTATGATAACTGTGGTTTTCCTCAGCAAAATATAATGTCGTAACCGTTGGACTGCATGAACAGTCGCAAGGGCCAATTTCTCAACTTGAGAGTATCTCAACTCAGCGTCTACTAAATTTCAAATAAGGAAATAGACAACATGCTCTTGGAGCACATCATCCACCTGAACTAAGACCATACTAATCGTCTCTTGAGACGCAACGACATAAAGCTGAAAATATCTAGCAAAGTCGGGTGGACTAAGAAGAGGGGTCGATACCAAAGCTTTCTTCAAAGCGTCGAAAGACTGTTGGGCTCGCTCATCCTAGATAAATGAAGTGTCTTTCTTCAAAAGTCGCACGAAACCTTTGGTAAGATTGGTATAATTCACGATAAAGCATCTTAAGAAAGTGGCTCTCCCTTGGAGGTTCTGAAGCTTAATCAAGTTACGTGGGGGAGGAAACTGAAGTATTGCCTCGACCTTTAGAGGATCGACTCTTATACCCTCTTTCGAAACTACAAACCCTAGAAGGCGACCTATTTTCACAACAAATATGCACTTGTTAGGGTTCAAACGAATCTTATAACACTGGCATCTTTCGAAAATGAGGCGGAGGTGGTTGGGGTGGTTCACTCTCTTATGAGAATGGCAAGCAATATCATCCAAGTAACACTCCACAATGTGCTTAACGTCATGAAAGGCATAGGTCATGGCATGCTGAAAAGTAGCTCCGACGTTTTTAAGGATGAAGGGCATCTTCCGGTATGCAAATGTACCCCAAGGACATATAAACGTTGTCTTATGTTGATCCTCGGGTTTAATCTGGATCTGATTATATCCTAAGAAACTGTCCATAAACGAAAAAACTTTGCTTCCAACACACGCATCCAAGTTTTGATCTATGAATGGAGTGGGAAAGTTATCTTCCAGGCATGCTCGGTTCAAATCTCTAAAATTGGTACACACATGGATGGTTCCCTGCTTCTTATCCATAGGAAGGGGATTGGATGCCCATTCGGTAAGGGGAACCAGGTAGATGAAACCAGCTTTGAGTAGTTTCTCTGCCTCTACCTTGATCGCAACTGCCTTTCTAGGATTCATAGCATGAAGACGCTGTCGAAATGGCTTAACATTAGGATAATTTTTAATCTCATGCTCGACAATGCTAGGGTCTATTCCTAGCATCTCCTCGTATGACTAGGAGAAAACATCCCGAAATTCCTTGAACAACTCGGTGTATATGCGGATCTCGTCGGGAGAACAATCAACACTGATATAAAAATTCTCAATATTTCTAGGAGTGCGAGAGATGCTGATCGGAATGGTTGAGGAAATGTTAGCCATATTCCTGTCTGCGTAAATCCCATGTGAATCCAAAGGAGCCATAGGGTGACCAACCTTCTCTGCTAGAGTCGATCGAAACTCTTCTTGCTAAATAAGGTCAAGATCGAGAAAAAAATACAATCGATGATGCAGATCTTCCCAAGGCTTATCACTACCATACATGGCTTCGATGATAGCTTCATCCGAAGGAAAACTACCATCAAGGAAATCATGCGACAAAGAGGATTCAATTTCCCATGCGGGCAGCATAATGGGATCTTCATCTCCTATCTATGAAGAAGAGAGATCTGGTTCTGCAGTGGCTTGTTGAATCTCTTGGTAAGCAAGCTCAGCTGTAGACATGGGCATAACCATCCCGATGTGTGCAATGTTTCCAGATGAAGAACTTGTGGAAGGTAAATTCCATGAATCATTAAAATATGAAGTCCGGAATGATACACTCTGTAACGAGGATGGGGAACTATTGGAAATGGTTCCTATATAAGAGATTGGTTCAACAAAGTCAAAAGATCCGATCAAAGAGGAATACAATCCTACACCAATATTCCTAGTTTCCGGCTGAGAATTTTTTATCTAAGGAACTTCAAATCCTGGTGATGAAACGGTATTGGAACTAGTGAAATCTAGTTGATCGACAGTCACAATTTTACCTTCGTGAGGAAAGAAAATAACTCTAAACATAGAGGACATGATCGCTCTCATAGCATAGATCCAATTCCGTCCCAGCAAAAGGTTGTAGTCGATGGGTGCATCAAGGGAGGGGATAATACCATGCGGTCTGAATGAACGACCATCGAATGCAGTCAACATGGTAATAGACTTCGACAAAGGAGGGGAACCTAGATCCTTCCAACAAGCTAACGACATTACCGATGTGGAGGCACCTTCGTCAACCACTGTGCGTTTAACGATATTCTGAAGGCACCTCACATGGACTTGAAAAGCCACATGATAAGGTAAGTAAGGTTGTACATTAGTAGTGTTGAACTTGATAATACTAGGGCTACCCTGATATTGAACTCCCAAAGCACATAAAAGGGCAGTCCCTTGTGAAGGACAAGCCTGGAGAACCTCGAGAGCCGACATGGCACACGGATTTTGACCCAAATCTTCTACAATGGAGTAGTTATGGGCGGCTCGGGCATTGGGGTTATGCGTCGAACGCTTAATAACACCTTTCGCTATCCGCGGCATGGCACTAGGCTTCTCGATATGCAAAGGAGAGTCAGGAGGAGCGGGTTCCTTCCCCATATTCGGTTGTGGTGCACCATAATCGCGTTGGCAAGTAGCAATATTAATCGTAGATTGCACCATGTTAACGGCATCTGAAACCACCAGCATGGGTAGAAGACATTGAAGTTTCATAAGACCCATTACCAGCGACAAAAGTACTCAAAGCCATATTTTGATGATGTGGAAGGGGATCTTTCAACACAGTTGGGATCTGTGCAAGATGCTTCGAGTCTTCTTCAATACAAGGACACAAGTGTGTTAGGTGATATTCCGTGCAAAGTTTACAAGGAAACTTCACTTTACGTCTAGGTTTGCGGTCCCAACCAGCATTTTCGTCATCCCAAGGAGGCATGGTGTTTTCCTTAGGATTATTTTGATTGTACCCATTATTTCCACCCTTGAGGTTATTTATCCCCTTCTTCTTTCCACCAGGTTGTTGGTTACCTGATGGGTTCACCAATTGTATAGAGTGAACATTGGACGGTTGGGTGGAAACGGATGAGGCGTGAGGCTGTCCAAGGGTAGATTGGTTAATAGACCAATTATGCATTTTATTTCTAACCAAATCTACGGGATGAGTACTTGAGGATCCCATGATGCCATCAACATGTGGTCCAGGAACAATCTTGGGCTCATGACGTGAACTCGGTGCATTCGGAATAATGTCGTACAAGATACCAGATTGAGCATAGACTAGGTCTAGCTGCTAGGATTTGAAAATGGCTTGTTCCTCAGTCATAATACCAGACAATGAAACGTCTTTTGAAACATAAGGGAGTAATTACTTAAGGAACCATTCCAACAGAAAATCTGGAGGAATGTTGGCTTTCACTAGCCTCTTCCATCGGCACCACTCTTGAATAGGACCATATTTGTGTGTGGCTTTGTCCTGTCGGAAGGTAGATAAGATTTCAGTATGAGTATCATAATGAACAGGAAACTGAAAGTGATCTAGGAAAACCAAGGCCAAATCATTAAAACTCTTGTAAATGCCCCCAGGAAACTCAACATACCATTTCGTCACTGCCCCTGTGAGGGTGCGTTGAAATATCCTTAAACGAATAGAATCATGATTCAATGAATTAGAGGAGCACCATAAGTGAAAATTAATAACATGATCACTGGGATCCTCACCATTCTTCCCGTCAAACGTCGGAAGGGAGTTTTGTAGGGACTGGAGGCCAAGTAGTATCGTGACACACTGGATCATTCATAAGCTTTGAAAGATCTGGTAGATTCAATCTAGCAAGAAAAGGGAGCTGAGGCTGTGAAGCTTGATGATGAGTTCCCAAAAGAGACTAGTTCTATGAACCGTAAGGTGGGACTATATACATTGAAGTTGACACCTGTGGTACCGACAAACTCTGGTAAAACCGTGACGGTGACTAGAAGGGTAGTAACCTCCTCCAAACTGGCCCATGTTGGAATACACAACCGCATGCGTAGCAGGGATTCCATAGGAAGGGTTGGGATAGTAGTTAGGACCGACTTAAAATCCATGAGAATGGCCTCCATGAAAATGAGGTCCCATATGCCCACTCGAGGAAGGGATACCAACCGAGTGAGGGCCATATGAAAACAATATATGCGTACTCCACAGAACCGATGAGCTAGAAGGATGAGGATTTTGGGGAATCACAAAATTATTCGAAGGTACATGCATAGAGACATGCGGATGACCGGACAGAATGAAAGTCGTGCATCCAATACCTAATGTGAAACCTCCACTCGAAAAATAGGTTCACACTAACTCTAGGGGATAACGAAGGAGGTGATCCTCCACCAACAATCAGATTAGATGGAGAGAGATGACTACTCCCAAACTGATAGGCGGTGAAAGAAGGAATGGTTTCCCCAATTCCAACACTAGAGCTAATGTGACTACTGGACATGGTGGATCTAACCGTCGGCATAAAGCGGGGCATACCATATGAAAAAGGACTTGAGGTCGAAGGGACAGACGAAGCACCATAACCTGGAATCCCATATCGAAAACTGGATGGCTATGTATCATCAAATGGGTTTGTCCTCATGGGTGGGGACATCCCAAACCCATGAGGAATAGTGTGTGGAGAACCTCCTCCCCATTCACCCCTAGGAGTGACAGAAGGGGAGTTTCCCATTGTGCTAATGGATGGAGTCACTAGGACCCCAGTCACGCCATGTGTGGAACTCATAATAGAAGCTCTCCAAATCTCATGAGATGTGAATGAAAGATCAGTGGTAGTCTTCCAATTCTTCTTAATAAAAGAATGCGACAGATCGCTAGCTGGTAAACCAGACTACCTACGAGATCGACAAAGAGGCAGATCTCGATCCACGATGACTCCAAAAAGGTCAACAAATTAACATCTCCTAAAGGCCTACTAGATCGTCATAGAGCATACACCTAAAAGAAACCTATAGCCAAATGCACACAAACAAGACTGGCTCAAGGGACCTCTCGACACTAGAGTCGGTATGTCTCGCCTAGGAGAGCCTTGAGACTCCCAAACTATAACCAGAGGTAATAGAATCAGTTATAAGAGCCTTCAAACTTCACTACGTGCACAGGTTCAAATCCCTATACATACAACAACGGTGTTGTCCGACCCCTATCTGACTCAAGATACTCACAGAATAACCGCTGTAAGCACCCTATGTGATACCTAGGTAAAGCAACTAAGACCACCACGTATAACAAATTCTCAGGAAGACAGTCGTAGGTGGGATCCATCGTATGGGAAAGGTAGCTAAGCTCAAAACTCAAGAGGGTCAAATCCCCCAAGAGCCCCGATACACGAAAAAATCCTAGAAATATCTCCCACGTTCAGCTAGTATTGGAGGGCTATCTCTGCAACCAACCTCTCGTGACCTCATGCTTAAATCTGGTTTGAGTAGAGATTCCTGAGAACACTGATGTATACCATGGGTTTCATCACTTCCTGGTCAGACACATAATGTTTGGTTCAATAGTCTTGGATTGTTAACTCACAATGATCTATTCCAAGACTCTAAATCTATACTATTTGGTGCCCCCTAAAAAGATAAAATTGTTTCTAATCAATTTTAATATTAAGCGTTAAATCAGAAAATACTAATATATGCACAACCAGAAAATACTAGACTCATTTATCCATAAAAAAGATGCCACTATATGACAGTCAAATCAACGATTCAAAAATAACAATGCAATCTCTTTATATTTTCATGCACAAGCAAGTCCTGAATGAAAGCACAAGCACTCTAATGCAAAATGCAATGACATAAAGAAAAAAAAATGTATTTTCATATATAAATGGAAATGAAAAAGCAAGCCATATTTTTGTATTTTTCAATAAGATGAATGAAAAATGCAAGCAAAATCAGAACTATTCAATAAAAATGTAGAGCATATCAAGCAGACAACCCAACAAATCCCAAACACTAAGATTCAGCCAAGCTAACGAGCTATAAAAATGGAAAATGGTTGGAAACCAAAAAGCTCAAAAACTAAAGAAAGAGGAGTTTCTGGTCAATAAAAGAGCATGGAACAGTCAGGAAACAAGCCTACTAAGACTCAGGAACACACAGAATCAACTCAGAAACTACCAAAAACCATAAACAAGACAAACCCGGAGTTGTGCGCAACTTCTCATAGAACAATAGCATCTATATGCTGGCTACTGTACTAACAGTAGCGGGTAGACGTGGGCTAACCAAAGCTGACTCGCATACAGGGCAAAGCAACTGCACCAAAAATGAATCAAACAACCCAGAAAAAAGAAAGTTTTCTAATGCAGATCCCAACAATGACATAGAAGCTCGACAAACAAAAACTCAAAATAAGGAAAAATGCCTAAAAATCCCCAAAATGGAGGTTTCTCCCAAGCGAAGTCGCCATTTCTGTTATGGAGAAAAACTTTCTATGGCTCAGGGCAGACCACAACAGACAGGTGACTACCAAAAATCAACTCAATTCTCAATACAATGCTATATAAATGAAAATGCTAAGATGCAGATAAAAGACCAACCTTCAACCGGATGTCGTAGTATATCCCCATTGAGCTTTCAATCTCTACACTTGAACCTCCAGCTTAGTCTCAACAACAAATACAAGCAAGTGCATGTAGTACATGAAATACATTAGCATAAACAATAGCATGGTCCATGATATAATAAGCAAATGTAACCCAATGTAATTAAACAAACATTTACAATATCAATTGGATGAGAAAATGAGTATTTCTATTAATGAAAACAAGAAGTACATGATACAACCTCTTTCCGGCAACTCATATGAACTAAGAACTAGGTCCCTCCACTTGTGCCTCCACCACTTCAATCACCCATGCAATGGAAAACTCAAACTATGAAGGAGTTTGGTTGGTGAACACAAGAAGTTCACAACAACAAGGATCAATGGATGTAGACTCAAGTCACGAGAAAAATCCAATAGAGTTTCTATGCTCTCTCTTTCCTCCTCCTTCCATGCAACATAAGAGCTCAATATATAACCCTCCAAAGGTAGGTGAAATATTGAATCGAGTCGTTTCTGGGGTACATGGAGGGCCAAAGGTCACCCTACGACCGATTTTTGGAGTGAAAAGTGAATTTCTATTATTTTTTACCATTTAACTTGATGTACGCGGGCTATATTGGTACAGCCTGCATATACGCTAGGTATAGTGGAACAACTAGCATACAGGAACAAAAATAGGGAACAATGGGTTCCTGGAGGACAAAATGTGGATCTAAGTCATTAAAATGAATACTGAAGGCCAATGAGTGCTGATGCTCACAAGGTGGAAAAATACGTTGTAACACTAAGGCTATAACTATAGCATCGTTGAAGGAAAGAACTTGTGACTAATGTTTCGCAGGATGCCTTTCCTATGAAAACATGCCATTTACTCGGGACAATTATAATGATTCAAGATTTTAAAGGGACCGCTTCAAAAAAATTGCAAAAACAATTAACATGTATTAATTTGAATTATATAATGGCTAACAAACATTGAGTCCAATTGAAAGCAAGCAAGACACAATCACGGGGGCTTCACTAGAAAGGAAAATAATATCACGTTCATTCATATTGTGGTGTTAAATATTCATGAAAACCTAAAAATTATATTGCTTATATATTAAGGGGCAAAGGGTTTTTTTATTTAATGTAACAATACAAAAATACTTTGGGGTCTTTTTTATATGGGCGGCTTGACAAATATCCGCCAAAAGGAGATGGCGGATTCATGTCCAAATGAGAAATCGGGTTGAGGCAAGGCTCGGGCTTACTAGTACGCAGGGAAATCGCGTCTTGAGGAATGCTTGAGGCCAGGGGTTTCGTGGTGAAGTGGGTTTCCAGTCGAGAGACAGTGGTCATTAACAGCCAATTGTTACCAATAACACTCAGCCAGTTGTTACCAATAGCCTTGGAAGGCTCTAAGCTTCCAGGGCCTATTATAGGCCCTCGATAGGCCTTGGGGGCCCAACCACTCGTGCCTATTACAGGCCTTGGTAGAATTATTCAGCCTCCTAGAGCTTGTTACAGGCCCTGGGGACTTGGATACCTAGCCCACAACAGGCTTAGTCAGCGATTAGGGAACTGCAACATGCAATCTAAATGTTATACTATGTGCATTGGATCTAGTGACATACAAGAAGTGATCTCCTATCTCTTCATTAGACCATTAGATGTTGCAAATAACAATGATATGTGGTTGAGTAATTGCATTGTGGGTGAAGTAATGTGCATCCACAATATACATTAAAAGAAGCAAGGTGGATTGTAGAATGCATGTGGGGTCATAAGAGGGGTATCATATCAATATAGTAGGTAGAAATATAAAGGGGTATAAAAAATGTTAATGAAAAAATTGATACATACAATATCTAGTGAAAATAGGGGTTTTTTTAAATTGGGAAGGCATATTGGGAGGGAGTTAAAAAAACGATTTTGGAAGGTATTTTCCAATATTTAGTGAAATTAGGGGTATTGTTTCATATACCACGAACGAACGTGCTATGATAGTGGTTTATTGAGTGAAGCCCCCATGGACACAATATACCAAGCTAGAGACTATGCTTTATATGCTAATGGAACAATCTAGTAAATATTTTTCTCATTATGGAAAATTAAAAAATATTCTTTAAGATTGAAAATATTCTTTATTGTTGCAGGTACTGATGAGTGTTCAATCTGTGAATGTGGAGTATTCCCATTCTATTCATGGATTATTGTTCCTTTTTCAATCCAGAGAGATATCAGAATGGATCTCACATGAAATCTGATCCAATTGAAAGTAAAGGGGTAATGATTAGGCCCAAATATTTCATATGGATTGGGTACAGGAGTACTTGCAGTCAAGAAATTTTCAAAGAATCCTCCATTCTCATCATAGGTGATGAGAAACATCCTCTCATTCAAATCGGCACTAGCTATGAGTGTTTCATACATCTATTTGACAAAATCAAAGAAGAACTTATATCTCTCAGCTACATCATGAGAAGGATGACTAATGTTGGCAGGGAGAAATTGGACATCAAAGTATCTATGTTCAATTACAACGTAATTGGGAAGAGTTCCTATCTTGGAGTGCAATTTGAATGAGTCCACATAATCATGAAACTTGAACATATGTTTGAGCCTAGTAAGGACTTGAAAAACCAAGTTGCAAGGATTCTCCAATAATACATACCAAATGAGAGTCTTGATTCATCAAGAGAGTCAAGGATGGTCCTCTATGGGAATCCTTTCATCAAATCCTTCTACACATTGCTACAGGAACAATAAGGCATTGTGGAATGGACATAAAATATATTGGGATGTGTTGAAGTGGTAACATAAGAAAATCACTTATCAAATCTGTAATGTCCCCCATTTTGACCCTTGTAATATTTTGGGCTATAAAGTAAATAATGTATGCATATTATGTATGATTCCTAGCGTGGAGCTCAAGGCCAAGGCCCTGCTAGTGAACGCTCGATCTAGGAGAGGCAAGTATTTGAAATTATGCTACCCATGTGCTAGTGAACCATGGGAATTGTAAATATGCATCTTAATATAAATGCCCACAACTAGCTATGCAATGCAACAAGAGATGGGGGCATGATGTTACAAGGAAATTGGGAGGGAAATATTCAAACCCTTGAGCCAATCAAGTTAAGCCAAGTGTCAATGAGAGAACCCATGAACCCTCAACTACCCATGTTGACTTTTGTACCCAATCATTCATTTCTCCCAAGAATTGGTTGAGGTAGTTAATGCCTTGGGGAATGGAGAGGTATGGTTGTCCAAATTCGAGTATGGGAAAGCCACCCTTCCTAGAGATTCGAGTTTTGGATTCTTGGGAAAGTAAAGGGCCATGAAATTGCTCCCCAAGCCATTATTCACCTATCAATTTGCTCTCTCATGAGTTGGGGACCTTCCTGGGCAGTTCCCTCCATGGTTTTTCTGTGTTTACCTTCATTTTCCTAGCTAGGAAGGGCGTTTTTGTTGTGGCTAACAGTGGGGAAGAAGGGAAAATGATTTGGGTTTTTATTGAGGCTATTTGGCCCACTGAATGCTCATACATCTGTGGGAGAAATCGGTTTTATTTCCTGGGATTGATTCCCTCTTCCCACAAATCCATTTTTGGTGTGCCTACGTTTTTGGGAAAACCCATGTCCATCTAGCTTCTATGTCCCATTGCTGAAAGTGTGTTTCCAAGCCCATATCTAAGTTTTGTGTTCAAGAGAATTCTGGGGTTGAGTTGGGTATCCATTGCTTTGGGCTGTGCTGCGCTTGAGGGTTCCCTTTTTCTTGTAGAATACACGCTGGGAAGAGACCTATGGTTGGGAGGGTTCCCTTTTACTGTATGCATCTAATGAAATTGGATGAGTTTTATGAAAAGCCCCATAGAATGGAATCAGGTTCCCTTCCTTGCATTGGGTCCAAGGGTGGGGACATTACATTTGGTATCAGAGCTGCTGGTTTCAACATTTGGGCCTTCATGGGCTACCTATCACAGCTTGCGGGGGTAAGTATGCTTCCTGCTCATTATAGACCATTAAGAAAAATTTCAAACTTTCAAATTTTCGAAAAATTTTCTAAGTGTTTTTTAAAAAATTTCTAAATCTATATCAGAAAGAACTTACGAGTTTTTGTCCGCAACGGCAGGGAAACTCAGTGAGTTCGTCCGCAACGGCAGAAGGAACTCGCAATTTTTTTCCGAAATGGTCGACCGGAAATTTGTAAGTTCGCCAAACCGAAAGAACTCGGCAAAAAAGTTGGTGAGTTTCCACCGCAGCATCAGAAGGAATTGGCGAGTTTCCACCGCAGCGTCGGAAGGAATTGGTGAGTTTCCACCGCAGTGATGAGAGGAAAAGCTAAGTTTTTGACCAGAAGAACTCAGCAAGTTTGTCCGCAACGGCGGAAGAACTCAGTGAGTTGGCCCACAACGACGGAAGGACTCGCGAGTTGGTCCGAAAATTTTTCTAAGTGTCTTTCGGCAGAAGAACTCGGCAAGTTGGGCCGCAACAGCGAAAGAACTCGATAAGTTGGCCTGAAACAAGTCAGAAGGACTCGGTGAGTTGCTCCAAAACAAGGAATTTCAACCGTTTTCCAGGGAAATTTTCCAGGTGCCGAAAGTTGAAAAATCACTTTGAACTCATGCCCCAAATTGCATGAAATTGAAGAATTTACAAAAAAAAAAAAATGAGGGCGAGGGTGCTGCCCTTGACCCCCTTCGTCCCCCGAAGACAATCATTGAAAGTGTGAAATGCATTCTTGGGATGAGATGCAGGAATTGCATGGAAGGTTTGTAGAATCCTTATTAAAAGTAATTGGTTGTGATATGCATTGCGAAAGAGCAATGGGAGCAGCAAGGCAATGCTGATAAAGAGGGAAGCTTCTCACCTTAAAATATTTTTGTTTATAACATAAGTATTGCATGTTTGAAAAATAGTAAGAATAAATGTTATACACGTATGTATATATTGAATTGCTATTTCATGAGAAGATCATAGCTAATGATTGTGTGCTTGGTAGGAAATCCCATGAAATTGGATCAACTATGATGGGGAAGAGGAAACCCCATGCTACAATGAGGAAATTGGAAAGGGGGAATTCCTTAACTCCTCTCTTGCTATTGTATTTATATTTCCTAAGTTTCATAAGTTGAAAATTATGGCATAGGGATGTTGGAAATGCAAGAGAGTAATGCATATGAATTAATGGGCATGATTAAGGAGTCATTGCATAATGTATGTGAATCGCTTATGCATAAAGCATGATGTTGCATATGGGTAAAGGTAGTGAAAGTTACACATGCAATGGCCCATTAATGGTATTGTTTATGGTTGATCACCAGTAATGTTGTTGATAATGGTTGTATGAATCAGACCATAGAAGCATGATTGAAAATGTAAGAGATTAGATAGCTGAAATGAATATGCACTAGATGGCATATTGATAAACATTGCACAATGCATGTAAAAATACTTGTGTATATATATGATATTGAATATTGGTAGAATAGTGAGGTTTTGCATATGCAATGAGCCACTTAAAGATGATTATGGTGGTTGTTAAATAACTAGTCGTGTTTGCAATGGTTATAGGACCAAAGACAACCAAAGCATGACTAAGGGCGTGGATGATGATTGTTGCATATGACCAACAACCTTATGAGGAAAAGATGGTGCAACAAATATATGAGCATAAGGTCGGAAAGGAACTGTGAAGCCTTGGTAAGAGGCCAACTGATTAAGTAACATCAAACGATGTTAATGACAGCCATGCAGGTAATGGTTATTTGTGCTTAATTGCATGAATGTTGAAAGAGGATTTGGTAAGATCCCTTCAACTATGTTGATTTGGTTTGCATATGGTATTGAGTGGTTGAATGTGAATGTTAATCTACCGAGTATGATGAGGTGCGGGTAAGTGAGGGAAAGGATCCTTACACCCTATAATTGCTTAGAAACCTCAATGCATTCATATGAAAATATAACATGTCATTGTGTATGCTGGATTATAAGTTTAAATAACCAAAGAAAGTAAAGACCTATAGTCATGTTGTGGTAGTACATGCCATATGAATGGTTAGGCCATAATATGCTGGAATGCATAGTATCCACAGATTGATGCAAAGTTGTATTGAGGGATTATGCATTGAGTGAATGCACATTAAAATATTATGTAAATGTTGTGAATGTGCATGCATATGTGTAAGTGCACATGTTGAGATGCATTGCGATAATGCACGGTTGTGATATGTATAGGTTTCAATGCATTAAGATAGTAGACAAAATGGTGAACCATTGTTAATACTGAGAGAATTTCATGAGCTTCTATGAATGCAGGAGAAAGATTGCATGAAGAAGGTAGACAAGATGATGGGCTACCAGAGTGCTCTATGGAAGGACAGAGATTGCATGGAATGTGAAGTAATGAGTACTTACAATTTATTTAAATTGCACGGATAGTGTACCCATGTCTTGCAATTTTATTGATGATAAAAATGCATATATAGATATACAAATATATTTCACTGCACCTCAAATTCTAACAGCTGAAGGTGTTTGAATTATTGAGTGTTATAATTCTGAGATCACTTTAGTGACTGTTGTAGCAATGAAAGGATTATATGCATAGATACTCACAACATGTTTGGTTGATTGAAGTTTCAGATTTCAGGTAGATTGTTTTGGGCATGGAAAATGTGGGTAATTCCATGATGAAGATTGGAATCTACCATGAGAAAGAGACAAACAATATGAGAACAGACTCATGGATAAGCAAATCAATTCTGCAGAGGACAGAATTGCAAATTCATACTTGAATTTAATCGTTAATGCCATTGAATGATTATTGTTAAATGTTGCTGACTATTTGGCTATTTGATAAATGTGCCAGGATGACACATTGCAGGAAGACCATGTGTGATGACCTGCAAAATCTAAAATCCATGGGAAGGACCCCATGCTTTGGAAATGGGTTTCAGGTGAAACACCATTTCATATTTTAAGAATGACATCTCAGTTGAGCTGTATGATTGAAAACCATGAGAGTGAGATGGTAAAGCTACGCCAAGAAGGCATGTGTGGTTTATGGAACATGAAAAGATTCGGGTGGAAAACCAAAGAACTGTTGACTCAGAGAAGGGAGCCCCCACTCTTCGCAAATGAAGAAAAGATACACCTGCAAAAATGAATGAGTATTTTGTGACCCTAGATAAGAACATGCATGTCTAAATTATTAGGGTTAATATGCAAAGCATGCTCTACTTTTTTTATATATATATCATTTCAGACTACTTGAGTATGATTAGGGCCTACATGGCTCACATTGGAAAGGGGGTGCGCACCTTTTCTGGTGGCGGGTCATGATAGGGTTGTCAATATTGACTACACCCTAAGGGAATGGACGCATTCCTGGTGTTTCAATACTTGATAGTGAATGTTATGGAATGTGGTTGCGATTTTGAGAAGCAATACTGATAAGCCTGCTTATCCTTCTTGTGTTTTCAGCCTACACAGATGAAAATTGTTACTGCACATTATGAGGCAAAGTGAAGAAGGGTACGCAGAAGGACTGTATAGGAATTAGTAACCTTTCTATGCTCACACTAAATAATACTGGAAGGGATGGAAAAACCCAACGAGTTGTGTAGTAAAAAGGGGTATCATCCTTGTGTGAGTGGGGCCATGCTAACCTGCAGTCAAGAAAGTCACCTATAAAGTTCCTAAAAGGAACCACCAATTTGCACAATAGTGTTAAGATTAAACCAAATAGACTAGCAAGATCACTGAAAGAAACAAAATCACAAGATAGACACAGAATATACCCTGGGAAACCCTCATGGGGTAGAAAACCCAGCAAAGCTTTCCTTAATAAGATGATCAACCAAAATACAAGATGTGCTCCCTCCTTCTTTGTCTCCTTAGCAGATCTCCCAAGCAAGTGCGCTATCTTTCACAAGTGAGTGAGTGTGTATAATGAGGAACACACCTCCTCTATTTATACACTACTCTGACATGTATTTTACACAAGTACATGTAGGCTCGTATTTAACCATTAGGTTAAATACCCTATTATAACTGACTGGGCCGACCCCCACATGGTGGGTCTAATCACCCTAGTTACCACAACTTCTCGGAGGAATAAACATCTCTGGATTCATAGTATAATCACATCGGAGGTATGGAACATCTCCGAAATAAATAATATACAAATATAATATTCTTAGAAGTTACAATATTCAACACTCCCCCTTAACGAGAAGGATATTATAACAACATCTGCAGGAGCAACGAGTCATACATCATATATGATACATCTATATATCATCGGAAGCTTTCTTCAGTTCATCATCATCAGTAACTCAACTAGTTACTGGAACATCGACATCACTCGATCATCGGCATCGTCGTCATTAGCATCGTCATGACACGATCATCAGCATCGTCATCACACGATCATCACCATCGTCACCACACGATCATCAGCATCGTCATCACGCGATCATCAGCATCGTCATCACGCGATCATCAGCATCATCATCATGCGATCATCAGCATCGTCATCAGCATTGTCATCACGCGATCATCAGCATCGTCATCAGCACGATCATCATCATCGTCATCAGCATGATCATCATCATCGTTCTCTTTAGGACATAGGTCCATGGATGATACAATCCAGATCAAGTTCCAGGATGATCAGTCCTTATCCATTTAAGACAAATCTCATGTCTAGGGATGATGCAATCCCGATCCAGTTCCAGGATGATCAGTCCTTATCCATTTAAGACAAATCTCATGTCTAGGGATGATGCAATCCCGATCCAGTTCCTGGATGATCAGTCCTTATCCATTTAAGACAAATCTCATGTCTAGGGATGATGCAATCCCGATCCAGTTCCAAGATGATCAGTCCTTATCCATTTAAGACAAATCTCATGTCTAGGGACGATGCAATCCCGATCCAGTTCCAGGATGATCAGTCCTTATCCATTTAAGACAAATCTCATGTCTAGGGACGATGCAATCCCGATCGAGTTCCAGGATGATCAGTCCTTATCCATTTAAGACAAATCTCATGTCTAGGGACGATGCAATCCCAATCCAGTTCCAGGATGATCAGTCCTTATCCATTTAAGATAAATCTCATGTCTAGGGACGATGCAATCCCGATCCAGTTCCAGGATGATCAGTCCTTATCCATTTAAGACAAATCTCATGTCTAGGGACGATGCAATCCCAATCACGTACATTTTGAACCGAGGTCCAGGGATGATGCAGTCCTATCTTCCATTCTCGGAGACATCTGTCTACGACTCACTTTAGAACTGAAGTTCAAGGATGATCCAATCCTTTTTCTTTCTCGGAGACATCTGTCTACGGCTCACTTTAGAACTGAAGTCCAGGGATGATACAATCCTTTTTCTTTCATGGAGACATCTGTCTACGGCTCACTTTAGAACTGAAGTTCAGGGATGATACAATCCTTTTTCTTTCTCAGAGACATCTTTCTACGGCTCACTTTAGAACTGAAGTTCAAGGATGATACAATCCTATCATGTCCACCAAGGACTTCATTCTCGGAGACATCATGTCTACGGCTCTCTTCAGGATGATGCAATCCTCACATGTATTCTCATCAATACAGGTACAAGTATCCTCATCCATACAAGTACATTTTAATCAATACATGTATCATAAAACATATGTATTCTTACTAATACATCTAATATCAAAAGCATGTGTTCTCACTAATACATCAAAAGCATGTATACATCTAGCATGCATTCTTTATCAAAATCATGTATACATCTAACATCAAAATAATGTATTCTCACTAATACATCTATCATCAAAAGCATGTATACATTTATCATCAAAAGCATGTATTCTCACTAATACATCTATCACCAAAATCATGTATACATCTAACATAAAAAGCATGTATTCTCACTAATACATTTATCATCAAAAGCATGTATACATCTATCATCAAAAGCATGTATTCTCACTAATACATCTATCACCAAAAGCATGTATACATCTAACATAAAAAGCATGTATTCTCACTAATACATTTATCATCAAAAGCATGTATACATCTAACATCAAAAGTATGTATACATCTAACATCAAAAACATGTATTCTCACTAATACATCTATCATCAAAAGTATGTATACATCTAACATCAAAAGTATGTATACATCTAATATCAAAAGCATGTATGAGTAATAGCTAAGTGTTTTAAGCATAAGAATCCTAAATCTAAATATTTCTAAGTATCTAGGTGTGGTGAACAGGTAACCTCATCATCAATTTGTGTTTGATGAGGCAATCTCATCATTAGTGACTATGCTACTCCCCCTTTCAAGGAGGGTCCTTCTGAACTACACCAAGCTTGTCTCGAAAGTGTTCAAATTTTACTCGAGACAGAGGTTTAGTCAAGATATCAGCAATCTGATCCTCAGTGCTTATATATTCGAGCTTGATAGCTCCTCTCTGCACCATATCTCGTATATAGAAGTATCGGATCTCTATGTGTTTTGACTTATCGTGGAACACAGGATTTTCAGTCATCTTAATGCAGCTTTGATTGTCACACATAATCACAGTAGGGCCCATTTCTAAGTCAAACACTCCAGATAATAGTTTTCGAATCCATACTGCTTCACAGCTGGCAGAGCAGGAAGCTATATATTCTGCTTCAGCAGTACTGAGGGCCACACTAGATTGTTTCTTGCTAAACCATGAAACCATAGCAGATCCAAGACCATAACATCCACCTAAAGTACTTTTTCTGTCTGAGACACTTCCTACCCAGTCAGAGTCTGAGTAACCATGTAACCTGAGTTCATGACCTCCGAGATAATATAGGCCAAAATCTAAAGTACCTTTTAGGTACCTCATTACATGCTTTGCAGCTATTAGGTGAACCTTTCTAGGTTCTACTAAATATTGACTTAGGGTATTTACAGCAAAGCATATATCAGACCTAGTATTTGTTAAATACATCAATGATCCAATGATTTGTCTATATAGAGTTATGTCAACTAAATCTGATGAGTCATTAACTAATAACTTCAAGTTGGAGTCCATGGGATTGGCCATGGCTTTACACTCCAACATATCAAATCTTTTGAGAATCTCCACAGTATACTTACCTTGATTTAGAAAGATTCTTTTTGGTTCTTGCCATACTTCTAAGCCTAAGAAGTAGTGCATTAATCCGAGATCTTTCATCTCAAATTCTGAAGAAAGCTTCTTCTTGCTTTCAATAATTTGTTTCTCATTTCCAGTTAGAAATAGATCATCTACATATAACAACAATATAACTAGTTCATCATCCATCACTTTGAGATAGAGATTGGGGTCAGCTTTACTTTTGGTAAAGCCCATGCTTGTTAAGAAATTGTCAATCCTTCCGTACCAAGCCTTGGGAGCTTGCTTCAATCCATATAATGCCTTTTTCAGTTTGCATACATGGGTCCTTCCATCCTTTACCTCAAATCCTTGTGGTTGTTCTATGTATACTTCTTCTTCAATTACACCATTCAAAAAAGCTATCTTAACATCCATTTGGTGCAATTTCCATTTCATCATGGATGCAAGTGCCATGATAGTTCTAATTGAAGTATACCTAGCAACTGGTGCAAATGTTTCTTCATAGTCCATTCCCTCTTTTTGAGAGAATCCTCTGGCTACAAATCTTGCCTTGTATTTTTCAATGCTACCATCTGCAGCATGTTTTATCTTGAAAATCCATTTGGAAGAAACCACACTTTTATCTTTTGGTTTGGGGACTATATCCCAAACATCATTTTTCATTATTGACTGATATTCTTCTGTCATTGCTTCTATCCATTCTTTCTTCTGAGCTGCCTCTTCATAGCTGGTAGGTAGTTGATCCACAAGATCACACATCAAGGCCATGTAGTTGGACACTAGCTTTGGTTTCTTTCTTTCTCTAGTGGAGCCTTCAGGAGCTCCATATCTTTCAGCCCCTTGAATAATGTCTCTAGCCCATGATGGCCTTCTTTTCTTAGAAAAGTCTGTAATAGGAGGCTCTTGTGGTTCCAGCATGTCATGATCCTCTAGAGAATCATCTTCAGGAATGGGCACAGCCTCTGTGATCCTGGGAGAAGTATATTCTTCATAGATTTCTTCAAGTTGGCACTTCTTGGATTTCTTGAGAGCTGCTTCTTCATCAAATGTTACATCTCTACTTATTTCTATGTGATGAAAGCCTGGAATGTAAATTCTGAAGGCTTTGGATGATTCACAATAACCAACAAATATTCCCTTCTTACCAGAAGGGTCCAACTTGGTTCTCTTTTCTTTTGGAATGTGGATGTACACAGGACACCCAAATATTTTAAGGTGACTTACCTCAGGCTTCTTACCTGTAAACACTTCTTCTGGAGTTTTGAAATCAAGAGCACTATGAGATAATCTATTTTGCACATATACTGCTGTCTTGGCTGCTTCAGCCCATAGATACATAGGAATATCTTGGTCATGTATCATAGTCTTCACAGCTTCCATGATTGTTCTATTTTTCCTTTCAGCCACCCCATTTTGTTGGGGATTATATGGAGTAGTTAGTTCCCTCTTAATTCCAGCTTCTTTATAGAAGTCCTCAAATTCCTTAGAGGTAAATTCCCCGCCATTATCTGTTCTGAGAATTTTGATTCTCTTTTCTGATAGATTTTCTATTAGAGCCTTGAACTCTTTGAATTTTTCAAAGACTTCATTCTTACCTTTCAGGAAGTATATCCAAGTTTTCCTTGAATGGTCATCAATGAATGAAAGATAGTATTCAAACCCACTTAGAGAAGTAGTGGGCATTGTTCCACATACATCTGAGTGTATTAGCTCCAAAATGTTCTTAGTATTTGTTTCACTCTTTGGAAAGGGGTTCTTGATATTTTTCCCTTTCTTACATCCTTTACATGAGCCCTCATGATCACCTTTCAAATCTGGTAATCCTATGACTACCTTGCTTACATAGGGTAAGGCTTTATAGTTGATATGAGCTAATCTTCTATGCCATAGCTCACTGGGGCTAGAGATCTCATGAGCAAGGGCAGCTTCTGGATGACCCTTGAGCTTATAGAGACCTCCTTCTTCTTCACCAATAACAACTGCATCTTTAATTGTCTTTCCTTTGGACCACATGAGTACTTGTCCATCTATGAAAGCCACCCTAAAGCCTTTCTTATCTAGTGCTGAGATAGAGAGAAGGTTCTTCTTTAAACCTGGTACATATAAGACTTCTTTTATCTTCAAGGGAGTTCCAGAATCAAGCTTGTAGCTTGCTTCACCAATTCCCTTGATGGGATATTGATAATCATCTCCTAGAGATACCTTTTGGGGTGAGGACTTTTCTTCAAATCTTGAGAAAGTTTTCTTTTGACCTATCATGTGCTTTGAAGCACCACTGTCAATGAGCCATGTATCTTCACTAGGAGACACAAATCCAGAGAGTGCAGAAAATAGGACATATTCTTCTAGATCTTCTTTCTTTACTTTAGATCTTTTCCTTTGAGGCCTTTCCTCCTCTTCTTCTTCACTATCATTTTCTGCCATATGTGCATGATGTCTTTTGTGAACAAACTTCTTCTTCTTCTTTCCTGGAAGAGTACAGTCTTTAGCATAGTGTCCTAGTTTAAAACAATTATAACATTGGACTGTGGAGAGGTCTCTTTCTGAGTTTGTTCCTCCTTTCCTTTTGAATCTATGAGAGGGTTGAGACCTTTTGTAGTTCACTTTCTTGAAGTGGCCTCTCTTTCCTCTTTTGGTGTGGGTGGCCAAAGCTTGGTCATCTTCCTTGAGAAGAGCTTCTCTATTGGCTACCGTAGCCTCTTCTTGAACACAGTCCTCCCATACTACATCAAACTTCATGCTTTCTTTTCTAGCACACATGGTTTGTATGAAATATTCCCAAGGTCTAGTGAGACCATTTAGGGCTGTCATCACAAGTTCATCTTCATCAAGAGTATCACCAATGGCATCTAATTGCTCCTTGATTAGAGAGACTCTTGAGAAGTAATATTGAATGGATTCTCCTTTGTGCATTTTGGTACTCTTCAACTGAGTCCTTAGATTCATCTTCCTATTGATGTTCTTTCCTTCATACATCCTTCCCAGAGCATCATACATTTCCTTTGGAGTCTTCTTGGAGGCCACTTGGGGAATCAAGTGGTCTTTAATAGAATCAGCTATGATTCTCTTTGCCCTAATCAAATCCTTCCTATGCTTCTCTTTGGCTTCATCTCCTTCTGGTTCTGCAACTTCATCTTTGATATAATGAGCAAGATCATTCTCTTCAAGTATGAGACCAATTCTGTACTTCCATGCCCGGAAATTCTCTATACCTTCTAGCTTGTCTTCAAGCTTAGTATTTGGAGCCATCTTCTCTTGGGGGAGTCCAAGAGACAGAGTAGTACTTACCTGAAAAGTTACCTTTTACTTTTCCGGAACCTGAGACAGAATTTTATCGCACTTTTGGTAGAATTAGGGTTTGACTTTCCCAGAGTTCTACCCAACCAAAAATTTCGATCTAGGGCTCAAAAGAATTGTCTTGAGAAGGACTATCCAGCCATGTAATCACATTTCAACAATACCAAATTTCTGTTGAAACCAATTTCTCACTTATCGCACTTTTGGTAGAATTAGGGTTTGATTTTCCCGGAGTTCTACCCAACCAAAAAGTTCGATCTAGGGTTCAAAAGAAAGGTCTTGAGAAGGGCTATCCAGCCATGTAATCAGATTTCAACAATACCAAATTTCTGCTGAAACCAATTTCTCACTTATCGCACTTTTGGTAGAATTAGGGTTTGATTTTCCCGAAGTTCTACCCAACAAAAAAGTTCGATCTAGGGTGCAAAAGAAAGGTCTTGAGAAGGGCTATTCAGCCATGCAATCAGATTTCAATAATATCAACTTTCTGCTGAAACCCTAATCTTCACCGGAAAGAGAGAGAGAGATTCTTACCTTGTGAAAGATGTCCTATTCAGTCTAGCTCTGATACCATGTTAAGATTAAACCAAATAGACTAGCAAGATCACTGAAAGAAACACAATCACAAGATAGACACAGAATATACCCTGGGAAACCCTCATGGGGTAGAAAACCCAGCAAAGCTTTCCTTAATAAGATGATCAACCAAAATACAAGATGTGCTCCCTCCTTCTTTGTCTCCTTAGCAGATCTCCCAGACAAGTGCGCTATCTTTCACAAGTGAGTGAGTGTGTATAATGAGGAACACACCTCCTCTATTTATACACTACTCTGACATGTATTTTACACAAGTACATGTAGGCTCGTATTTAACCATTAGGTTAAATACCCTATTATAACTGACTGGGCCGACCCCCACATGGTGGGTCTAATCACCCTAGTTACCACAACTTCTCGGAGGAATAAACATCTCCGGATTCATAGTATAATCACATCGGAGGTATGGAACATCTCCGGAATAAATAATATACAAATATAATATTCTTAGAAGTTACAATATTCAACAAATAGAAGGAGTGGCATCCTTGTATAAATGAAGAGTTGATGTGTGTGGTGCAAGAAGGTGTGGTGACATTGGTGAAGGCATAAAATCTCTATTAGGTCAGCAGTAGGAGGGCGTGCGCCAAGACTGGCTGAAAACCCTGAGATTCCTATTGGGTCAGCAGTAGGAGGGCGGGCGCCAAGACTGACTGAAAACCCTAAGATGCCTATGGCTCCATAGTAAAGCCTTGACCTATAATGGTTAGGTGGTGCAGTTTCCTTCCATTGGTCGATGACCCAGAAGAATGTGTTGGCTCGGCACTGGAGAGGGCCAACCAGGTATGGGACTGGTTGGGAACCACCAAATTCTTGGTAAATCCAGCCGATGGGGAGGTGTACTGGTTAAGCATTAACTACATCCAAGTCCATAGGCGACTCCAAGGCTTGCAAAGTGAAGCAGGACCCTGTGGACCAGAGGGGAAACGCGCAATACAAATAAGTATTCGTTTTCATTTATGTCTTGTTTGGAATAATGAAGATTTCCAGTATAATTCTTCTAATAGCTAAGCTGATACACTATTGTTTCTTTGATGCAAACCTTGGTCATTGCAGGAAGGCAAGACCCTGAAAGACTATAAATTGTTGGTAAATCCAGAGAGTAAATGAGTGGGCGATATAAATTGCTGGTAAATCCAGAGAGTAAATGAGTGGGCGATAAAAATTATTGAGAAATCCAGGGAGTAGCTAGTTGAACGCTATAAAGTTATTGATAAGTCCAGAGAGTGACTAGTTGGGCATTAACTACTTGATATGGTAAAGCAGCGTGTACGCTGACCCAGCGTGTACGCTAACCCAACACCCCTTAAACAATTGATAAAACCAGTCAAAGCACTGGCCTAGCATATTGCTAAAGGAAATGATGGATAAACCCAGTAGACGTACTGGCTTGGCATTGCCTATTCGAATGATTGTGGAGTAGCCTACATGCTGGCCCAACATTCATAATTGTGTTCACGGCAAATCCAAGGCTCGTAAAGCAAAGAAGGATCCCATGGAATAAAGTGAAGACATCCAATAGAGATAAGTATTTGAATACCTTGCAGTTGCTTGCTTATAAATATACGTGTGTATATGATTTGGTTATGATTTCCTAAACTCTTGTTTAGAGATAAACCCTGTGAAAATAAACTAAACATGTGAATTGATTCAATGTTTGAGTGTAGGTATTGTTGGAAGCAAGGACCAGAAAGGCATCATAGGGATGCAGATGGACATGTGACCATCCTAAAGAGCTCAGTATGAGCAGTAATGAAAGATCGTGCTAGTGGACATGAGTGGGTCATAGCAGCCAAAGGTTCTGTAGGCAACTATGGAGAAGGGTTCCTAGTTGAAAATCGTTAGACAGACCTTAGACACTAAGTGTCATAGCCAAGAGAGGAAATTCAAAGCATTCACATTGAAGTGAAAGAAACTAAGGAGCATGAAACCACAGTGATGGTGTAGCTCCATAATAGAACAAGACTAAGAGGGATAAAATCCTACTCTTCTCTTTCCTTTCAATTGATGCATTTATAAAACAAAAGATTGTTGAGTGCATGTCATGGCTGAAAATAGATTGTGTTTAATTGCTTGAGATGAATTGTGAATGCTGAAATAGTAAATTTCTTGTGAAATGATGAACATGAATGAGTTCATGAAAAGTGTGGAAGTCCCGTGAATAAAGAGTGGACATTCCATGTCAATTGGGAAAATAATTGACTAATTTTAATGTTTATGTTATGCTTGTCCTAACAAAGGATTTCCGTGATGAATTTCACAGGTAAGAAGGTGAAACAATTGGTTGCAGCCGGCACAAGAAAGTGTTGCTAGTAAGCAAAGTGTGGTCAATTGTTTCCATTGACCATGGCAGCAGACCGAGGGCTGTTAGAGTTGGCTGAAAGTCTTCTTCAAACAATTTCCAGGACCCAAAAAAATCTTGGAGAGATGCTCAAGCTACAAAGGCAACAGAATGAGATGAACCACAAGGTTTTGCAGGACTCTATTCGTCTACAAAAAGAGGTAAAAAGTATTCTAGGAGCAATCAATAAGGTAAAGGAAAGTGGATCCATGAAGAAGCATTCATCCAATCGGTTGATTAAGAAATGTTCCAAGTGGGAAGATTCAAAGGACATCGAGCAAGAAAAGGTAAAGCAACAAATGAAATGTTGGGAATGTGGAGGAAATCATTGCCTCCGTGACTGCCCAACAATGGAACATAAAGAGGGTACCTGCCATAAAGTTTCCAGACTTGTAGATCAGCGGGAAGGTAAAGAAAGGGAAGGGATTGTTTTGAAACAATGCCCTCATGTAGAGCTAGAAGGTTCCAGCCGGTAGGTGCAGTTTGTGAAGGCCAAAGGACTTGATCCCAAAAACCCAAGAAAAGGGTGAAATGCAGGACAGACCTGCCATATTTTGTGAATTTTGGACATGTATATAGCGTGTATGTATTCCTAGGTGTTGGAACACCGAGAACGGTGTTATTCCAAGGGGAGGGGAATGTAATGTCCCCCATTTTGACCCTTGTAATATTTTGGGCTATAAAGTAAATAATGTATGCATATTATGTATGATTCCTAGTGTGGAGCTCAAGGCCAAGGCCCCGCTAGTGAACGCTCGATCTAGAAGAGGCAAGTATTTGAAATTATGCTATCCATGTGCTAGTTAACCATGGGAATTGTAAATATGCATCTTAATATAAATGCACACAACTAGCTATGCAATGCAACAAGAGATGGGGGCATGATGTTACAAGAAAATTGGGAGGGAAATATTCAAACCCTTGAGCCAATCAAGTCAAGCTAAGTGTCAATGAGAGAACCCATGAACCCTCAACTACCCATGTTGACTTTTGTACCCAATCATTCATTTCTCCCAAAAATTGGTTCAGGTAGTTAATGCTTTGGGGAATGGAGAGGTATGGCTGTCCAAATTCGAGTATGGGCAAGCCACCCTTCCTTGAGATTCGTGTTTGGATTCTTGGGCAAGTAAAGGACCACGAAATTGATCCCCAAGCCATTATTCACCTATCAATTTGCTCTCTCACGAGTTGGGGACCTTCCTGGGCAGTTCCCTCCATGGTTTTGTTGTGTTTACCTTCATTTTCCTAGCTGGGAAGGGCATTTTGTTGTGGCTAACAGTGGGGAAGAAGGGGGAAACGATTTGGGGTTTTATTGAGGCTGTTTGGCCCACTGAATGCTCATGCATCTGTGGGATAAATCAGTTTTCTTCCCTGGGATTGATTCTCTCTTCCCACGAATCCATTTTTGGTGTGCCTACGTTTTTGGGAAAACCCATGTCCATCTAGCTTCTATGTCCCATTGCTGAAAGTGTGTTTCCAAGCCCATATCTGAGTTTTGTGTTCAAGAGAATTCTGGGGTTGAGTTGGGTATCCATTGCTTTGGGCTATGCTGCACTTGAGGGTTCCCTTTTTATTGTAGAATACAAGATGGGAAGAGACCTATGGTTGGGAGGAACGTTGCAGCGACATAGCTAGTTGCTTGGGTCAATTGCACAACAAAGATAAGTGTTTTCTATCTATGTGTTTTACCTCTGCGGTGTTTACATTAATGACTTTTATTGATATATTGAGTGCATATGAAAACATGTGTGTGGATGAGTCTATTTCCGTTGTGCATATTTGTTTGATTTACATCTGCACACATTTTTTTTTTACTGTATGCATCTAATGAAGTTGCCTGAGTTTTATGAAAATCCCCATAGAATGGCATCATATTCCCTTCCTTGCATTGGGTCCAAGGGTGGGGACATTACAAAATCATTTAAATGCAGTGAAAAGAGTGGCATAAAAAATAAGAGCCTAAATCCTAAATCCCTCATCACATGCGTGGACATACCCTTAGTCATGTGTTTTTCCTATTCGGGAAACATATTCATGGGGGATGGACTTATTGAGGTTTCTTATAACCCAAATACCTTCTCCCTAATGGATTTAAAGTTATGTCATAGATAAGGGTCAACATAATTTGAAACATCCAAGAAGAATATTCTTGGAGAATCCTCAGCCATGGTCGACAAGGGATTGGACTCCTTGCCTGTAACACCATATATCTCATCATTTCTTTCTTTGATCCACCCAAACATATGTTCAAACACCTATTCTCCATCAGCAACACCACAATTGTCTTAATGGAGCTATTGGTTTTGTGCTTGTGGGTGCCAAACTCAAGAACCACAAAAGGAAACAATACCAAATGTAAAATTAAAGCATGCAATAGTATCATGTGAAGCTCCATTCTAGCCATCATTCTAACAACTTGATAATGGCATGTATTCCTTGCTCTTTGGCATAATTATCGCAGCACTAGGCCTTCCTAGATTAAACAAAAAAGTAGGTGTTTAAAAAAATCTCAAAAGTTTGGAAAAGTGAAGCCATGGAAGGAATACATGGATGTTGGTCAGTCAACTAATGAAGGTGTGGAAAATATTAAAGAAACTATTCCAACCAATTTTAACGAAATGCCAATGTAAATATCCAATCATATGAAAGCCAAAACTTACCTCACCTCTCGGTCTACTACTGAACTATCTAGCATTGGAATTCCAAGATCCCAAGCTAATCTCGAAAAGGGACCACAATGTTGCTTTTGCGCCACTCTGATCATAACCATCAAACTATCATACTTTGTTTGCATTCTCCTCTCCTCGATATCTAAGGTGAAATATATGTAAAGAATGAACCTACCACCATGGATAATTGTCTACATAAGCATCCAAGTGAGTTCTAAAATATTGATTTCATACTTGATCCTGAAAATTGGCCAAGGAAATATGTCCTAATCACTAGTCATGGATTAACGAGTTGATAAGGAAGCATCTGGAGCATATAACTCGGTCCATATTAATACCAAGGTTCACATTTATTTACCCACATGCCAGCGCTTCGTCGACACACACATTAGTTTGCATGTTAATGTTTGATTACCTACGTGTTATTCTTTTTAATCCTTCCTAGTGGCTACGTGGCCACAAGGAGGTATGACGTAGCATGAGTGCTAATGCATGTCTTGCTAGAAGGATTGATGTGGAGCACTACACATGGAAGCTCTCCTAGATGCAAAAACCATGGTAAGTCTGGATCAACGAGGTGTTAATGTTTTATCTTTAATTCAGAGTTGCAATAATACTTTAAATCAAATCACAATCACACATAAGTAATTGCATTCGACACATGAATTTATATTGGGGAAACCCTCTATGACTTGAGGGAGAAAACCCAACAAAACTTCCTTAGTATATTGATAGATAGCAGAGAATGTCTTTTACATCAAGCAACCTCGGTGAAATTACAGAGCAAGAGAAAGATAGATATAGAAAGAAGAGATACTTAGAATAATTTTTTTCCACACAACCAATTCGCTTGCATTGGTCATATGCATAAGATAACATTTAATAGAATTCACTCTAATATTGAAGACATCAATCTTGCATGAAGAATTGTGCCCCACTTCTCATGAAATGCATTAACTCACTGAACTGACCCTTAGGATGAACTCACCCCTTAACTAAAAAATTTCCCAGTTAGTTAGGTGGCTAACTTAAGTGTCGTCATGCAAGTGTTGCAAGTCATGTGTCGTATTTTAGTTTAACATAAGTTTCATCTTTTAGTTTAACATAAGTGTCTTCTTTTCATTTAACATAAGTGTCGTCATGCAATAATACTTAATTAACTAGATATTCTTTGTTATTATTTAGTTTACTCTATTAACTGAATCTTTCTTGTTAACATCACTGTAGTGATCAATTTGATTTCTCCTTTGATTGGATGAAGGACCTTCTTTGTTAATATCACTGAAGTTTAACATTTTGAATTCTCTCTTAATTAATTCTTTTTGTGCAATACAAATTCTCTCATATATTATCACATCTTATCTTTATCACTTGTCTTATCTATGTGGTCTAGATGTGCCAACTTCATTATCATATCAAATATACAAAGGATATTTTCCCTATGATGTGATCATATTGTTCTATTATTATTCCAAGTGTTTATATCCTAAATTTATTCACTCTAGAGGTGGGCAATCTATAGAGGAGACTTAATAGCTCAACCATGGTTAGTAGTACATCACACACCATACATGCTTTGACATGCAAATCAGCACCTCAACACATGAGGCACCACACTAACACATGAGGATCTATCTTGACACACAAGACCTTAGCCTTAACTAGAAATAATGTACAACATCATCACTTTGACATACAAAACACTTCCCTCAGCACATGAAACTTATCCATTCTTGAGTCCAACTCAAGATTCTTCTCCAAGTTTCCTAAGTCCAAATCAAGATCCTATAAGGCACTACCTTAACAAACGAGGCTCAATATTGACACACAATATTGACCTCGAGAATGACTCATGATTGTAATGTCCTCGGACCTCCCTTGTGGCCTTCAGATGCCACTGAAGATCCTGCGTTACTTTTTTTACTTTTACTTCCAAAACTACATGTAGCCGCAATGGACTCGGACCCACAATCCACCATTGCGATCCGCAATCTGTGACCCGTGATTGCGATCCACAATCTGCAATCCACAATTGCGATCCGCAATCTGCAATCCATAATAGTGATCATCAATCCGCAATCCACACTCTATGTTCCGCAGTTGCGATCTGCAATCCGCAATCTGCATTCTGTGTTCTGCAGTTGCGATCCAAAATCCGCATTCTGTAGTCCGCAATCCGCCTTCTGCAATCCGCATTGCGGGATTCGGAAATGCGGAGCTGCAATTTACCATGTCAAACAGTCTTCCACAATCTGCAAGCCACATTGCTGATGCAGGAATGCGGAGATCCAACTTCTCCTCCAAACGACCTTCCGCAATCCGCAATCCGCATTGTGGGTGTGGGAATGTGGTAATCCAACTTTTCTTCCAAATGACCTTCCACAATCTGCAATCCACATTACGGATGCGGAAATGCGGAAATCCAAATTTCCGCCAAACGAACTTCCGCAATCTGCAATCTGCATTGCGGGTGCGGGAATCTGATAATCCAACTTTTCTGCCAAACGACCTTCTGCAATCCGCAATACGCATTGTGGATGTGGAAAGGGTCATGCTCAATACTCTTACTCCAGCAAGTTTCCAAAGCAACTTCCAAGGGTCATAACTTTCTCATCCTAGGTCCAAATGAGGCAAGGTCGGTACCATTGGAAATCTCTTGGGGAGCTCTATCCAATGGTACAACCCCCCTTCCCAATTGAGGTATCTAAACTCCTCATTTTATCCTATGATGTTCTTTTCTATATCCCTCTAAGATGCCATCCCTTCTTCAACAGGTCCCTACCTGTCTCCTGCCATAACCCCATCTTTCCTCTAACTCACAAAGAGGTTTAGGAATATTGCAGTCTAGGTAACCATTCCCCATGATTAAGTGAGGTTAAGCAGTCCATTACAAGGGTAAGCATCTCATAAAAAATACATATAATAAATGAAGCTAAGGCTAATCCATAAATCTAACACATGTAAAATCAGCAATGCATTAAACTTGTGCAATTAAACAAAGCATTCAACCTACACTCAGCCTTCCACTCAGGCCTACACATGATCTACCTATCGATCACATTCATATAACATTCATTCAGCAGCTTAATCAAAATAGCATAATAATAACAACACGTGAAATAACATCATTCACTCCACATAACACTTATCTTTGTATCTTGGAGCTTCCCCAACAACTCGCTAAGTGAGAGAAATGTTCCACCCAACCATAGGTCTTTGTCCAGCCTATACTCTTTCAGTTGAGAGACCACCCCCGATCTGGGTTTTGTATCCACTAAGTAGGGCTAGGTAGGCTCTCTAACAGTCAAGTTCCACTTCAATGCTAAGTCAACCTATAGATGGGTTTATCAAGCAATCTCATGCTAATCCAACATACAGTTGGGTTTATCAAGCATACACATGCTAAGCCAACTTGCAGTTGGGTTTAATAAGAATACAAATAAATAGGGGGTATTGCTAAGGTAGTGAGCTCAGCCACAAAGCTACAGACATCTCAATCACTTAGTAGATATGGCACCCACATTATACACCTCACCCAACACAAGGAAATCCCTCTTCTCTACTACACGGTCCCTCAAGGCCCCTTCCCTTCCAATGCTATTCAGGGTAGGCATAAGAAGGTCCAACTACTAGTTCTATGAGATTATAGCCTTCACTGAGTTTATGAAGCATTCCAACCCTAAACCATATCTTTTACATCTGCTAAACAAACTGGTTCATCACAGGGTTGCGGACTAAGCTCTGTCCCGCAAATTGACTCTCTACTCGTGGATTTCATGCTTTGCACAGCTTCTTCAAGTTATTCATGCTTCGCACAGCTTCTTCAAGATATTCATTCCCCGTTGTCTGGATAACTAGCGCATAGCAAGGACGAGTTTCTTCTTCCATTCCTCTGCACATAGTAGCACTTCCCTTCACCAAACGAACAAATGAACAGAGGAACCCCCCTTCTCAGATCTCAGCATCGTTTTTATCTCTTGCGAATCTCCTCCGCTAGATTTCCTTCTCCACGTTCTCTAACTAAATCTGTGCCCGTAGAGGGAATCAAATCGGTTACTCCTGCCCAAGTGGCATCATGGGTCACCATCCCACAACCCCCTCACCTCTCCCTGGTGGATACCTTCGCCCCTTTCTCATTAGCTTCTTCACTCAAGCAGTTTTGGGTATTTCATTGCAATATTAAACATTTACATCAATTACAAAATTGCATGGCTTAATAGCGCATGCATAGTTTCACTGCCAAATACTTTCCTATGAAAGAAAACCTTAAGCATCCACTAGTGGGGCCTTGGCCCTGAGCTCCACACTAGAGTCGACACACATTGCACAAACATAAAGTTTACATTGAGGCCAGCAATTACTAAGGCAGGGTAGGGGTATCACAACTCCCTCCCCCTTAGAACAACACTGTCCTCGATGTTCTCAAAACTGAACAAAAATGGGAATGCCTCCTTCATGGAATCCTACAGCTTCCAGGGCGCCCCCTCTAGACTAAGGTGCTTCCATTGTGCCTTTACTTGTCTGATGGCTCACCTCCGGAGTAATGTAACCTTCCTATCGAGGATGCATATAGGCTCCACCTGGAATTCTCGCTCTGGTTCCACCTGTATCACATGCCAATTAATGATGTGATTAGGATCATGTACATATTTCTTAAGCAAAGAGACATGGAAAAAATTATGATCTTTCATGTTAGCAAGTAATACAATCCTATATGCAACTAGTCCTATTCTATCAAGGACTTCAAATGGTCCACAATATCTGGGTGCCAACTTGGCACAACTTCCCAACTTCATGGAGTTCTTCCTTGGTCTCACTCTCAAGTAAACATGATCCCTAATCTAGAATTCTTTGTGTACTCTCTAAACAAATCTGCATAGCTTTTCTTCCTGCCCTAAGCTACCTTCAAATTCTGTCTGATCTTAACAACTTCTTTCTCCATCTCTTCAATCATTTATGGTCCAAGCACTACCTTGTTCACTGGGTTATCCCAATTCACTGGAGTTCTACATCCTCTGCCATACAAAACTTCAAAAGGGCTCATCTTCGACGATGCCTGGTACCCATTGTTGCAGTAAAATTCTACCAAGTATAGGTAGTCCTCCCACTTGGATGTCTTATCCATCACATACATTCTTAACATGTATTCAAGAATCTATTTTACTCTCTCAGTTTGGCCATCTGTTTGAGGATGATAGGCTGTACTGAAATTCAACTTAGTCCCCAACTCTTGAAATAACCCTTTCCAAAACTTGGAAGTGAATTTTGTGTCCCAGTCTGAAATTATTGCCTTGGGAAATCCATGCAACCTGAATATCTCTCTCATGAAGATATTCACAATATCATTGGCCTTGTGAGTAGATTTAATTGGAATAAAGTGAGCTACTTTTGATAACTTGTCCACTACAACCATAATGGAATTGTGTTTCTTCACGGTCATGGGAAAACCTATTATAAAGTCCATAGAAATCACTTCCCACTTCCATTCGGTAATGGGTAGTGGCTGCAACAATCCTGCTGGATGTTGATGCTCAGCCTTGACATGCTGATACCTTTGACATCTAGCAATATAATCTGCTATGTCCTTCTTCATCCGATTCCAAAAGTATTGTTTCCTTGCTGCGGTTATAGCTTTCTGATACCCTGGGTGACAAGAATATGGATTTTGGTGTATCTCACCCAACACAAGCTCCTTCAATTATGCACAGTTTGGAATGTACAGTCTAGCATCTTGGTACATAAGTACATCATCTTCTCCAATATGATATCCTGCACACTTGTTATCCACCTTGCCCTGCTACAAATTTTCTTTGATTTGTAGGTAAGTTTCATCATTGGCTCGAACTTCAATGATCCTTGCCTTCAAATCTGATTTACAAACAAGTATTACTGCAACATGGAATTTCCTACTGAGTGCATCAACAACCTTATTCTTCTTTCCTTTGACATGCTTGATCTCCAAATCAAACTCACAGAGAAACTCCATCCATCTAGTTTGTTTGGAATTTAGATTTGGTTGGTCAAATAAATATTTTAAACTCATGTGATCCATTCTAAGTTCAAATCTTCTTCCCAAAAGGTAATGCCTCCATTTCTTGAGAGCATGCACTATGGCTGCTAGCTCTAAACCATGTGTAGCATAGTTCCTTTCATGATCTTCCAGCTTCCTTGACTCATAGCCAATTACAAATCCTTCTTGCATGAGTACTCCACCCAATCCCTCCATGCAAGCATCTATGCACACCACAAAGTATTTATTTGGATCTGCAATCTTTAAAACACGAGCACTGGTAGGTAATTATTTTAACTTCTGGAAACTCCTTTCACACTTCTCGGACCATATAAATTTGACTTCCTTCCTTTGTAATGATGTGATTGGGTGAGCTATCCGAGAGAAAATTTCAATGAATCTTCTGTAGTAACCTACAAGGCCCATAAAAGATCTTACATATGCAACATTCCTTGGAGTAGGCCAATCCATTATGGCCTCAATCTTCTCTGGATCTACTACAACACCTTCTGCTGAAATAATATGTCCCAAATACTGTACCTTCTACTGGTGGAAGTCACACTTGCTTAACTTTGCATACAGTTGGTGCTCTCTAAGGACTTGCAATACCATTCTCAAATTCTCAGTATGCTCTTCTTCATTCTTTGAATACACCAAAATGTCATCCAAGAATACAATCACAAACTTATCCAAATATCTTCTGAAGGCACTGTTCATAAGACACATGAAAGTAGCAGGTTCATTGGTGAGACCAAATGGCACCACAGTGAATTGATAGTTTCCATATCTAGTTCAGAAATCGGTTTTGTGAATTTCTTCGCCCTTTATCCTCACTTGATGGTATCCAGACCTCAAGTCAATCCTGGAAAATACTTTAGCTTCCTTCATCTAGTTAACCAAGTCATCAATTCTTGGCAATGGATACTTGTTCTTGATTGTTACCTTGTTTAGCTACCTATAATCTATGCATAGCCTTAAAGTCCCATCCTTCTTCTTAAAAAACAACACAGGCTCACCCCAAAGGGATACACTCGGTCTAATATACTCCTTTTCCATTAATTCTTGCAACTACATTTTCAATTCTATCAGCTCAGGTGTTCTCATCCTGTAAGGAACTTTGGAACTTGGTGCTACTCCTGGAACAAGATTAATGGAGAAATCAATGTCTCTCTTGGGTGGTAGTCCTGGCACTTATTCTGGAAATACATCCTGGAACTCCTGCAACAGCTGAAGGTCTTCCAACTTTGTCCCTTTATCTTCTGTCGAGTCTGAAAAAATATCTTACATATGCAACATTCCTTGGAGTAGGCCAATCCATTATGGCCTCAATCTTCTCTGGATCTACTACAACACCTTCTGCTGAAATAATATGTCCCAAATACTGTACCTTCTGCTGGTAGAAGTCACACTTGCTTAACTTTGCATACAGTTGGTTCTCTCTAAGGACTTGCAATACCATTCTCAAATGCTCAGTATGCTCTTCTTCATTCTTTGAATACACCAAAATGTCATCCAAGAATACAATCACAAACTTATCCAAATATCTTCTAAAGGCACTGTTCATAAGACACATGAAATTAGTAGGTGCATTGGTGAGACCAAATGGCACCACAATGAACTGATAGTTTCCATATCTAGTTCGGAAATCAGTTTTGTGAATTTCTTCACCCTTTATCCTCACTTGATGGTATCCAAACCTCAAGTCAATCCTGGAAAATACTTTAGCTTCCTTTATCTAGTTAACCAAGTCATCAATTCTTGGCAATGGATACTTGTTCTTGATTGTTACCTTGTTTAGCTACCTGTAATCTATGCATAGCCTTAAAGTCCCATCCTTCTTCTTAAAAAACAACACAAGCACACCCCAATGGGATACACTCGGTCTAATATACTCCTTTTCCATTAATTCTTGCAACTACATTTTCAGTTCTATCAGCTCAGGTGTTCTCATCCTATAAGGAGCTTTGGAACTTGGTCCTACTCCTGGAACAAGATTAATGGAGAAATCAATGTCTCTCTTAGGTGGTAGTCCTGGAACTTATTCTGGAAATACATCCTGGAACTCCTACAATAGCTAAAGGTATTCCAACTTTGTCCCTTTATCTTCTGTCGAGTCTGATATATGCACAACATATAATTGACAGCCCTTTTTATAGAACTTTCCCAGCTGTAAGGTTGAAATCTGCCTTACCAAAACTTGTTTTGGAATTCCTTTAACCAACCTCGGTCTTCCTTCATCATCAACACACTCAAGTACCTTCTTATAGCAGACAAGGTTGGCTCTATGCTTCTCCAACCAATCCATGCCTATCAAGGCATCATAAGATCCTAAGGGTAGTACATTCAAGTTTACCTTGGTGGGAATTCCATTCAGCTCTATGGAACAGTCCACCACTACTTCACTCACTTTTCTATTAGTCCCAGTGGCTAGTTGAACTAACCAAGACTTACTATGTTTCACTTTACTAAGTGAACAAATTTCAACCACCTTAGGAGACACATAACTATGAGTGTATCCTGGATCAATTAAAACAAAAATACATTGCTTAGCAATCTTACCTTCAACTTCTAGCACTGTTGACTGGTGGTATGCCTGGTGATCATCCAGTGCTGCATAGATTTGAGGTGCGGCTCTGTCCATATCTTCTACCATGGTTGCTTCTCCCAAGTTGTGCAAGATTCGGGGATTCCCTCTTTGATTTGGGAAATCTCTAAACATGTGGTTGTCTCCACATCCCCAACACTGAAGTGGTCCTTTTGATGTTTTCTCTGTTGTTACCACTGGTTTGAATCCACTTGCTACTGGTTGTCCCTGTGGAAATTTTATGGACTGATTCTTGAAAGGCGGCTTGAAGCCATTTCTCCTTGGTTCAAATCCTCCTTTGGGTTTTCCTTTCCATGCTAGTTGAGTGTTTTTCTTCCCTTTATTCTTCTCATAACAGAGCATGGCCATTCTAATGGCTTCATCCAAACTTGCTAGATGGACAAACTCAATCCTATCCCTGTAGTTATATGGTAGGCTTCCAAGGAAACACTGAATCTTCACCCTTTCATTCTTGATGTAGTCTACATACCTTAACAATTCCAAGAATTTATGAACATGTTCCTCCATGGAACTTTGCCCCATCCTGAGTTCATTGAACTCCTTTCTCTTGTTGTCATAATACCTAGATGATAGGTATTTTTCCTTAAAGTATCTTTTAAACCGTTCCTAGTTGATCCTTCTTTCACTTGTTCTCTTCACTTTCATGAGATGTTCCCACCAAATGGAAGCTCTGCCATTTAGATTGTAAATGGAAGCCCTAGTCTTCTCACTTTCTGAATAATCATGCATTTTGAAGTACTTTTTCATTTTGAGTAGCCATGCCTCTGCCTACTGGCCTGTCGTGCTTTCTCCATCAAAGGTAGGAGGCCTTGCTTTCCTAAATTATCCCTATGGAATTCCTCTGGACTTCCTTCCTCTCCCAGTCCTGTTGTAAGTGTCCCTTGGACTTCTTTGAGAGTCCCTGGAGTGTCCTGATCTGCTAGAAGGAGATCCCGAAGAGCATGTTATGTGCCTTCTACTCACAGAGCCCCTTCTATGGCTTGGATTCATTTTCCTATAACGGCCTCTAGAGTGACTAATTGCATTCCTTTCTTCTCGGCCCATATTACTTGGATTGGACCCCATGTTTACTCTTTGATGCATGTTAGTGAGGCTCTGCAGAATGGACGCATTGAGCTGGTGTTGCTCTTCTTGCGCCTTTATCAACCTCTCATTAAAGCTTACCATGGTCTCAACCAAGTCCTCAAGAGTCACCTGCTCCCTTCTTCCATTAGACATTGTTTCAATGTGTTATTCCTGCACGTTTTCCCCCAGCACGTCCTCTTCAGGCTCGTAGGGATCCTATGCATCATTAAGGTCACCATTCTTACTTTCTGACACACGGCCTTGCTGTATGCTTTGACTATACCTATTGCAATCAATGTGCATGATATAAATGTTTATTAGACAACATAGGACTTGAAACATCCATACAATCTGGAAATTATTCGTTAAACAAATAATAATAAGAGTTATGTTAGGTTAAAACAGTGACACGACATTTCCTTGCATGCGATTTCTTCCACGGTTTGAACCTAACAGCCCCAATGTTGTAACTAAAGCTCTGATACCACTCTGTAACATCCTAAGACCCCCCTTGTGGCCTTCAGAGGCCACCAAAGATCCTGCATTAATTTTTTTTCTTTTACTTCCCAAACTACACACAGCCGCAATCGACTCAGATCCACAATCCACCATTGTGATCCGCAGTCTGTGACCCGCGATTGCAATCCGCAATCTGCAATCAGCCATTACGATCTGCAATCCGCAATCCATAATTGTGATCCACAATCCGCAATCCACACTCTGAATTCTGCAGTTGCAATCCGCAATCCGCATTCTGTGTTTTGTAGTTGCAATCCGCATTTCACAGTCCGTAATCCGCTTTCTGCAATCTGCAATCCGCATTGTCGGATTCAAAAATGCAGGGCTACAATTTATCGTATTAAATGATCTTCCACAATCCACATTGTGGATGTAGGAGTGTAGAGATCCAACTTCTCCACCAAACGACCTTCTGCAATCCGCAATCCGCATTGCAGGTGCGGGAATGCAGTAATCCAACTTTTCTGCCTAACGACCTTCTACAATCCGCAATCCGCATTGCGGATGCGAAAATGCGGAAATCCAACTTTTCCGCCAAACAAACTTCAGCAATCTGCAATCCTCATTGTGAGTGCGGGAATGCGGTAATCCAACTTTTTCTCCAAATGACCTTCCACAATCCACAAATTGCAGATGCAGAAAGAGTCATGCTTAAGACTCTTACTCCGACAAGTTTCCAAAGCAACTTCCAAGGGTCATAACTTTCTCAGCCTAGGTCCAAATGAGGCAAGTTCAGTACTATTGGAAAGCTCTTGGGGAGATATATCCAATGGTACAACCCCCTTTCCAAACTAAGGTATATAAACTCTTCATTTTCTCCTAATACGTTCTTGTCTATATCCCTCTAAGGTGCCTTCCTTCCTTCAACAGATCTCTACCTATCTCCTACCATAACCCCATCTTTCCTCTGACTCACAGAGAGGTTTAGGAATACTGCGGGCTAGGTAACCATTTCCCATGATTAAGTGAGGTTAAGAAGTCCATTACAGGGGTAAGCATCTCATAAAAAAATACATATAATAAATGAAGCTAAGGCTAATCCATACATCTAACACATGTAAAATCAGCAATGCATTAAACTCATGCAACTGAACGAAGCATTCAACATGCACTCAGCCTTCCACTCAGGCCCACACATGATGTACCTACTGATCATATTGATATAACATTCATTCAACAGCTTAAGCAAAACAACATAATAATAACAACACGTGAAATAACATCATTCACTCCACAGAACACTTATCTTTGTATCTTGAAGTTTCCCCAACAACTCGCTAAGTGAGAGCAACGTTCCACCCAACCATAGGTCTCTGTCCAACCTATACTCTTTCAGCTAAGAGACCACCCCCAAGTTGGGCTACGTATCCACTAAGGAGGGCTAGGTAGGCTCTCTAACAGTTAAGGTCCACTTCAATGCTAAGCCAACCGATAGTTGGGTTTATCAAGCAATCTCATGCTAAGACAACCTACAGTTGGTTTTATCAAGCATACACATGCTAAGCCAACTTGCAGTTGGGTTTATCAAGCATATAGGGAAACAGGGGGGTATTCCTAAGCCAGTGAGCTCAGCCACAAAGCTACAGACATATCAATCACTTAGTAGATAAGGCACCCACATTATCCACCTCAACCAACACAAGGAAGGTCCTCTTCTCTGCTACACAGACCCTCAAGGCCCCTTCCCTTCCAATGCTATTCACGGTAGGCATAATGTTGGGCCTGGCCCAAGTTGGGGCAAATTTTGATAACAGAAGGATTTTTAGCTGCGGGGCTGAGCGCAGCTCAACAAAAATACAATTTTGTGCAAGTGTTGGGGATGCTGCGAAGTTGCGCGCAGCAACCAAATTTTGGCAGTACTTCGAAGGGTGCTGCGAAGATCAGTGTTGTGAGGAAGCAGTGCTACGAAGTGACCAGTCCACGTGGAACTGGAAAAGTAGAGTGGTAGACGGAGGACGGGCACGGGTACTAGTTAGACCGTCGGCAATCTAATTTTGGCAAAGATGCTCCAAGGAGGCCGAGCGGCGGCCATGAGCAAATCAGGAAGGCAGCCAGGTGTACGAGGTCGTTAGAGAAAGAATGATTTGACGAAAGCAACTAGGAGTTGAGCCAGCTGTACGAGGCCGTTAGAGGAAGAGCGGCTCGAGGAAAGTGACCTGTTGGCGTGCGCACAACAGAAAGGACGATAGCGACAGAATGAAGGTGTGGAGGAATGCCATGATGGAGCACTCGCTACTAGAGGCCAACAGTTCGGTTTAGAGAAACCATAGCAGTTTTTGGAAATCCTAAGGGTTTCGGCCTTTAGCATTGTAAATACATGACCTACGGGCATGATCTATAAAAGGAGGCATTTTTGTATGGGAAAGGATTAGAGGTTTAGTACTGAGCATTCTAAAATATTTTTGAGTAAATATATTGTAAAGGCTCTGTAGCTGTGTGCGCAGAGACCTATCTGAGAGAGAAGAGAGTCTACAGTTGAACATGCAGACTGAGAACTGTTGTGCCCTTCCCAAAAGATATATATAACAATAGTTCGTGTGGATGTAGCTTCCCACCCGGGGGAGTGAACCACGTTAAATACTATGCAATGTGATTGTGTTGTATATTGTGTATTTATCTACTTCCTATGAATGAATGTTTGAATTTTCCCTTGCATACAATTATGATAGGACTTTTATATGTATTTGCCATCAGAAGAATATGGAAATAATATGTTAAGTTATGCATGAATAGATGAATGGTGAATGTTTGGCCTCTACTTATGAAGTAGTAATGAATCAGTTATTTGGCTAAGTGTTAGATATTGTTTAAGCACTTTCACATTACATAGTAGGGATAATGCATGGTAGTCGGACTGTCTCCACGGTACATGCTTGAGCAGCGAACACCCTAAGTGAATGAATGAATGATTGAGTGTTAATAACTTTAGTACTCTAGTTAAATACAAGTATTTCAGGTCTTAGTGTGAACTACATCGGCCGTAGTCACAAAGAAATTCCGTGGAAGTAGAATTCAAAGGTGTGGACCGCGGTGTCATCTATCGCCGCACAGCCTTTCCCCATAGCACACGTCCCATGTCATGCTGCGCAGTACGTCATACTAAACAACTCATCACTTACTGTGGAAACCTGATTCCGCAGTACCCCATAAATACACCTCGGGTGAGACCTCAACCTGCTCGCAAGTTGTTGCCGAAAGGGTTGGGGTGAAGGGGTTTTGTTGGTCAAGGGGAAACCGCGAAGAACCTAGGTGTTTATTGAAAATCCTCTGGGTCAGCATATGAGAAGCCAACAAATGGTTTCGTTTCCAGGCTAGAATCCGTGATGAGTTACAGTCGTAATGTGTGACAAAGAACATCAGTTCCCCGAAGGCTCCAACAATTGGCATCCTGAAAAGACAGAGATCCAGGCTTGGTGTGACAAGACCGTAAGAGACTTTGCAAGGAAAAAGAATAGACACCCACATCTATCCGACGAACAGTGGTTGAATAGATATCTATGGAAAGATATTCATGAGATTTCCTGGGCATCATTTCCAGACGAGCTGCACGAGTGGATCTCGTGGCTCGCAGAGAAGAAAACCTGTTTTCAAGGAGGAGTTCCTATAGAGTGGACTCCAGAGCTCATAACGCAGCTCAAAGCAATAGACAGCCCATTGACGCACGCAGTTGACTTTTGGGTCGATCATATGCTAGAAGGCTTCGTAACAGAATTTGTTGTAGACACACTCAAATCCTACAGCCAAGCAGAAGCATACTTTTTTGATGGATTCCAAGGTAAGTACCTAAACAATCTCAGTATATACATTAAGATGTTGTTAGCTGAGAAAGGTGTTTTAAGAATGCAGTAATATTTTCAATTCTTTCATGGTAAACAATATATATAGTGATTCTGACGAAGACACCCATAATCTTAGAAGTGGGAAGAGATATAAATCTAATAAGACTCTTGGAGACACTGGACTCCACATAGATACTGAGATTCCCTGTGACCTTAACAATGAAGTCATGCCACCACTCACCCCTCAGAATCCGCCAGTTGCAGAGACCACGCCTCCCTTATCTCAGATCCCACCCGTTACACAACCCACCCCGCAGGATACTCAACCGAGTATGTCTACTCTGATATTCCCATTTACTTTCACTGTGCAGAGCCCCTCACAATAGCCATGCACAAATCCGGGTGCTCCTACTAATAGGACAATGGCAAACATTGATATGAAGCTACTGATATTTAAAGGAACTGGTCTAGAAGACCCTGACTAGCATTGGTTTCTTTGCGAAGCCATATGGAGCGTAAGACAAATCCAGGATGATACTGTGAAGAGAGCGAAGCTCATTACCACCCTCAGAGACAGAGCTTTACATTGGTTTATGAAGTACTCTCAAACATAGCTGAGAACCCTCGTAGAAATTAAAGTTGTGCTTGTGGCAGAGTTTAAGAAACCCAAACCTAAATCTCAGCGTATAACCGAGTTGAAAGAAATAAAGTAGAGACGGACTGAAACGGTCTGGGAGTTTGATTAGAAGTTCAAGACCTTATTGGACCAAGTGAACTACTTTGTTATAGCTCCAGAACAACACAAGGAATGGTTTATTGCTGCGTTGTTGCCCCACATTAGATGACCATTGATGCAGCAGAAGGTTGCATCACAGGCAGAGGCCTTGGAGATTGCAATGAATCTAGAGGCTTCGCCGATTGGTGAGACTAGTTCTTGGATGTCTCAGATCCAGAACCAGCTGACCACCCTGACACTAGAAATGCAAAGCATGAAGAATGGCAAAGAACAAAGGTATGAACCTAGGCATCAGGTCTGGTGTACAGGTTGTAAAGGAGAAGGCCATGATCGTGAGCATTTCCCTTTATTCCGCGACTATCTTAACAGTGGTGCCCCCAACCCGATAAATCAGAATCGGGCCCCATGGTGTGAAATTTGTAGAACAACAGGACACAGACCTGAAGACTACTATCTCATACAGAAATATGTGAAAACACCCAAAAATTTATACTACACTTTCTGTAAATCAATTGGACATGATGAATCCAACTGCCATGCATATGAGCTAATGAACGAAAGAAAACAAGATATGGACGCAATGAGAGGTGTTGGCTTGTACCCCGTACAAGAAGAAAACCATCCCAAACAAGAAAACGTGCAATATGATCAAGGAGGATATAGAGGCCGTGGTGGTGGATACCGCGGCAGAGGAAGAAATGTTGGCCCGACGTAGGGAAGAGTCCACGGCCCGGTCATTTTTTATAATTGTGGCTAGCCAGGTCATGTGTCTAGAGATTGTGTTAACCCATGCACTACATGCAACTACTGTAAATCATTGAGCATGTTATTGAAGATTGCCCAATGCTAGAGGTGGAAATGCAGAAAAGAAGACGGATGGAGGCACCAACTCCAAACATCTAGTGGATCGCAGCAAAGAACAGACCAGTGGACCCGAGCATCAACGTGGTCACGTGCAGTGGCACTGAGATAGGCCGCAATAGGGGAGCAATGTTAAAATTCAATATGCTAAGACAGAAAAATATCAGCATTGCATTTCATTTCACAACAATAGCATATACAGGATCACTAAAAGAACAACAAGCACAGCATAAACACAAGAGACACAAATTTATCCTGGGAAACCCTCATGGGGTAGAAAACCCAGCAAAGCTTCCTCAATATAGATGACCAGCAAATACAAAGATGCAAACCCTAGACATGAGCTCCTTCTCCTCCATAGCAGACCTCTCCCTCACCTATGCGCTATTCACAAGTGAGTGTGTGTATTAAATTAGGAACACACCTCCTCTATTTATACACATCTCCGACTTGTCTTTTATATTAACTAGGTCGGCCCCAACTTAACCACTGGGTTAAACACCCCATTACAATTGACTAGGCCGACCCCTCTAGGGTGGTCTAATAACCCTTTGACCCACATAACACATACAGGGCTGACCCCCACTAGGGAAGTCTAATAACCCAAGTTACCACATTCCGACGGAGGAATAAACATCTCCGGATATACAATAAGGTCTTCACAGAGGAATGAAACATCTCCGGAATAATAAAGTACAAATATAATATTCTTAGAAGTTACAATATTTCAACACTCCCCCTTAACGAGAAGGATATTATAACAACATCTGCAGGAGAAAGGAGTCATCGACTACATCATACATGATACATCTATAAATCATTGGAAGCTTTCTTTATACATCATCATCAGTAAATCAAGCAGTTACTGGAACATCTTTAAGACCTTCAATACTGGAACATCAACATCTTCCGTATCGAGTGTTCATCTTCTGCAGCACTTGAACAGCTACGGCATCATCATCATCGAATCCTCTAATCAACAGCATCATATGGATCTCCCGATCACAATAAGCGGCATCGTCATCATACGATCATCAGCATCGTCATCATACGATCATCAGCATCGTCATCACATGATCATCAGCATCGTCATCACACAATCATCAGCATCGTCATCACACAATCATCAGCATCTTGATCATCTCGATCTAGACCATCTAGATCATCTTGATCTACAGCATACTCTGCAATACACACGATCCTATTACGGGATGATCAATCCCTCTCACTTTAGGACATAGGTCCATGGATGATACAATCCAGATCAAGTTCCAGGATGATCAATCCTTATCACTTTAAGACAAGTCTCATGTCTATGGACGATTCAATCTAGATCAACTTCCAGGAGGATCAATCCTTATCACTTTAAGACAAGTCTCATGTCTATGGATGATGCAATCCAGATAAAATTCCAGGAGGATCAATCCTTATCACTTTAAGACATGTCTCATGTGTATGGATGATGCAATCCAGATCAACTTCCAAGAGGATCAATCCTTATCACTTTAAGACAAGTATCATGTCTATGGACGATGCAATCCAGATCAACTTCCAGGAGGATCAATCCTTATCACTTTAAGACAAGTCTCATGTCTAGGGACGATGCAATCCCATCACGTACATTTTGAACCAAGAGTCCAGGTACGATGAAATCCCATCATGTACATTTTGAACCAAGAGTCCAGGTATGATGCATTCCTATCATCAATTCTCGGAGACATGTGTCTATGGATCAATTCTAGGACCGAAGTCCAGGGAAGATATAATCCCCACCTGTCCACTAAGGACCTCATTCTCAAAGACATTTGTCTACGGATCAATTCTGGGACCAAAGTCCGGGGAAGATACAATCTGCACCTGTCCACTAAGGACTTCATTCTCGAAGACATTTGTCTACGGATCAATTCTGGGACCGAAGTCTGAGGAAGATACAATCCCCACCTGTCCACTAAGAACTTCATTCTCGAAGACATCTATCTATGGATCAATTCTGGGACCGAAGTCCGGGGAAGATACAATCCCCACCTATCCACTAAGGACTTCATTCTCGAAGACATCTGTCTACGGATCAATTCTGGGACCGAAGTCCGAGGAAGATACAATCCCCACTCGTCCACTAGGGACCACATTCTCGGAGACATATGTCTACGGATCCTTTTAGAACATGTGTTCAAAGATGATGCAATCCCTCTTCTTTCTCGGAGACATATGTCTACGGATCCTTTTAGAACATGTGTTCAAGGATGATGCAATCCCCTCGTCAACTTAGACCTTGTCTAAGGACCATTCACCAACCTCACTATCGGCATCACCAATATAGGTATCCACATCATCGACCTCACTGTCGATGTAGGAAATCTCATCATCAGTGACTATATCACCCTCCCTTTCAAGGAGGGTCCTTCTGAACTACACCAAGCTTGTCTCGGAAATACTCAAACTTTACTCGAGATAGAGGTTTGGTCAATATATCAGCAACTTGTTCATCAGTGCTTACATACTCAAGCTTGATAGCTCCTTTCTGCACCATATCCCGTATATAGAAATATCGGATCTCTATGTGCTTTGACTTATCATGGAACATTGGATTTTCTGTCATCTTGATACAACTCTGGTTGTCACACAGAATTTCAGTGGGTTCCATCTCTAAGTCAAATAATCCATATAATAACTTTTGAAGCCATATAGTTTCGCAATTAGTAGAGCAAGCAACTATATATTCTGCTTCGGTTGTGCTGAGAGCCACACTAGACTGCTTCCTGCTAAACCATGAGATCATGGAAAATCCAAGACAATAACATCCACCTGATGTACTCTTCCTGTCTAAGACACTTCCTACCCAATCAGCATCTAAGTAGCCATGTAATCTAAAGTCATGATCTCCAAGATAATATAGACCAAAATATATCGTACCCTTTAGATACCTCATCACATGCTTTGCAGCTATTAAGTGAACTCTTCTAGGTTCCACTAGATACTGACTCAAGGTATTTATGGCAAAGCATATGTCTAGTCTAGTATTTGTCAAATACATCAATGACCCAATAATCTGTCTGTATAGAGTCACATCCACTAACTCTGATGAGTCATCAGCTAACAGCTTCAAGTCGGAACCCATGAGAGTGGCCATGGTTGTACATTCCAACATATCAAATCTTCTCAAGATTTCCACAGCATACTTTCCCAGGTTGAGAAAGATTCCTTCTGGGCCTTGCCATACTTCCAGACCTAGGAAGTAATGCATCAATTTGAGATCTTTCATCCCAAATTCTGTAGCCATCTTCTTCTTTCTTTCCATGATCTGCTTCTGATTCCCTGTCAGAAAGAGATCATCCTCATACAATAATAGTATGATAGGTTCATCATCCATAACCTTAAGGTAAAGGTTAGGATAAGCTTTACTTCTGGTAAAGCCCAACCTTTGTCAAGAAGCTGTCAATTCTCCCTCTGTGACTGAACATCATTCACACTCTGCATTGAGTGATCTTCTGCATATCTATCTGTGCCATCTCTCGTCAGATGGGTCTACTGATATGAGCCTCAATATCATTCGAACTCTGTGGTGAGTTCCTTCTTGCATCCATGTCATCTGTATATAGAAACCATCTTCAACCTTGTAGCAAAGGTTGAGATCCACATTACCCATGGTGATCATTAAGCTCATCAAATGACTATCAATCCTGAGTACCCATACAGAGCCTGATTCACACTTCTTCTTCAATTACAGAGAATGGTCTTATTTAGCCACTTGGAGCAAACATCTCGTCATGATCCTCTTCCTCTTTCTAAGAGAATCTTCTAGCCACGAGCTTGCTATAGTATGTTTGATTTGTAAGTCTTATTGTTGAACATCCATCACGTGTTCAGTGTTCATCATTTTTCATGATCTTTCCTACAAATCAAAATTAAGTACATGATTAGTAATACTTCATAATCATCAAATCATGTTGACATGATAACCTATTATGCATACAAATATGATTTTCATAGTTATGCAACAATCTTGACCAATACTTTGGCACAACACTTTTCCATATCCTGTATGCATACAGTGGCTATCTAGATGCCTTCCATCTCTACCAGAACATACTATCAAGAGCATGCACAGCTCTCAGCATGTCACCAAAGAGGTTTCATTCTAGACAGTCAACAATGGAATGTTTGTCCAACTTATCAATCATATGCATATTAGTAGTATACTGTTCAATGCTATATGAGTGTTTACACTCAGCATGATATATTCTAGAAATACAAATATGCATACAACCATTACAAGCAATATCATTTACTATTTCAGAGATTCAAATAACAACTCAAATACCTATCTTTTATGTTTGTGTGGTTGCCTCCTGCTTGATCTTCTATATGTCTTTTGAACTTCTATTCATTCTGTACCACTGTGCATGCTCAAGTGTGCACTAGTGTCATCCTCATGATCTCATACACAAACATACATTCATTAGTATAATCTCAATATTATCAAAACATTATAATTCTAAATAATCTTGAATACGTATGGTCATGATCATTCAATACATGGGTATCTAAGATCCTAGCACAAAGTAGGATTCTAACATAGGAAGACATCCATGGATTAGATACATGCTTATTTACTTCTAACATACCCAAACAATATCTTTAGTCTCTTCAATGATTTAGAGACCTTGTGATAGTAACTTGCATACCTCATAAGTTAAGCATAGTAGAAATAAATCATACATACCTCGTAAGTAGAGCTTCTAAAGACTATGGATAAGTCTTTGTCTTTATGTCATCATGGTCATAGAACTTGATTTGTCTTTCTTGATGTACCTGTCTTTTGTTAGCAGACAACATCATCCTCATACAACACCACAGGTGCATTAGTACAATCATATAACCTTGATCAAATAATGTCTTCTATCATTCTCATGCATTCATATTTTTACATTAATCAAGATTGTACTAACCTAAATAATATGAAGACAACCATATTATGAACTTATTCAAGAATCAGATTTCAAAACATACCTGTATCTTCTTAAGTCATACCTGTCGAGATTTCTTGTAGTCTTCTTATGTAAGGCCTTAGCCTCATCTCCCCCTGAAACTGGGTCTAGAGCTCGATTAGGGTTTGTCAAAGAAACCCTAAAAATTCAAACTTTGACTTTCACACTTCTGAATGGATGGAAAGATGTGCCTTGCTGAGCTGATCAAACTAGCATACTTCAATTTTGAAATCTCCAAAATTAGACCCCTCAAAATTGCCTTTGAAACTTCTGGATCTTCTTGACAGGATCCCGAACTAGGGTTTGATGAATCCCACCCCTCTTCCTAATCAAAAGGTTCAATCCAAAGCTCTAAACTCTTATTTTTCTAAGAAGCTTCCAGCCGTGGTCACAGACTTCAAAAATTCCAACTTTTGCAAAAGCCCTAATTTTCCACCTTTACGATCAAAATCCCGAACTGGGGTTTGATCAAGCCCATTCTTCTACCCAACCAAAAAATTTGATCTTGGTCTCTAAATTTAGATTTTGATGAGTAGCATTCAGCCATGTACTCCGCTTCCAAAAATTCCAACTTTCTCTGAAACCCTAATTTTCCACAGCAGTGACGATTCAAGAATGAAGGTGCTCAAAATCCAAATTTGTTTTGACAGAAATATTCACCTAGTTTTTTCTGGTGTAACTCCGAAATTACAAATCCATAGGGTATGAAACTTCTTCCTGTGGTATCCTGACCTGTCCTCTTTCCAACCCCATAGGTCTAACCTGAATTGGATCCTCGGAGAGAGAGTTATGCCAAGTGTCGCAACGTGACCTGTTTATGGGATAAAACAGGAGAGCAAACTTGTACGACGTGACATGTGTCACTGGTTCAACTTCGACCTCTAGAAAAGTTACCTGAGATAGTACACTCCGTGCACTATCTGTCACTATTTGCAAAATTTCATTTGGAGCTTCCTAGCCCAAGTTATGATCTTTTTTCTTAGGTCACCTGATTATGACTGAGATATGGAAGAGGAATAAACCCCAACTTGTACTAATCATAACTCACAAAGTACAATGAATTTGAGGGTGACCTTTGGACATAAGGTACATGGGGATGTTATCTATGACCTGTAAAGGTTTCAGATCCTGAAAATTCACCAAAATGGATTTATAATGAAAGTTACATGATGACTGGTTTTTGCTATACAAAACCCTAACCTTCAAATTGTCGCAAGTGAAGCAAGTGTCGTAAGTGCCATACATTGCCTTCCTTTAGGTTATCTCTGATACCATGTTAAAATTAAATATGCTATGACAAAAAAATATCAGCATTGCATTTCATTTCACAACAATAGCATATACAGGATCATTGAAATAACAACAAGCACAACATAAACACAAGAGACACAGATTTATCCTGGGAAACCCTCATGGGGTAGAAAACCCAGCAAAGCTTCCTCAATATAGATGACCAGCAAATACAAATATGCAAACCCTAGACATGAGCTCCTTCAACTCCATAGTAGACCTCTCCCTCACCTATGTGTTATTCACAAGTGAGTGTGTGTGTTAAATGAGGAACACACCTCCTCTATTTATACACATCTCCGACTTGTCTTTTATATTAACTAGGTCAGCCCCAACTTAACCACTGGGTTGAACACCCCATTACAATTGACTGGACCGACCCCTCTAGGGTGGTATAATAACCCTTTGACCCACATAACACATACAGGGCCAACCTCCACTAGGGAAGTCTAATAACCCAAGTTACCACATTCCGACGGAGGAATAAACATCTCCGGATATACAATAAGGTCTTCACGGAGGAATGAAACATATCCAGAATAATAAAGTACAAATATAATATTCTTAGAAGTTACAATATTTCAACAAGCAGAAGCTTCAACGTCAGGGGAGGCTCACACAAATCAGACCCCTCTTGAGACAATATGGATAAGAAAAGCTCTGGGAAAAATACCTTCTCTAGACCTACTAAAGAACAAGGAGATCTTTATCGACGCACGGGATACCTTCACAGAATTGGAAACTAAGTCAGCGAGGATCCCGTTGCATAGTGAAAAACCGCATGTTGAAGACATGCCAGCTGCTTATGACAAAACAAGTACCACAACGGATGTCGACACTTCTGTTGCATAGTTCCTGCGAAGCTGCATGAAGCTACTAAAAAGTGAAAATGCCATAGCAGAGCTACAGAAGCTCATAAACCAATATGAACCACAGACAGGAACAGAAACTTTTGATAGCACCGTACATCACATAAGGAAGCATAAAAGAACAGGCCTAGAAATGAGGATTACTGCGCAGATAGGATATTTTTAAATGGATGATGTCATCCTTGATCTGGGATCTGAAGTGAATGTATTGACTAGGCAAACATGGCAGCAGATGGGTCGACCAAAGCTGTTATGGTCACCTATCCAATTGAGAATGGCTAACCAAGAGAAAGTCATACCTTTTGGTCAGTTAGCTGATGTGGTAGTTGACATTGATGGAGTCCAGAGTCATGCAAACTTTGAAGTTATCAAGATTGTGGACGATAGTCAGCCTTTTCCTGCAATGTTAGGAATTGACTGGGCCATGGATAACCTGGCTATCATAAACCTAAAGACAAAGAAGATGATATTTGAAGGAAAGCATCGTAGGGTCATCGTACCATTGGATCCTAAAGATGGGGACAGATACAGTGAGCCGATTTAGGAGGAATCCAAGGCTCAAGACTTGGACAGACTATACCAGATCACCGTGAACCAGGAAGATTACATTAATCCAACTGCGAATGGTACACTCAGCTGGAGATGTGACAGCTCTTATGTCTCTGACTCGGAGATGGGACTGGAAAATTGGCAAAGCCACATGCATGATGTATCCGCGAGAAGATGCGTGTAGGTTACGAAATCACTGCACTGGATAAAAAATGAGGTAAGTCCTATTCCCGTGTATGATGGTTCTACTAACGTTTACACTTTCATCCAAGAATATACTGCAGCTATTGCAGATGAGCATAGATTACCAGCATTGGATATGGCACTGCGCGACACACCAGCCAAATGGTGGGATACACACAAGTAGACATTGACTACTTGGAATCAATGCAGGATTAAGATGCAGATTTGGTTTGCTGACAGGGTTACTTTACCTTTTGAAAAGTTTAATGGACAGACAGATCCTATCCAACATATTGAAGTCTATTCACAGGCATGGGTGGAAAGGCCACAAACAGAATGGGTGCATCTATTTGTACATACACTAGACAATGACATTCCAAAGAAATGGTACCTAGACCTGGAGTTGCGCAGGGAAACCACTGATTGGGATATGTTGACTGCGAACTTCCAGAAGGACTTCAGCTTTGACGACGACAACCCACTGATCCATGATGCATTGCAGATAATTAAGGAATGCATATTCAGGGAATATTGTCCTCACAAAAATATAACGTTGGAAGAGTTCTTCGAGGCAGATGGAATTCCTGCGAACCTACAATCAGAAGGGAAGGAACACGAAAACATCCCATCGAGTTTATAACCTAGTTGAAGTAACCTATGATAGACAGGAAGACGATGAGAACGATCTGCACAACATAAACATACCAGAATCGGAGGGTGCACGCGACATAGAGGGACCTCCATTGGAAATCCCAGACATGAGTGGAACAGTAAAGACACAGAAGGTGAACATTGGCACAAGCGAAAAGCCAAAGTTCGCATCAATTGGAGACTATTGGGATGATCAGACTGTTGCAGAGATCGCAGACATCTTACATGAGTATCAGGATTTGTTCCCAACAAAATTCACAGAAATGAAAGGCATTTTGGGAGACCTAGGGGTCATGAAAATACCTTTGAAGCTAGGCGCCAAGCCTGTGAAGCAGAGGCCATACAGACTAAACCCGTAGTACAAAGAAAGAGTCCGTGCAGAGCTAGATAACATGCTCGAAGCAAGAATCATTGAACCTATTGAAGAATCCGAGTGGATTAGCCCCATGGTTGTTCAAGACAAGAAAACAAAAGGTGAGATCAGGATTTGTGTGGATCTCAGAAAACTGAACGATGCTTCTATGCACGACCCATTCCCTACTCCTTTCACGGACGAAGTGCTTGATAATGTTGGAAGGAATGAGGCCTACTCTTTTACTGATGGTTTCTCCGGTTATCATCAGATTAGGATTGATCCCGCAGACAGGCATAAGATGACTTTTGCCATAGAATGGGGCTCGTTCCAGTACACAGTAATGCCTTTTGGTCTGAAAAATGCACCTACCATCTTTTCCAAAGTTGTCATCGCAGCCTTTAAATATTTTATGCACAAGTTTCTGGAAGCCTATTTTGATGATTGGACTCTGTTTGGACTATTGAAGAACCACTACACGAATCTAAGAATGATGCTTGAGAAGTGTAGACAGCATCAGATCTCCTTAAATTTGAAGAAGTGTATTTTATGTGTTCCTTAGGGGATTCTAGTTGGCCACATTGTCTATAAGCAAGGATTAATGGTGGATCCTGCGAAGATTGCAATCATTGTAAATTTACCAACACCAAATTCAGTCAAGATGTTGCACTCTACCTTAGGCCATACCAGATATTACAGGAAATTCATAAAGGGTTACGCACAGATAACCGTAGCAATGGAGAAGTTGCTAAAGAAAGACGTGTCGTTCATTTGGAACGCAGAGTGCGAGCAAGGTTTTGATACACTAAAGGAGAAGATGATTACTATGCCGATCCTAGTCTTCCCAGACTGGGCGAAGCCATTCCATGTACATGTTGATGCATCATGCATTGCCCTGGGAATTGTATTAGCTCAGCCAGGAGAAGGAGGTATTGACCATCCCATCGCATTTTCAAGCAGTAAGCTCTCCACAGCAGAAAAAAATTACACTACTACTGAGAGGGAAGGTCTTGCGATGGTATATGCGCTGCAGAAATTCAAACAATACTTGCTTGGTGAGCAGTTCTTCATGTTTACTAACCATTCCGCTTTGAAATACTTGATCAATAAGCCAATGTTACGGGGGCGCATATGCAGATGGCTCTTGCTATTCCAAGAATATGATTTTGAGATTGTTGTTAAGCCAGGCAAGCTGAACTTGGGACCTGATCACCTCTCTAGGATTGAGTCAGGAGAAGAGCCAACAAACATTGAAGACAGTCTGCTTGATGCGCAGTTATTTTCTATACAGGTTGTTGATGATTATTATCAGGATATTATTGATTTCTTAACAACAGGATTAGCACCTCAGGACTTTTCCATCCAGCAGAAGAAGCAACAAGTAGTGCGCGCCGCAGACTTCACTATTATTGCAGGTCAGCTATACAAACTCGGACCGGATGAAGTCCTACGTAGATGCGTACTAAACCATGAGAAGCCATTCATCTTAGTAGATGCGCATTCATGGATCGCAGGAGGCCACTATGCAGGAAGGGCTACCACGCAAAAGATACTACGTGCAAGGCTATGGTGGCCTACAATCCATAAAGACTCCAATGACTACTGTCGGAACTGTGATGTCTATCAGAGGACAGGAAAACCTTCGTGCAGAGATGAAATGCCGTTGATTCCACAGTTGACCTTACAGGCATTTGAAAATTGGGCCATTGATTTCGTGGGTCCTATAAACCCACCAAGGAAAAGAGCTGGTGCGAGGTACATCATTACTGCTACTGATTACCTCACCAGATGGCCGAAAGCAAAACTAGTAAAGGGCTGCAGCGCCGGTACTGTTGCGCAGTTCATTTTTGAAAATATACTTTCACGATTTGGATGTCCGAAGATTTTGATGAGCGATCAAGGCACTCACTTTTTGAACAAAACTATCCAAGCTCTCACAGAGGAATTCTACATCCATCATCAGCGCAGTACCCCATATCATCCACAGGCGAATGGCACTGTTGAGGCTTTCAATAAAATACTCGAGAATGCGCTCACTAATATCTGCAATGTGAATAGAGATGACTGGGATCTGCGCATCTCATATGTGTTATGGGCATACAGGACCACTTGCAAGAAATTGACAGGACACACACCTCTTCGGTTGGCTTATGGATAGGAGGCTATAATGCCAATGGAATATATTGTCCCCAGCTTGAGAATCGCTGCATTTACAGGGATGGAAAATCATGCAACGCTAGAAGAAAGATTGTTACACTTGGTTAGATTGGAGGAAGATCGCTTCATCGCAGGCTTTCACCAACAAGTGCAAAAAGACCGTGAGAAAGCATGGCATGATCGCCATATAAAGAATATTTTTTTTTCAGGTAGGTGACCTAGTCCTCTTGTATGATAACAAATTTATGAAGTTCCCTAGTAAATTTAAGATGAATTGGCTTTGTCCATATACTGTGATACATGTTACTAACACTGGTGCAGTCCAGTTAGCCACCTTAGCTGGAGATACTTTACCAAGCTTGATAAATGGGAGCAGACTAAAGTTGTACCACGATAGTCCTGCTTCGCAGAATCCTGAATGATAAGCAGAGGGAGAAATTTCTAAGTGTCAAGTACAATTGAAATTGGACACTGGAAATGAAAAGGAGTCTGTACATGTACGATAAGTAGGACAATGTATGTCATGCGCAGCACTGCTGAAGCTGGAAAAAAAAAAAAAAGGGAGTCGCGCAGCTGAAACATCGACACTGCGAAGTAACTGCGCAGGATCAGGGATGGCCTGCCGCGTAGCTGAAACATCGACACTGCGAAGTAACTACGCAGGATCAGGGATGGCCTGCCGCGCAAATCTAACAAAAATAGCCGTTACACTGGCCATGAGAAAAATAGTAATTATATGACTGTTTCCAACAACTGCTTGAGCATTTAACGCAAAGATAGCCGTTCTGAACACGCTAACGAAGAAAGGGACTAAAGGATCTGCTCAATTTGGCCAACGTACACCACATTTAATGCCCATCTAGCTATTGGAAGGCATGGGAGGACTCACCTACACCTATAAGTAATTATGCATAAGGACTCGGGGGCGTTACCAAACACTTAGAATTCTCATGCCCTCACTCCTATGTTAGCAACCGTTAGTAACATATCTGAAACATTTTCCTACTCTCGCCACTGAATGTCTGAGTGGTCGTACAGAGAAGAAGAGCTTACAATCCAAGAAGCGGTCAGAGTCTTTCAGCATGGAGGGATTCAAGAGTTAATGAAAACCCCTGCCAAGAAGGTTACATTGGAACCAGGTTAGGCATCTCAAAGGTCACCTAGACACAACCCAGACATGCAGGATAGGGGGAAAGATACAATCGGGCCACGAACAAAGAACATCAAGCCAATTTCGGCGATGCCATGGTCACCGGTATTTCAAAAGGAGATACCTTTAAAGCTTACACCAGAGTACATATCACCACAGGCGCTGGATGCTCCAGTCTATAAACTGGTCAAGAATGCCCGCTATGAAATCCCCTTGTCGCCAATCTCAAAGCACAGGGACGTTACCCAGAACTTGCTAGGAAAGATCTTAGAGTATAAGTGGGAAGACTATGATCTCCTGGGAGTGTAGAAGGAATAACCCCATGATCCCAAGTTCCCGCACTTCTAGCCTGACCAGTACATGTGTTGGAAGAAAGATGCTAAAGGCATACTTAACTTGGTCACCGAAAGCTGGCTAACACCAGTAGTCCAGTCAGGATTCCTGAACCTGCTGAGATTAGCCCATTTTGATAGTTCAACAGAAGTCAATGTGGTGGTTTGCACTTTGATGGCGTGAATCCATCAGGGATACCTGTGGCTAGACAAAAATGTTGATTTGACCATCGACTTAATGCACCATATCACAGGACTAAGCAAGCGCGGCAAGGACCCCAAGCAGTTCTTCCAAGGGAAGAGTAAGGAAAAAGAAGTTGTCACGAAGATGAACAAAATACATGCATTGGTGAAAGGAAAAAGAGGTTTTTCGACAGAAGAAATCGAAGATAGAGCGACAAAGTTTGTTACACAGTTGCTGGCTAGAAAAATCCTAAGAACAGCCAGGCCTCCGGAGGTGCCTGCGGGCGCAGTACTACTCGGTGCCGTGGTGGCTAAAGGAATCGAGTTCAATTGGTGTCAGTACCTTCTCAATGAGTTCCTGGACGAACTCAATGACACCCGGGAGAATGGAGGTCAATTACACTTCACATGGTTGATTATCCTGATCGGCTTTGTCGAATGGAAGGAGCCAAAGGACTATGTCGACGTAATTGTAGACACCAATGATCCCAGAGGAGTTCGATATGCCAAACTTTGGGAAAATTTGAACATGGAGCGGCAACACGCGACAACTGAAGTCTTCTACTAGTATTACACCCAGCTGCATAAGGCGATCATGAGTACATCGCGCATTACAAAGCAGGTAACGTCAAAATACATTCGCATTATCAATTTTCAGGCGAACATGCGTTGTATTTTTATTTCACCCAAAGCAAAGATGAAGAAGCCGGAATGGTATGCGAGTAATTACCATATGTACAAGGAAGACATCGACATCCTCATGAGGTACTAGCCGGCAGAGTTCCGTGTCGAGCTCATGGATGTTCCGACCGATTCAGAAGAAAATGAACCAATTTCGTGGCCATGCCCAATCACTAAGGAAAAAGGAAAAAGGAAAGAACCTGAAAGCCCGCCAAATCCAAAGGCACGGAAGAAGATGAAAGCAACCAAGAGTCAGTCAGAAACAGTGCTTAATGAGGAAGATTTCGACATGATTGCTGAAAAAGTCACAGAAAAGATGGAAGAGCTGATGACAGACAAAGAGAAAAAGGACAAGGCCATACAGGATGACCTACAAAAAAATTGGCTCGCACTACAAGGGCTCATGCAAAAGATGGACGATGTCCAGAAAAGGCTACCTTTACTGCGCGACAAAGAATCGGAAGGGAGGTTGGGAGAAACCTCGCAGTAGACACCATCGCAGCTAGCCATGATGCTGCCAGCGAAGACTCGACTCGTTCATCTGGACCCAATGAGCATAATGCTGCCAATGTCAGAACAAGTGATTCTAGATACAAAGGGTGTCGAGCGGGTAGAGCTCGACCTGGCCAAGATTCCGTTACCTGGCTTGCACTTTTTGCACCTGCAGGTTGTAAACGAAATGCATGAAAGGACCGTTGATACAATGAAGTCCCAAGCTGAGCTGCAACCCGCAAATAGGAAGCTCGAAGAGTCTAGCTCACGCACAGATATGCAACCGCACGATGACAGGACCGTCAGCTGTGATTAGAGGCCACTATTACTTCTGTCGTAGATGACATTGAAGATTTCGAACCCCAGAGCGATCCTGTGGACACCTTTCTAAGAATGGGAGATATGGTGAAATCTCTAAAGACAGAAATACTGGACAAGGAGATTCTTCATGAGGCTGATATTACTACCCTGAAGGAAAAAATCAATATGGAGATACCATTGACTGAGCAGCAGTTAAGGGATCAAGCAGTAAAGGCCACAGCGAAGAATATTGCAATGGACGTGGCTAACTGCCAAGATTTATTGACTGCATCTTCGAAGGCATTCACTGCCCTCAAAGAGGATCCAGGGCTACTGCAAGTAAAGACTGCAGTCAAAGAAAAGCAGGCCACAATGGAGAAGCTAGATATGGAATTTAAGGCCTTGCCATCCAGAGACAGGCTTCCGAAATACAGGGAAATAACCAACTTGAAAAAGGAGGTACAAGCATTAAGGGAGAAAGAGACTGCCATGGACGATCAATCCCAACCACTACTGCAGGATGCCATTGCAATATCGCAGCAGATTGAAGACAAACTCAAGGACCTGCGCGAGAACTAGGAGAATGTGGAAGGACATATTAGACAAGAAATAACTGCGGAGATGCTCGACACAGTCAGGCAAGTCGAGCACGGTACAAAGGAAACAATGGAGTAGCTAGTCGGCACATTCAATGAATTCGAGGCAAAGCTAGCTCCACAGGTTGTGGAGCAAATCAAAAAGGCCGAAGTTGAAGGTGGCTCGGGACGAGCCACATGTAAGTGTTAGGTGCATGTTGGGCCTGGCCCAAGTTGGGGAAAATTTTGATAACAGAAGGAGTTTTAGCTGCAGGGTTGAGCACAGCTCAACAAAAATACAATTTTTTGCAAGTGTTGGGGATGCTGCGAAGTTGCGCACAACAACCAAATTTTGGCAGTACTTCGAAGGGTGTTGCGAAGATCAGTGCCATGAGGAAGCAGTGCTGCGAAGTGACCAGTCCACGTGGAGTCGACAAAGCAAAGTGTTGGACGGAGGATGGGAATGGGTACCGGTTAGACTGTCGGTGGTCTAATTTTGGCAAAGATGCTCCAGGGAGGCCGAGCTGCTGCCATGAGCAAATCAGGAAGGTGGCTAGGTGTATGAGGCCGTTAGAGGAAGAACGGTTTGATGAAAGTGACGGGGAGCTAAGCCAATTGTACGAGGTTGTTAGAGAAAGAGCGACGTGAGGAAAGTGACCTATTGGCGTGCGCATAATAGAAAGGTCAATAGCGACAGGATGAAGGCGTGGAGGACCACCATGATGGATCACTCGCTACTAGAGGCCAGCAGTTCGGTTTAGAGAAACCGTAGCAGTTTTTGGAAACCCTAAGGGTTTCGGCCTTTAGCATTGTAAAGACATGACCTACGGGCATGATCTATAAAAGGAGGCATTTTTGTATGGAAAAGGGTTAGAGGTTTAGTACTGAGCATTGTAATATCTTTCTGAGTAAAGATATTGTAAAGGCTCTGCAAATGAGTGCACAGATACCTATCTGAGAGAGAAGAGAGTCTACAGCGGAACGTGTAGACTAAGAACTATTGTGCCCTTCCCAAAAGATATATATAACAACAGTTCTTGTGGACGTAGCTTCCCACCCGGGGGAGTGAACCACGTTAAATACTGTGCAATGTGATTGTGTTGTATATTGTGTATTTATCTGCTTCCTGTCAATGAATGTATGAATTTTCCCTTGCATACCATTATGATAGGACGTTTATATGTATTTTTCATCAGAAGAATATGGAAATAATATGTTAAGTTCTGCATGAATAGATGAATGGTGAATGTTTGGCCTCTACTTATGAAGCAGTAATGAATCAATTATTCAACTAAGTGTTAGATATTTTTTAAGCACTTTCACATTACGTAGTAGGGAGAATGCATGATTGTCGGACTATCTCCGCGGCACATGCTTGAGCAGCGAACACCCTAAGTGAATGAATGAATGATTGAGTGTTAATAGCTTCATTACTCTAGTTAACTACAAGTATTTCAGGTCTTAGTGTGAACTACATCGGCTGCAGTCACAAAGAAATTCCGTGGAAGTAGAATTCAGAGGTGCGGACTGCGGTGTCGTCTATCATCGCACAGTCTTGCCCCGCAACACACGTCCCGTGTCACGCTGCACAGTACGTCGGACTAAACAACTCATCACTTACTGTGGAAACCTGATTCCAAAGTACCCCATAGATACACCTCGAGTGAGACCTCAACCTGCTCCCAGGTTGTTGCCGAAAGGGCCAGTGCGAAAGGGTTTTGTTGGTCAAGGGGAAACCGCGAAGAACCTGGGTCTTTATTGAAAACCATCTAGGTCAGCATATGATAATCCAACACATAAGAAGGTCCAAATACTAGTTCTATGAGATTATAGCCTTCATTGGGTTTATCAAGAATTCCAACCCTAAACCCTATCTTTTACATCTGCTAAACAAACTGGTTCATCACAAGGTTGCGGACTAAGATTTGTCCCGCAACTTGACTCTCTGCTCGTAGATTTCATGCTTCACATAGATTCTTCAAGCTATTCATGCCCCGTCATCTGGATCCGAAGGAGTCTGGGTCACTAGCGCATAGCAAGGATGGGTTTATTCTTCCCTTCCTCTCCACATAGCAACACTTCCCTTAACCAAACGAACAAATGAACGGAGGAACCCCCTTCTCAGATCTCAGTGTCATTTTTATCTCTTTCAAATATCCTCCACCATATTTCCTTCTCTGTAATGTTCCTTGTTAGGAATTTTATTAAAATGGCAATTTTTCCACTTTTTCCCCAATTCGACCTTTGACTAGTTTTGATCTCTAGGTCCCAAATTTGCCCCAAATGATCCCAAATCTTCTGAGAAGGTATACAAATGATATTATAATATAAATATGTGTTTCAGGGATGCCTTTCAACCTTTAAAATACTTCTACAAATCCTCTTTCAATTCTGGTCAATGTAGGTAACTTTACTAGTGATTTCCCTTTGACTAATATTGTCTCTAGGTCTCAAATTGACTCCAAATGCCTTCAAATATTCAATGAAGGTGTATGAATGATATTAGGAATTTAATATGATGTTAAGGGATTAGATATGGCCACCAAAATACCTCTTCAAACTCTCTTAAGATTCTGGGCCAAGTATGCAATTTTACTAGTAATTTGGGGTTCAAATCCCCCTGGGGTAAGTACTGAAAATGGCTTCCCAAATGCCTCCAAACCCACTCAAATTTCTGAAATGAGGTAGGGAATGTATTAAGGATGTTATTAAGGTCTCATTTGCATCATTAATTTATTATTATATCTGTTCCAACCCTCGCCCATTCAACTGCCAAAATCACCAATTCGACCCTTGGGGAAATGGCACTATTTCTTCTCCCAATGCAATTAAACTGAGTAAAAATACTTCAAATGCTCAAGTACAGTACATGAAACTTGTAAAATACATCCATGGAAGTCCATTAATCATAAATTCATTAGAGAATCATCCATTCATTCGAAATCATCAGCATTACATTGATTCACAACAAGGTAGTGGGGAAATGGCACTGTTCTTTCATTAAAATTGAGATTTATACATTTCTACTTGGAATTTCGACCTGAAAATTTTTGGAGATGAAGAAAAGAGTATTTAATTCATATTACAAAATAAATGGGGCATTATAAGCTCCCCCAAAGAGTACAATAGCTCACCAAAAATGCCCTCCCTCAAGAATCAAGAATATGCCATCAAAACTAGAAATGGTTGAAGGAGTGAGCTGCAATAGAAGAAACCATGAGCTGCCCTGTAGATTACACCTGCAAATAAAACTCCATTAAAGCTCCAAATGAAAGGTCTTAATGGCCTTTCCAATTACCAACTTGGATGGGAATCTTTCACCCTCGAAATTGGCTAAGGAAAGAAACTAGTCATCCACTAGCTCTCCCTCTTCACAAATGCAATTGCAAATTCTACAAATGATCAAAAGCCGGTTTCATTCTTTGTTATTGAAATTTATAAAGTTATAATGCCCTCCATGGGTCGAATTCCTTCCAAGAGACTCATGCCAACTCAAGTTGGGAAGAGATTCCAAAGAACGCCACTTGTACAACAATTCCTAGTCTCCCACTTCCACCAAATCACATGTGGAAGCATCTTAGCTACCCTAAAACCCTTGAGTGCCCTCTTGGAGTCTATTTTCAGCCCTGACATGTCATATATGTCATATGTCAGTCTTCAAGTCTGATTTATGCCATAGGTGTCATAACATCTTCATCATTGTTGTCATAGAGCTAGGGAATCTAGCCCAAGTGTCTCACTAGCTCCAAATTGCCTCTTCCTCTTCCATGGGAGTTATTCTTCCTCTATATTTCGACCTTGGATGATTCATGCCATGAATAATACCTTTTAGACTCCCCCAAGTATGTTACCATTCACCTTGAATTTGAATTGGTGAGAGAATGATGCCAAGTGTAGTGGGGAAATCTATCCATATGTGGGTCCCACTTCCTCCATGTGTCTTCATGATCAAATGCCACTTTGATTTTCACTTGTATATATTTATTTATCTCCTTTCTTAAATATTTATTCCATTCTAATGTTCAAACATCATTTATTATCTCCATTATTCCAAATCCCAAAGCTTCCACCCGAAACCTAAGAAACTAATAATTTTCCTCCTTGGCAATTATTTGACCTTTAGCATCAATTTGACAAACACTAATGAATATGGACAATGTGATTAGTCCATTGTGACCCAATGCCAAATTTGGGACATGACAAATCCTCCCTTCCCAATATTGTTTGTCCTCAAACAATTTCAAACATCGGTGTTGAAGAACCTGCTTTCTGTATAGTTTTTTTGAAGTTGCCATTGAATTGCCCAACCTTGAGTCTTTGAGTTTCCATGAAGATTTTAGAGAGGAACCACCATGCTTGCTGCTGCACTACTCTGATAAAAATCACTTTATTAAGTGGGAAATCCATCTCCCATAATGATTGTTTCCCCAAAAAAATTGAAACCAATGAAATAAAAATTATTCTAGGGTCCCATTGCTTGTATTGCACCCCAACAATTAAGAGAGCTCTCCAACCCATACCATCAAATAAGAAGATTCCTGAATCCCATTTTCTTGTATGCATTCTTCCAAGCAACATGAGTACAAAATATATATCATCAAAGAACATAACACCATAATGAAAATGTACATCAAGGAGATGCTTCATCAAAGAGTCATGAAAGTGCTTATACCTCAAAGCAAGTAGACCATCATTTTCCAAGTGCATACAATCTTCAAGTGAACTATCAAATCTGCTCCAATGACATAGGTGAGGATCCCATGCCCTATAATGCTTCTCCAAAAGGATGTGATATGCATCAAAATATTCAGCCATGTATTCTTTCATCCAAGAAGTGAATAAAGAATATCCACTAAAATCTGAACCAAATGATGAGCAGAATGTATTCTTCAAAGGACTCAAAGAAGTCTCACCCATACATCCATGAATGTGATAATAATAAAGATATATCAAAGTATGTGGCTGCCAACAAAAATGTTCTCCAATCATAAATTTATTCACCCAAGTGTTGGATGAAGTTCCTTCTACATCAAATGAACCAAGTGTTGAGCAAGAAAAACCATGAGCCTTCAAGTGACTCAAATGCATATCATAGGTGCATCCATGTAGATGTGCATCATCATAAGGTAACAAAGGATGCTTCTGCAAATGTGAATAAGAATGTGCTCCAACCATATCATCATAAAAAGTAAATCTAGGAGTTCCATACTCCTCATGTGGCACCATCAAAAAGAACCCTTTCACCCATTCTTCATTGAGACTAATGCTGCAAAACATGGAATTGTAGGATGTAGGAGAATTAACTAACTCACCCAAATGATCAAAAAGTGCAAAAGTTTCATCATGGGAAGGATCCATATGGGTAGTATCATGCAGCTCCTTCAAAAGTGTGAAACCTTTGTCATAGATTGGTTCCAATGTAGAGGAATCATGCTCTTCTTTAAAATTTGCATAACCTTCATCAAGAGACAATTCAAGTTCCTCTTCCACCACATCAAGTGTTTGGATCTCTTCAATTTCATCTTCAAAGATATCAAGAACATTCAAATTTCCACATTTCTCATGATCCACCATGTCATGAGAATCCTCCAAACAATCTACCATTTGACAATCTGAAACATAGGAGGAAAAACAAGTATCTTGCAAATTTTCAAGAAGTTGCTCATTTTGAATTGTGAGCTTATGATTATCCTCATTATTCTTCAAGTATGCATCATGTAACAATTCATTAAGCTCAAACAAATGGTTTATATCAAAAAGAAAAGACATGAAATTACCTTTGATGTGGCACATTGCTCTTTGAATCTTCTCCATGTCTTCAAGGAAGGATGTTTCCTCCAATGAAGTAGCTCTCCAACAAGAATTTGACACCAATGTTTGAGTGTCATGGAGAATGCTGAGGGACTCTTGGATCTTATTTTCATTCATCTTTAAGGACCCTTCAAGAAAATGAGGCTCTTGCAAATTAACCTCCTCATCTTCTTCATTTTTGCTTGGACCAACTTCATGAAGCTCAAGTGGTGATGGGGAAGTTGATCTTGGTTCTTTTTCAAATGCTACAAGGTCTTCATTATCATGCTTAATGTAACTTGGGCTTGCAGCAACACTTTCAAAAGTGATCTCTATGTCACCAACATAGAGGTATGAGCACCCATCAGTAGGTACTCCTTCATAGTTTAAGCATCCATCAGTAGATGCTCTTTGGTTCATGTCTAAGCTAGAAGGTGTCTCGAAATGATCTTCCATATTTTCGATAGAATCTTCTTCATGCTCTTGTGATGTCTCTTCATTTTTATCCTTCAAGCAAGATGATTCATTTTGCCCCTTGTTTTCCTTATGATCAATATCTTTGGAATCTCTTTTTGAAGAAGTCCCAAAAGCTCTCCTCAAGTGGGACATAATTTCATGCACACATATATGATACTCACTCCAAGGTTCTTTACAAGAAGAGCATAAACCTTTCTTTACTAACTCCACATCTTCATTTTTTCGACCTATTTTCAAAAACATGTTCAGCATAGTACTCAAAAGACATGGCATTTTGTGTATTTTTGCTCGAAGCAAGATATTCTTGATATTTTTGATATTGTTGGGGCAAGGTTTTATATTTTGCTCTCCATCTTTGGAACTCACTCATAGAATTATCCTTGGTTGGTGTGACACACTCATATTCATCAGATTTAAAGTCATAAGAATAATCTTCATTTCTCTTGAAATTGTAAGAAGTGTTGCATGATGGCACCTCTTCCTCGTACCATTCACATTATACTTCATATTGCTCATAAGCATCTACATATTCCTCATAAGAATTGTACTCATAGGATTCATCATAATAGTAAGACATGGCTGCCAATTATTCTTGAATGTATGTACCTAATCCACAGGTGCAAGGACCATGCTCTGATACCATTGTAATGTCCCTTGTTAGGAATTTTATTAAAATGGAAATTTTTCCACTTTTTCCCTAATTCGACCTTTGACTAGTTTTGATCTCTAGGTCCCAAATTTGCCCCAAATGATCCCAAATCTTCTGAGAATGTGTACAAATGATATTAGAACATAAATATTTGTTTCAGGGATGCCTTTGTACCTTTAAAATACTTCTGCAAATCCTCTTTCAATTCTGGTCAATGTAGGTAACTTTACTAGTGATTTCCCTTTGACTAGTATTGTCTCTAGGTCTCAAATTGACTCCAAATGCCTTCAAATATTCAAGGAAGGTGTATGAATGATATTAGGACTTTAATATGATTTTAAGGGATGATAAATGGCCACCAAAATACCTCTTCAAACTCTCTTAAGATTCTGGGCCAAGTATGCAATTTTACTAGTAATTTGGGGTTCAAATCCCCCTGGGGTAAGTACTGAAAATGTCTTCCCAAATGCCTCCAAACCCACTCAAATTTCTGAAATGAGGTAGGGAATGTATTAAGGATGTTATTAAGGTCTAATTTTCACCATTAATTGATTATTATATCTGTTCCAACCCTCTCCCATTCAACTTCCAAAATCACCAATTCGACCCATGGGGAAATGGCACTATTTCTTCTCCCAATGCAATTAAACTGAGTAAAAATACTTCAAATGTTCAAGTAAAGTACATAAAACTTTTAAAATACATCCATGGAATTCCATTAATCATAAATTCATCAGAGAATCATCCATTCATTCGAAATCATCAGCATTACATTGATTCACAACAAGGTAGTGGGAAAATGGCACTGTTCTTTCATTAAAATTGAGATTTATACATTTCTACTTGGAATTTAGTCCTGAAACTTTTTGGAGATGAATAAAAGAGTATTTAATTCATATTAAAAAATAAATGGGGCATTATAAGCTCCCCAAAAGAGTACAATAGCTCACCAAAAACGCCCTCCCTCAAGGATCAAGAATATGCCATCAAAACTGGAAATGGTTGAAGGAGTGAGCTGCAATAGAAGAAACCATGAGCTTCCCTGTAGCTTACACTTGCAAATAAAGACTCCATTAAAGATCCAAATGAAAGGTTTGAATGGCCTTTCCAATTACCAACTTGGATGGGAATCTTTCACCCTCGAAATTGGCGAAGGCAAGAAACTAGTCATCCACTAGCTCTCCCTCTTCACAAATGCAATTGCAAATTCTACAAATGATCAAAAGCCGGTTTCATTCTTTGTTATTGAAATTTATAACGTTCTAATGTCCTCTATGGGTTGAATTCCTTCCAAGAGACTCATTCCAACTCAAGTTGGGAAGAGATTCCAAAGAACGCCACTTGTACAACAATTCCTAGTCTCCCACTTCCACCAAATCACATGTGGAAGCATCTTAGCTGCCCTAAAACCCTTGAGTGCCCTCTTGGAGTCTATTTTCAGCCCTGACATGTCATATATGTCATATGTCAGCCTTCAGGTCTGATTTATGCCATAGGTGTCATAACATCTTCATCATTGTTGTCATAGAGCTAGGGAATCTAGCCCAAGTGTCTCACTAGCTCCAAATTGCCTCTTCCTCTTCCATGGGAGTTACTCTTCCTCTATATTTCGACCTTGGATGATTCATTCCATGAATAATACCTTTTAGAATCCCCCAAGTATGTTACCATTCACCTTAAATTCGAATTGGTGAGAGAATGATGCCAAGTGTAGTGGGGAAATCTTGCCATATGTGGGTCCCACTTCCTCCATGTGTCTTCATGATCAAATGCCACTTTGATTTTCACTTGTATATATTTATTTATCTCCTTTATTAAATATTTATTCCATTCTAATGTTCAAACATCATTTATTATCTCCATTATTCCAAATCCCAAAGCTTCCACCCCAAACCTAGGAAACTAGTAATTTCCCTCCTTGACAATTATTTGACCTTTAGCATCAATTTGACAGACACTAATGAATATGGACAATGTGATTAGGCCATTGTGACCCAATGCCAAATTTGGGACATGACATTCTCCACATTCTGTAACTGAATCCATATCCGTACAGGGAATCAAATCAGTTACTCATGCCCAAGTGGCATCATGGGTCACCATCCCACAACGCCCTCACCTCTCCCTAGTGGATACCTTCGCCCCCTTCTCATTAGCTTCCTCACTCAGCCAGTTTTGGGTATTTCATTGCAATATTAAACATTTACATCAATTACAAAATTTCATGGCTTAATAGCGCATACATAGTTTCATTTTCAAATACTTGCTTATGAAAGAAATCCTTAAGCATCCACTAGTGGGGCCTTGGGCTTGAGCTCCACACTAGGGTCGACACACATTGCACAAACACAATATTTACATTGAGGCCAACAATTACTAAGGCAGGGTAGGGGTATTACAATGATGGTGTAATCTTAACACAAGGCTCATAGAGGAGTGCAAGAGGGACCTAGAAGCAGAGTTCGAGATGAAGGATTTAGGTTTAAAGCACTATTTTCTAGGACTAGAGGTATGGGATATAGTTCGGGATATTTTCCTTGGTCAAGGGAAATATACTATGGGGATCTTGAAGAGATTCTGGATGCTAGACTATGGAATCAGGTCTACACTGATGGTTAGTAATTGGCAAAAGAATGGTGCATTGAAACACGACATCGTCTACCCTAACTTATACAGGAGGCTTATTGCATCTCTTATGTATCTGGTCAACACATGGCCATATATTTTCTTTTTGGTTCACTCTCTTAGCTAGTTCATGGGGGAAATAAAGAGAGTACATTGGACAACAGCAAAGCATGTGTCGAGATATCTATGAGGTACAGTCAAGTATGGGTTAAAATATACTGAGTTTGATGGTGTGCATTGATGCATAGTAGGCACAAAATGCAGTGGATCGGAAAAACAATTTAGGGTGTTGCTTCAACATAGGATCAGGAGCTATCTCTTGGTAAAATAAAAATAAAAAAGTATGTTTGATTGAGCTCTGTAGAAGCATGGTACATGGAAACATGTGAGGCCATATGGCTTTGGAATTTTCTAGTGGCATTGTTTGGTGAGGAGTTAGAGTCAACCATAATATACTGTGACAATTAGAGTTGCATCAAGATTTATGAGAATCAAGTATTTCACAATCAGTGGAGGCATATTGACACACAATACCACTTCATCCAGGACTATGTACAATGTGGATTACTTCGACTTCCTCAATAGGTGAACATGTTGCATACATTCTAACGAAGACCTTGATGAAAGACACAGTTTTTTTCTTAAGGGATAAGTTGGGTGTAGTAGAGAACACCTTCCTCGCTAAGAGGTAGTGTTAAATATTGTAGCTCGGACAAATGTTCTAGTCATGAGAGGCATAACTCATGCTAGCAACATAAAGAGGAAGAAAATATCCAAACTTATCTCACTGGCACAGCCACTTAATTTGTGGTCGGTGAACACCAATAGGTCACAAGTAAAGTGCCATGAACAAGTTATCTCTTACGTGTTCACCATGCTTAATTGCAATCCCCTTTTGTCTATGCCTTAGCTACATATTACCTTCTTTAATTAAATGGGTTGTCTCTCACTACTTGTTATCCATGAATTGTTAATCATGCATCAACTACCTCTTATTTTTTATATTTCTTCAATGTAGGAAATGCATAGATGGTAGTCCACCGTAAATTCTAAGATATAAACAAGGACGGGTGTAATAATCCTCCTAGAAACATCTTAGAACTTATCGAAACCTCTTTGAATGTTTCTAAGTTAATCATAACCATTTGGAAGATCATGACTTCTAATCATGGCCATCCACTACTACTAGAAGATTATAAAAGGAAAATCAATAAGCACATTGGGGCAGATATTTTTAGAGAGAACTCAAGGTGACACAAGGAGAGTATCTTGAGATCAGAGAGTAAGAGTTCAGATCTATGGGGCATTAATAGCTAGATTTCAGCAGACCGTGAGCAACATGAAGGACCATTTTCAAGCCAAGTAGTTGCAAGGGTTCAAGGTAGTTTTCATAGAAGGAAAGAGGCTGATTCTCTTCCCGAGCCTCTGCAGATTACATTGGAGGAGAGACAACTCAGATCATAGTTTTTTTTGGGAGATTCATTAGGCCTAGACAGAGACAGTTGTGTGCTAGCCAGCCATGCCGTGAGAATTACAATAGATTTGGGTAGCAAAATACGAGTGGATATGTTGTAGATCAATTGGATCCAGCTTTAGTTAGCCAGGCCTTGAGGATTACAGCAGATTTGGGTAGCAAAATAAGAGTGGATCTGTTGTAGATCAATTGGATCCAGCTTTGCCATGTTAGGAAAATAGTATTCTACTCTTTGATTAAGCATTTGTTGAACCTAAAAATAAAGCTCTCAACTCCTTGATTCCTGGTTTTCCTCACATTAGTGTTTTCAGGGTAAAAACTGAGTGAATTGTGTGATTGGTTTCTTATACTCTGGGATGGCTGTATATTTGGCGAAATGTTATTAGGTATTATACATGTTTTAATTTATTACTTTAGATATTAATTTTATTTTTGCTGACAATAATTAATCTGTAATTAATAATTGAGTAATAACTTCTCCTTGATTCCTAGTTTTCCTCACATTGGTGTTTTCGGGGTAAAAACTGAGTGAATTGTGTGATTGGTTTCTTATACTCTAGGATGGTTGTATATTTGGCGAAATGTTATTAGGTATTATACATGTTTTAATTTATTACTTTAGATATTAATTTTATTTTTCCTGACAATAATTAATCTGTAATTAATAATTGAGTAATAACTTCTTTAGAGAGTTTTCAGAAAGCCCAGTATCCACTTTATTTAAGAACAGTTTTTTTTTTATTTAAGAACAATTTTTTTTATATAAAATATATGAAAGTTTTTATGGCAAATGGTTGAAATAAGCAATTAAAGTGATTTGGGTCAATTAAGTGTTGATAAGGTGGTTGAAAATGTTATTATACTCCTAGCAGGAGTTAAATCTTACTATACTGCAGTATACTGTGTCACATATTATGTAACACATATTTTCTAATTCTATATGTAATTGACGATTCCTTGATTCTTCTTTATTTGAAAAAATATACATTCATTTTCATTTGAAGATAAAATACAGTAAGTAAATACCTAGCCGAACAACACAAAAAGGTTCATCCAATGCAATGCGAACCCTATAGCTTATTCATGATTAGAAATTTATATATTACAATTCGCGGTCATTCACAGGATTACGACAAACTATTTTAGATATACAGACCTCTCTGATAAGGCAAACCAACTTTTATCAAACCCTAAAAATGAACCCGAACCCGTCCTTTTTATGTTAATAAGGACTATGCTATATATCAATCCTCCTAGCAAGCCCTAGAAATGAACCCTGAATCCTCTTAACAAACCCTAAAATAAACCGATCTTAGATCTAATAAATAATTTCTCCATTTCTAAACCCTGAATCGAAAGAATTAAGTTAATATAAAAATGAATTAAAGTGAAATATAAATAAAAACATAAATTGAATAAAGAAAATAAGAATACAATAAAAGAAGGAAATGAAGAGACTCTTCTAGAATTATAACCCCTACTTAGATAGCATCATCTAATGATTTAACTCACAATAGTAAACACCTCATCTACAAAATAGAGGAAAAAGAATGCAAAGGGGTTAATTCTCTTGGTGTAAGAAAAGAAGAGCAATACAGACCTGGAAAAAAAAAATGATATATATATATATATATATATGGAGAGAGTATATATATATATATATATATATATATATATATATTCAGAGAGAGAGAGAGAGAGGCCGTAATGAATAGAAAGAGGAAAAACTTAAGGGGAAGAGATAGCCATCATGCAAATGGCCATAATCCTAGTTGGAAATCTCTATGGCCATAGAGCCACTACTGGATTTATATGCTTCATTCGATGTTTTTTTGCATGATACTGACATCGATTCAAAATTCTGTCAAACATCCATGGATTGGTGTCTTCAACATTGTCAATTGAACAGAAGCAAAACATCCAAAAACTAATGTTCCCTAAGGTCAGTGTAAAATAAAAAAACATTGATGTGGAATGAATGTCCAAAAGGATAAGCTTGGAACTTAAACTTAACGTGGAATGAACATCCAAAAAATATTTTTTCTAAATGATGGAGGTAACATCAGCTAAATGTATGATAATCCAAGTCTAACTTGAACCTAACAAGGAATGAACATCTGAAAAAAGATGTTTCAAACATTGAACTAAGGTCGGATAAATGTCTAATAAGCTAATCTTGGAAAATGGACATGATTTTTTTTTCCTGGAAAAAAAAGCGTAATTTTATTTCATCTTTCAAGTACAAAATTACATTTAGATAGCGCAGAAAGGCTTATGCGAGCCCTTTCTAGTAGCATCTTTTCAACTTCATTAAATACAAGTACCAAGGCACCTCACAAAAAAAGCCTACATCTAAAAACCTAGTTCCAGGCAGCCATGAATGACTCAAATACAATGAAAACAAAACTGGTACAGATAATGTGAAACCCAACTCAGATAAAGTTGCAGAAAAGCAATAAAAAAAAGCAAAAATAGAAAAAAGAAAACAGCGGATATCCAAAACGTTTGTAAATATTGCAGAGCCACTGACTTCAGCAATGAAACCCCAGGCCACCGCAAAGAAACCTCACCCAGAAAAGAAAGTCGTAGTGTGGCTCCCCTCGGCAAAGAAACAACCACCTCCACCTCAAAGGAACACGAGCTCGTTGGTAGGACGTCAAAGTCAATGCTATTGGCAGACCACCGCCATCAAAGGGAACCCACACCAATGTTTGAAACTCGTTCACAATCAGTTGTCCGCAGCCATCTCGAACTAGAGCCAGGAAAGCCACCGTAGCCTGGCTTCCTCAGCGATTCCACCACTGTCAATGGAGAAAAACGAGGTCCATCTGCTCCACATACCTCCACTGCCTCCGTTGTCCCGCGCCAAGGTTTCCCAGTCTTGGATCTGCTCCCTACATCATAAAAAACCACCGCCGCCACCACTGGGGAGTAGGAGGAGCCTGCTACCCAATGGGTTGTTGCGTGAAGGCACCGCCATTGTTCCAAAATGAAGGATGGAATCGTCTATAATTAGCTACTTCTGGCCAATGACAGAAAGTAAAACAATGGAGGATGAGGAAAGCGGCCATGGATGATCCATGGCCTCCAAGTTCAACACTGGAGCCGACTATCAAACCCTAACCCTGGTTGCAGAGCCAAGTATCTTCTTCCATGCAGTCCACACATACACTGCTGGAAAATGGACATGATGTGGATTGAACATCTGAAAATAGATGTTTCTACATGGACATACTATTGACTAAACTTATGATAGGCCACGTCTACAATTTCCTTGAGCAAAAAAATGTGGTTCTTCCATTGAATTAATGTCACTCATTTCTTTGTCACCCACATCATCCTTTTTTCCATTATAACTTACAATTTTCCTTCCTAAACTCGTGAAAATTCCATAATTCCATGACAACAAGCATTCTAGCTAAATTAATTTGTTCTCCACCCATGTTCCTATTATTTGGTGTTTCAAATAAGTTTTAAATCATTGAAAAGGTGAAGTAATGGTAGTTTACAAAAATCCCAAATTCATGTAAAGTCAATAGCTTTCAATACTTACAGGTGGATCACTGAAATTCTGCCACATGTGTTTTGATGTGTACATGTCTCAACAGCTTACCCATATCCTAGATCAACAAAAGTGGGTTCGAAATCAGCACAAGATCTACAACTAGTCACGAGTACTGAGGAAGAGTTAGTGCATCATTGTTCTTACAATTTAGGGATTTGCATGATCCACTCGATCATGATGGGGTCTTCTACGATTTAACAAATTTATGATAAGAAAAGGGATGGATCATTCCTAATGAATCTAGGAGGTCATCTCTCCTCTTCAAGGCCTTGAAAAAAGAGATATATTGGGGGGTTCTTTGTGCCTTATAGATGCACTGCACTTAATGCATATTTTTACTATATATACTTATCCTTTAGAGATACATAAACAACAACCTAAATCTAGAGGAAATTGAAAAAAATGAAATTATTTCATGGCCTATCTAGTAGTTGTAAAATAGGCATTCATACAGGTATGTTTAGATCTCATAGTACCCTTCAAAACCAACAATAAATGAGTGGTATTTACTAGGGAATAACTCAACAATACTATGCCTAGTTTGGAGGTTAGTTGGATGGTATTTTTACTTCTCCTAGTAGCATTATACCAATTGGGTAAAAACACTTAAAACCTAGAAAAAGGGGCACCATTTCTAGTGAGGTTAATGGCAGCACCCATAATATGGAACAATTGATCAAGTAAGCAAAATTTACCTTGACCAACCTATACTACAAGAGTTTTAGAGAAGGGGAAATTTAGGAAAGAAATTTATCCCATGGAATAATTTTGACATTTTCTTCGAAAAAAGATAGGTCAATTTTCGTTTTTTTCTAAATTTATTCGCCCAAATTCCGTGGGTTAATTTTTTTACTCTATAAATCACCAAAATTGTCCAAAAACTATATAAAACCCTTTAAATTTTGAATATTTTTAAATATCGCCCAACATTTTGTGGTTGTAAATTTAAGAATTAGTAACATTCACCAAAGTTTCTACACATTAAAAAAAATATGGATCCTTAAAACATTCCATATTTTAGAGATGGAGTTTAATGGAGCATTTATAGGACTCGCTTGTCATTATGCAAGACAACAATGTGTGTGTGTGTTAGAGAGAGAGAGAAAGATATCCTTTTGGTAACACATTCGTGTTGAGAAGAAACTTAATAGGATTATTTCTAACCTCATAAAGTGATAACATAGAGGTGTATTATATTTTTTCTTAGTTTAATAGTTGATCAAGTCTGTGGAAACTTGAAGACATAGTAGGGAGGAGTTTGATCCAACAACACACCTTGTACTTGACCTCTATGTGATACTTATTCACAATACACTCTTTCCAACCAACCTTTATGAAATAATATTGTGCAAATCATTATACTATCCTTGACAAAGTTGAAAAATGCAATAAACAAGCTCAATAAACTTTGGACTCAAAAACTTTAATTTCTTTTAACATGAAAGTTTTGAAAGGGTTTATGAACATGGATTAAACCAAATGTTTCATGTGCTCAATCTTTTTCAAACTATGGCCTTATCAATAGATCTATAAAAATCAAGTTACAATTAGCTCATATGATGCACCAAGCCTAAGGCTATAGCTATAGCATCACTGAAGGAAAGAACTTGTGACTAATGTTTCACATGATGCCTTTCCTATGAAAACATGCCATTTACTCATGACGATTATAATGATTCAAGAGTTTAAAGGGACCACTTCAAAAAAATGCTAAAACAATTAACATGTATTAATTTGAATTGTGTAATGGCTGACAAACCTCGAGTCCAATTGAAAGAAAGCAAGACACAATATAACAAGCTAGAGACTATGCTTTATATGCTAATGAAACAATCTAGTAAATATTTTGCTCATTATGGTAAATTAAAAAATATTCTTTACTGTTGCAGGTACTGATGAGTGTTCAATATGTGAATGTGAAGTATGCACATTCTATTCTTGGATTATTGTTCCTTTTTCAATCCAAAGAGATATCAGAATGGCTCTCACGTAAACTCTGATCCAATTGAAAGTAAAGGAGTAATGGTTAGGCCCAATTATTTCATATGGATTGGGTATAGGAGTACCTGGAGTCAAGAAATTTTCAAAGAATCCTCCATTCTCATTGGTGATGAGAAACACCATCTCATTCAAATGAGCACTGGCTATGAGTGTTTCATACATCTATTTGACAAAATAAAAGAAGAACTTCTATCTCTTAGCTACATCATGAGAAGGAGGACTAATTTTGGCAGGAAGAAATTGGAGATCAAAGTATCTTTATTCAATTACAACATAATTGGGAAGAGTGCCTATCTTGGAGTGCAATTTGAATGAGTCCACATAATCATGAAACTTGAACATATGTTTGAGCCTTGTAAGGACTTGAAAAACCAATTTGCAAGGATGCTCCAATAATAAATACCAAATGAGAGTCTTGATTCATCAAGAGATTCAAAGATGGTCCTCTATGGGAATCCTTTCATCAAATCCTTCTACACATTGATACAAGAACAATAAGGCATTGTGGAATGGACATAAAATATATTGGGATGTGTTGAAGTGGTAACATAAGAAAATCACTTATCAAATAATCCAAATCCAATGGAAAGGGTGGCAATAAAAAAGAAGAGCCTAAATCCTAAACCCCTCATCACATGCGTGGACATACCCTTCGTCATGTGTTTTTCCTATTCGGGAAATATATTCATGGGGGTTGGACTTATTGAGGTTTCTTATAACCCAAATACCTTCTCCATAATGGATTTAAAGCTATGGCCTAGATAAGGGTCAACATAATCTAAACCATCCAAGAATAATATTCTTGGAGAATCCTCATCCATGGTTGACAATGGATTGGATTCCTTACCTGCAAAACCATATATCTCATCATTCCTTTCTTTCATCCACCCAAACATATGTTCAAATACCTATTCTCCATCAGCAACACCACAATTGTCTTAATGGAGCTATTGGTTTTGTGCTTGTGGGTGCCAAACTCAAGAACCACAAAAGGAAACAATACCAAATGTAAAATTAAAGCATTCAATAGTATCATGTGAAGCTCCATTCTAGCCATCATTCAAACAACTTGATAATGGCATGTATTCCTCGCTCTGTGGCATAATTATCCCAGCACTAGGCCTTCCTAGATTATACAAAAAGTGGGTTTTTAAAAAATTATCAAGAGTTTGGAAAAGTGAAGCCATGGAAGGAATACATGGATGTTGGGTAGTCAACTAATCAAGGTGTGGATGATTTTAAAGAAACTATTCGAACCAATTTTAACGAAATTCCAATGTAAATATCCAATCATATGAAAGCCAAAACTTACCTCACCTCCAGGTCTACTACTGAACTATCGAGCATTGGAATTCCAAGATCCCAAGCTAATCTCAAAAAGGGACCACAATATTGCTTCTGCGCCACTCTGATCATAACCATCAAACTATCATACTTTGTTTGCATTCTCCTCTCCTCGATATCTAAGGTGAAATATCAGTAAAGGATGAACCTACCACCATGGATAGTTGTCTACATAAGCATCCAAGTGAGTTCTAAACTCTTGATTTCATACTTGATCCTGAAAATTGGAAAAGGAAATATGTCTTAATCACTAGTCATGATTCTAGGATTCTCATAAATCTAATCATCCCCTCAAGAGATAGCTCCATCCCACATACTACTCTATAATTAACACAGTTGAAACAACTGAGTCCAAGAATGACCCCACTATCCCAAATGAATATGATAATTGCAGAGTAACTACTTGTAATGCGTCAACTTTTTACTCCAAATCACACAGATTTTTTTTTTATATAAATAAAACATTAAGAACAATAATTGTTCTTTGTTCATCATAGTCAATAATTGTTATTTGATACCTTTGTGAGATAATTCCTATCATATAGATTTTATTACATAGTTGTCTATAATTCACTTATGTATAAGTTGTGAAGGTAAACTCCTTCAAAAATCTCATCAATATTTGTACTCTCGTAGCCTATACATATTTGTTTTTTTTGGAAGTTAGGGTAGAACCTTGTATTGCCTTAATAAACATACTGTTACAAGTGACTTTCAGTTACCTTCCCATGGGGCCAAGTAAGACGGAAGGGAGTGGCTATCTATGAAAAGAAGATCTTAAAACACTCAGTCGGATTGGAAAAACTGAAAGCTAAAGCCAAGTCTGATAAAGGATCATGGCGGAGAGTAGCTGAAAGAAAGTTTGTGACAAGGACAGTACAAAGAAGAGAATCAAAGCCCTGAACATGGGTTGAGTCTCAGGATTTTCCTTTTCGGCCTTTTTTTTCTTGACTTGTATCCATCCCCCTGAAGCTGGGGACACTAAGGCCAGTTGTAGCGAGTCATTGGAGTCATGGAGGATCTCCTTATCAGAGTCTAAAGAGGAAGACACATGATATCATTTTTGTCATAAATTCGTAACTCTGTCTTCTTGAAGTGGCATTGTCACGTCCCCACTAACCTCCATAGCCACGGGAGACCCTGATACATTTTTTTTCTCCAAATCTGACTGAATACACACACAGAGTCGAAATAGCTTGAGTCTGCAATCCGCAAACTGCAATTGAGAACCCGCAATCCGCAACGACAGACCCATAATCTGCAATCTACAATTACGGATGCGGAAATGCCAAAAATTCATAACCAGAAACTAGCCTTTCCACAATCCGCAATCCGCAATTGCGGATGCGGAAGTGCCAGATCTCACTCTCCGACAAAGGTCACTTCCGCAATCCGCAATCCTCAATTGCGGATGCGGGCATGCAGAATCATACCCTTGCTATGGCAACTTTCCACACAAACTTATGAGGGGCATAACTTCTCCATCGTTGGTCCAAATGAGACAAGGTTGGTACCGTTGGAAAGATATTGGAGAGCTCTATCCAAGGGTGAAATCTCTGCCCCATCTGAGCACTCCTTCCATGTCAAATTTCCCACTGAAGTTTTGTCCAAAACTCAACTTAAAACTGAGTTACATTTTGTTTCATGTGGGGCTCTCTCAGTATTTTGATCTAATTTTTCCTGTTTTGGTATGGCAACCACAAGTGAGACCAGTCTATTGCAAAGTAACCATTCAGTTTCGTAGACCATTCCCTGCTCAATATTAAACCATAAGCCTTGGGTATATATACCACCATGATATCAATAAATTGAAACACTCTAGGATCTGCTGACAATCTGATAAGTACATCTTTCATTTCTTCGATTACTTTAACATCGGTCCTATCTAACTGTATAATTTACGATGGGGATGGTATTGGCTATCTATTAATCTTCTTGCAGATTGATAACAGCATGACATTCGAAGAAGCTCTGGAATCTACCAAACAGTTGTGTACATTATGATTAAAAATTAAAAAGGTTAACAGGAAAGGCAGAGTTTGAGATCTTGATTTCCCGCCAATGCTAGCTTCATTTATCTCTTTATTTTCCTCAGTGTTTTCTACTTAAGTGCTAGAGTGTGGGTGGAAAGCTTCTAATAGTTTCTTCCTTTGTTGGGGAATACTACAAATTTCAAAGATAGATATATTTGCTTTCGTTTTCTTGATATCTTCAATGATGTCGTATCCAATGTCATACTCTTTTGAGCCTTTTCCATGATTCTCTGTTTTGTTTGGTGTAATATTTGGTTGTCTATTAACTTCTGGGTTTGATTCTTTTGTTGCTATCGAATCCCCTTAGGTTGTGGCGGAATGACATTTATGTGTCTCTTTGGCATTTCTTTCGTAACCTTAGTTTTAGGGACATCTGGGGTTGGATCAACAACCGGACCCTTACTTCTAGTAGTGATATTGACCGATGAGATCTGAAATTCATCAGCATTAGCTTCATCTGAAACTTCCTGTGTGGGTGCCCAATCCCATAAGACCATCGTGGTATCGGGAGTGGGTTCTTCTTGTTCAGAAATTTGCTCGTCTTGAGGGTCTTCTTGGTCTGTCACTTGGGCATCTAGCAATTGATTCATCTACAAACTCATCGAGTTTATCCACTGTGGACAACTCTTTTCAGAGTGTTGTTCTTGATGAAAGGTACAGAAATGGTGCATGCCTACCTCGTTCAAATTCAAAAAAACAGAATTGTTTTTAGGCGGAAGAGGCTACACACTTTCATCTTTTTTCTTGTAGAAAGGTTTGAATGGTTTCCTAGATGTGCTAGCTGCCTTATCTTTTCCCAGATCTACGATTTTATTAGATAGCTTCTGCATCATCTTGACCACATTTTCTAAGTCAGTTGATTGTTCTTCCTTATTTATGGTTAACAAAAGGGTTTTCTTAGTGGTTGTTGGTTTTGTTTCCAGCTCAAGGGAATGCTTAGCAATACTGTCTGCTTCGACTTCTACCTTCTTCGCTTCTTCAAAGTTTTCTATCAATGTAGCTTGCTTTGTTCTTTTAACAAACACCGCTATGGGAGGATCAAGTGCCGTGGTATAATATTCTACTAAAGATTCCTCAGCGGGTCTCGTTGGATCACTAAAATTATTCAATAAGGTAGTAAATCTTTGATTAAATTCTTGAACCTTTTCTTTCTTTTCAATCCTCATGGACAACAATTCTTTCATAGTGTAGTGATTGTTTTATGATTTCCATATTTACTTAGGAAACATTTTTCGAAATATTCCCAACTTGCTATTGAATTAGCTTGTAAACTAAAGTACTATGAAGATACTTTGGGCTCAAATGTATAGCAAAAAAGTCTACAGACTATGTCCTCGTGTTCTACATTGAGAAGATTCAAAGCCAAATAAAATCTCTTAAGGTGATCTTCAACAGAAATACATTTTCCAAGATCGTACTTAGGTAATACCTTTTATGGAATTTTGGGTAGATCGTGGAAAGGTGCAGCTAAATTGAGCACCCCTCTGGCTCTCCACGCAGGTACAACCATAACTCTCGGTGGAGAGTGAGGTGGAGTATGCGGTGGAGTATGTGGTATTTCCTGAGTTGGAGGAGTTTCGGGTTGGATTTCACTAAAAGGTTCTGTGATTTCCTGTAAAGACGGATCTAATAATTCTTCTAGATTTTCAACAAGAACTGAATCTCTTGTGTACTGGGTTTCTCTCCTAGGAGCTCTTCTTATGGGTAATAAGGGAATTGCGTTCAACCCAACTAGTTCCCTAACATAAGAACGGGTATGTCTTCTAAAGTTTTCTACTTCTGCAAAAGGGACAACGTACAATAGTTCTTGATGTTCAACTTCAAGATTGGGATCTTCTTGATCCTAGGATTCCAGAATGAAATTGTCTGGGATAGTTGTTTCAAGTGGGTCTTCAGTGGGATTTCTTCTAACGAATGGATCTCCTCTGCCAGCCATGCACTGGTGGCCCTCCTTCTAGCACCAAAAAATTTTGATGCCTCAAAATTCGCAGCACCAATCAACAAGGGATTCTCCCTAGTAAACAAGCCCAATTAGATCGCTCACCGTTTGGTGTGGGGAATCCATCCGGTTAATGGCTCGGCTACCGTATATGATTTTAAAGTTGAGTTTTCACCAGTTGCGGCCCAATCCACTGTTTATGTATTTTATATTAAAAGATGATATGCAAGTGATCTATCTAAATGCATGTAATTAAAGCAAATCTGATCTAAACTATCTAAGCTAATTAATCTATCCCTGTAGGGAGCAAAACTGAAATATGAGTAATACGTTGGAAACACACCCAAGAATCTCACAGGTAGTTGTTCAATAATATAGATGCATTTATAGCAGAAAGTAAAAGATATCAAAGATAGCTTTGACAGAATTAAAACATTCCATTACTCATTTAACATATAATATTTGCACAAGAAATGAAAGCATTCATAACAAAGAATTAATTCAGAATAGTTAAGAACGATCTCACAGTATATGCATGAAAGGTGCAGAAATAATTCAGCACACATTCAACATATTCCCAAGCAAAACGCAGTGCTAGCTTTTCCCAGGTAAATGGAGATTTCTTTATTAATGCAGCAAAATCAATTCACGTACAAGACAAATCAGTCCTTTCACCTGCCAAAAGTCCTTTCCTTCTATTCTATCCTTTTATTTATAACTTTACAAAAATGTCTTTCTCCAACCCTAACCCTAGGGAAGCACAAAAGTTTGTCTTCCAATGCTTATATAAGACAAAATTAGTTTCCAGTTGTTTTTTAAATGTCTATACAATAAATCAGCTTTCAGTTGTCTTTTGGAATTTACAATAAAAACAAAATTAACTTCCAACTGGTCTTTCATCTTCAGCTGGCTTTTCCACTTCAGCTTCCTTTTCCACTTCAGCAATGTAACTGGTCCACATGCCAGCTTCTCGTATAATAAAATTTCCCCGCGCAGAAACCATCATTTTTAGAAATACCTCATGCTTATGCAAGTCTAATTTAATGTTTGTTGCTCTTTCTAATGTCGCCTAGGCGATGTAATGCAAAAAATAAGCATGGAGAGAAGTTTTCCCAATAAACCGATGGAAGTCTTCTAGTGTCAAGACATCTATCTTCCTTAGGTACTTTGTTTTTGAATTCAGGTCGCCCTGTAGGTCTGACAAACGCTGATCTCAGTCAGGAAAATCATCTATGGTTTGAGGTAAAACCATATGGCATTTCTCATGAGTTTCCCATACCTTTAAGTAGAAGTCGGTACATTTCCCGATGGTTTTCTGGATTCCACTAATTATTTGTGTACCACAATCTCCAAAAAACTCAAGTAGTCCCAAATCCAGCTCTGAATCATCTGCGGACTTGAGAGGTAGGTTCTTTGGGAATCCTGATTTTCCTTTTCTCCACTCAAGCTGTCTATTGATTTCCTCCAAGTGGAGCACATACTTTTTCTTGAGTCTCAGTGCATCAGCCTCAATTACCTTCATCCTTGCAATCATTCTCTTCACCTTACAAACCTCCTCCTAGATCAGCTCTAGTGACTCATGAACTTTCCTCAGTATATCGCATGCTTGCTCATGGAACGCGGTTAGATCTTGCTTCTTCTCATTTGCATCCTTTAGTTGCTCCAACATTTGCTCCTTTTCCTTCGTCATCCTTTTGAACTGAGGCTTATAGAACTCGATCTATTGTATACTATAAGCTTCATGTTGCTCTAACTCTTGTATGCGAGCTTCTAACTCTTTCTTTTCTCCTTCTGCGATTACTAGCTGCACATTTACAGCATCATTTTCATCTTCGAGTTTTTGGGTTTGCAAATTTATTTCTTTCTTTTCTTCCTGAAGCTCACTATACTTCCTCTTTGGCTCATTACCTTGGTGCACCTCTTTCAGCAGATTATCCTTCACTTTGAAGCATTTGTCCTTGTATTTCTTCACTTCTTCTACCAACAGATCTACATTGTCGGTGCTTGCTTGAGCCGAAGCCACACTGCATGCTGCCGTGAACTGAGGGTCACTATTAGTCCCCTGAAAAATTGAAACTTCTGTTATTCTGACTTCATCTCGGTCGTCTTGAGTTTTCATCATCTTTTTCGATCTACTCATGATAGCCTTCTTCTTTTTATCGAAAAAGACAGAATCCAGCTTTGCCACTTGGCATTGCTTTGAGGGAGTGTATGGGGTGAGAGCGAGCTCTTGAGGTGAGACATGTTCTTCAGTGGTCATCTCTAGCGGGTTTTCTGTTGATACATATATGTCCATGGCTTGTGGACTTGAGTTACCTTGCTCCACAGCTTCCTTGGACTTCTCTGCTTCCTCTTTTTTCCTTTGCAGTTCTGTTGCTTCCTCTTTCTGCCTTTGCAGTTCTGCTACTTCCTCTTCTGCTTTCTCCTTTATTTCTCGTAGCTTTTCAGCCTCTTCTCTCTTTATTCTCTCAGCTTCTTCCTTTTGCAGTTTTGCAGCTTCTTCCTTTTGAATTCTCTCATCATGCTCATTTTGCATCTTTGCAGCTTGCTCTTGTTGAACTCTAGCAGCTTTTGCATCTTGTTGCTGCTTTTCTTCTTCTTCCTTTTGAAGCCTTTCTACTTCTTCCCTCTACTTCTCTGTTATCTCCCTTTGGAGCCTTTGATTTTCTTCCTCTTGGATTCTATCTTCCTCTTCCCTTTTCTTCTTCTTGACCTCCTCTAATTGCATTGCAACTGCCTCCTGGCGCTGCTTCTCTTCCTATTCCTTTTGCTTTAACCCAATAGGTTTGGAACTGGAACTGGTTCCGCTTTTAGGGAGGTAGCGTTTTCCCAACTTGGTCATTTTTTTGGCACTTTGGAAGAACTCTTCATCCTTGTCCCAAAAATGCATGTACTTAAAAGTGACCCTGTAGGTAGAGCAGTGAGCAACAACTTTACCATTGAGGTCATGCCTCCAGAAACTCTTTGTTCCGAAATGGAAGGCTTCTAAATATTGGGCAAAATCTGGACCATCATTTTCCTTGGCAAGCTGGTATGATCCGATAGAAAATCGCATTAGAGGGTAGGCAACCTTCTTCTTGTCATGGAGCACCTTGCTGACTCCATCAATGAACAGTTGCCTTATGGCTTCTTTATGCACGACGTAGTCGGTGGCATATCGGGGCAAAAGAGATGGGGGGCGAGATCCTCCATTCATTCTGATGTAAGCTCCTTCAGAGGAGAAGTAATAATCTCCAAATGCCTCAATGATGGGCATAGCATTCTCAGACAAGCAGTTTAGCTCTTCTTTAAAAATCAGCTGATACAGTGGCATGATGAACTTTTCGCAAATCTGAGTGTAGTGGTTTTCATACTTGTGTGCCCATGTTGGTTGATAATCTACAAAGAGAGGAGACTCCTTCCTATCCATATGCATCCCAAATCAGGGAAAGGGTGCTTGGTCAATAAAAAATCCACCAAATAAGAAGACATAAAGAAATCAGCTTTCTTTTGGGTTAATCCCCCTTGTGCAGCAGTTATATGGGAAGCCATGCTATCCGAGATGATGTCTGCCCAGTTGAATATTGTTTCATGCGTGGCCATGTGGAACATCATAGACACCCAGTCGAGTTTATATATGTTTCCATTTGGACAAAAACCCGACTCAACATCAGGGCGATGAGTCTGTACAGAGTCCTTAGATGCTAGCTCTCGTACTCTCCACTGTTTCTTAGCCTTATTTTCCTTTCGACAATTGTCATCTTCCTGGCATATTCCAAAGGGTCCATCTTTAGCCCTGATATCCACTCCTCATTTAGTAGGGTCTTAGGGTATGCCAGTTTGTATGCTATCGTGATATGTTCTAGCACAAAGGATGCAAGACTCATCCCGGTGACATTTGTGATGAATCTGGAGTCAGTGTTCACCTGGGGTAGGATCCAACCGATAACCTCCGAACATGGGAACAACTCGGGGCGAGTTGCTACATTGTGGAGACAAGACTTTTTTATGTTCAGATAGACCATACTCTCTTCCAAAGATGCTTCAGGGAAGTTTTGGTCCCTAATAGCTCTATATAACTTGCCCCATTGATATTTTGGGGCAGCTCTTGTCACAGCTTTCGTGTCACCGAACATCGTCTCGAGCGAGGTGTCTAAAAGGATCTCTAAGTCTGAGTCTAGATCGACTAACTTGGATTTCTTTCTAACGGACTGCCTATGCATATCAAACCTGTGACGACAATGAAGGGACGAATGAGGGGTCTCAATGATATTAAAATAGAACTTGAATTAACATGAATGTTAGCTTCCATTTAAAACTGCCCATTAAGGTTGAAAACAATGAGGCCAAACAATTACACAGAATTTATCCATATAGTTGTTCAAATAAACAGAAAACAAGCGTTGTTGATGATCATTTGACAATATCTCATTACCATAGTTCGTGAGCAAGCAAGTGCCATCAACATTATTTTAGAAAGTCAAAATGTGAAATATCTATGTTGGGGAAGAAGCAAATTTTCAAGCAAACCAATCCATTTAACGTTTATGCAAAACCATCTTTTAAGCAATCATTAAATTGACGTACAAAGCTTTCTTACGAAAACAAAAACAACCATGCAAGCAATTGAAATTTAACTGAAACTGATAGAAGCAAATGTGTGTGTGTGAAAGAAACAAAAAACAAAAGTGATTGTATGAAACTTGTCCATCACAAGGCACTTCTAGTACTTGAAGACAAAGCAACTCCTGCTCGGCTAAAAGGCTCAACTGGGACAAACAAACAACGCGGTTAACGGGGCTTTGAGGCTTCGACGAAGCTTAGGGACAGTGGGCCTGCGGGTTTGTCACGTCTCATTCCATCAATCCAGTGCTTGGAAGGAAACATGACCAACATACCGGGCTTATTGGCAATCTCAACCTCATACATTCATAAGAAATTCATGGATAAATAAAAACTAATGTATACAAATTCATACTCAATATAAACACAGCGGAATTAAATCATATTTGCACATACACAAACATAAATGCATCAGCATATCTATCCCAAGCAGATGATGAATCAACAAACAGAAAATCAATCCCATTCTCATGCTCTGCACAAGCTTCATATCAACCATATTAAGATATTCATTTCATCTCATTAACATGATCAATTAACATTCAGAATTAACACATTGCAGAACACATAATGCATATAAATTAAACCACAGAGAATACTTATCTTGAAATGTAAACGTCCAAACATCTGGCTACGTGAGAGCAACATTCCACCCAACCATAGATCTTTGTCTAGCCTATATTCTTTCAACTAAGAAATCATCCCCGAGCTGAGATCTGTATCCAATAAGGAGGAACTAGATAAGCTCACTCACAGCCATGGTTTCACTCAAACGGTCATGCTAAGCCAGCACACAACTGGGTTTATCAAGCATGCAATAAGAAAAGGGGGAGGATGCTAGGCCAGTGAGCTCAACCACAGGGCTACAGACATTTCAAGCTAAATTCAAGCAATCCAATCCTCTATTCAAACATTCACACTTGGATTTCTCACAATTATGTCATCAAATAACTCAATCCCGTCACTGGACTTCTGGGCTATAAAAACTGGGTTTTCCAATGGATTTTGGGGTATCTAATACTCCCAATTTCACCCCAAGGTTCATATATATGGATTCCCCATTGGATTTCACTATCAAATACTAATTCTAGGCGTTTATGGCACTTCAAAACGTGGGTTTCTTCAAAGTTGCGATTTTTTTGTTTTTCTCATTGTTGGGAATTCGTAATGGATGAAAAATTGATGCTGGGTCCTCCACAATGGAATGGGAATGAGGAAAAACGAATCCCCATGAGCTAGAGTGACTTGTGGATCAAGGAAACAGAGCCCATACCCTTCCATACGAATTTCTGGGCTGCCCAAGCTTCATTGAAGCCATGGACTGATTCTTCAACAACTTTCTTACACATAATTAAATGTCAACAAGGAAAGTCAAATGGGTTCTCACAATGACATTTGGCAGCATATGGTTCATCCCCACAACCCCCTCACCACTCCCTAGTGTAATACACATGGCCCCTTCTCATTCGTTGCTTCCATAGCCAGTTTTGGTATTTTATTGCATGATGTTTATTTACATCATTTTTACAATGCTCCATGGCTTAATAGCACATGGGTAACATAATATCTAATACTTGTCTTCTAACTAAAAATCTGAGCAACCACTAGTGGGGCCTTGGCCTTGAGCTCCATGCTAAGAAAACATACATCACATATATACAATATTTACATTAAAAGCTAATATGTCCTAAGGGTCAACATGGGGTATTACAATCCCCTCCCCCTTAGAATAACACCGTCCTCAGTGTTTCAATACTTAGGAATACATATACAATTTACACGTCCAAAATTTTTAAAATTTTGCAAATCAAGCCTGCGCTCTATCATTTACTTTGAACTTTCAGGACCAAGTCCTTTGGCTTCCACAAGCTTCTCCTGCTGGTTCTGATCTTTCAGCTCATTCACAAGTCTGAAAACTTTATGGTTGCTACCCTCTTGATGTTCCCTTGTTGGGCAGTTGCGGAGGCAATGATGTCCTCCACATTTCCAACATTTCACTGGCTGCTTCATCTTTACCTGTTCAATCTCCTTTGAGTCTTCATGCCTAGAACATTTCTTAATGGACCGATTGGATGAATGCCTCATCATTGATCCACTTCCCTTTCCCTTACTGATTTCCCTCATAATGCTTTTTACCTCCCTTTGCAAACAAATAAAGTCTTGCAAAACCTTGTGGTTCATCTCATTCTGCCTCTTCTGTATCTTGAGCATCTCTCCAATATTTTCTTGGGTCTTGGAAATTGTTTGAAGGAGACTTACAGCCAAGTCCAATAGCCTTTGGTCTGCTGCCATGGTCAATGTGCACAACTGGCTTTCACTTTGCTCACAAATAGCACTTTCTTTGCAACAATTGTGATAAATTAACTTCACTTTATCACCTGTGAAATGCATCATTGTAATTATGTTAGACCAAGCATAATATAAACATTAAAATCAGTCAATTAATTGCCCAATTTACATGGGTAGTCCATGCTTTATCCATGAGACTTTCATACTTTTCATGCTTTTCCAACAGGCATATGAGCTCATTCATGTCCATTCTTTCACAGGGAATTAACTACTTCAGCATTCACAATTTATTTCAAGCAAATAAACACACTCTACTTTCAGCCATACATGCATTCAACATTTTTCTGTTTTTATAAATGCATCAATAAAAAAGGAAAGAGAGAGCAATAGGAGTTTTTCTCCTGTTCATCTTGTTCCATTCTGGAACCCACACCACCACTGTGGTTTTTCATGCTCCTAGCCTCTTTCACTTCAACGTGAATGCTTGACCAACCCTTCTTGGCTATGACACTTAGTGTCTATGGTCTATTCCAAACCTCTTAACCATGGAATCCCTCCACATAGTTTGTCTACAACTCTTGGCTACTAGGATCCACACAGTCCCACTAGCACCTTCTTCATTATTGCTCATACTGAGCTCTTTAGGACAGTCACATGTCCACATGCATCCCTAGGATTCCTTCATAGTCCTTGCTTCCAATAATACCTACACTCAAACATTGAATCAATTCACATGTTTAGTTTATTCTCATAGGGTTTATCTTTAAACAAGAGTTTAGGAAATCATATACACATGTATATTCATAAGCAAAAAGCTGCAAGATAACAAAATACTTATCTGTATTGTGTGTTTCCTCTCTGGCCCACAGGTTCCTGCTTTGCTTTGTAAGCCTTGGGATCGCCTATGGACTTGGATGTTCAGCCAGCACGCAGGCTGCTCCACAACATCAAATAATTAAAGTCCATCCAGTACAACTTCACGCCGACTTAGAAGGAAACTTCACCACGACCATTTCTAGGTCAAGGCTCTACTATGGAGCCATAGGCATATAACAACCATTTCATCAACACCTTCACAACCCTTCATCAAAATATCCACAACCTCCACAACATCATTTCATACACATCAACCATTCCACCACAACCCCTCACAACAACCTTTTACTTTGTTTCTTTAATGTGCAACACCAAATTGCATCTGTTTAAACTGACAACACAAGTAGTATAAGCAAACTCATCAGCGTTGTTGCTTTAAAATTGTAACCATATTTCATAACATTTACTATCAAATATTGAAACACCAGGAATGCGTCCATTCCCTTAGGGCGTAATCAATATTGGCATCCCTAACATAAATCAGCACCAGAAAGGTGTGCACTCTTCACTGATGTGAACTATGCAGGTCATAATCACACTTCAAACAATCTGAATAATATAAGAAAATGGAATATGCTCTACATAGTAATCCTAACAATTAGACATGCTCATATATATATATATCAGTCAGGGTTTACAGAACACTCATCCATTTTGCAGATGTAATTTTTTTTTCTTCATTAATGAGGAATGGGGGCTCCCTTCTTTGAGTTGACAGTCCCTCGGTTTGCCATCCCAACTCATTTTGATGTTACATAACTCTCATATGTCTTACTAACATAATCTTCATCATATCACTCATATTGTTTACCAATCATGCAGTGCAGATGGGACACTATCAAAATATCCAATGGCGTTTCACCCGAAACCCATTTCCAATGTATGGAATCCTTCCCATGAAGTTTGGCTTCTACAAGCCCTCTCTCATGGTCTTATTGCAATGTGTCTTTCTGGCACACTTATTAAATAGCCAAACAGTCAGCAACATTTAACAATAAAATTCAAATCTGATTGTTCCATAACCAATCAATGACATTAATAATTAAATTCAATATGAATTTGCAATTTTGTCTACTACAGAAATGGATTTTCTTAGCCATGAGGCTATACTCATATTGTTTGGCTCTTGTAAGTGGTATCACTTCTCCCATTATGGTCTTATGTCTACTGCCATACATGAACATCCACTTACAACATGTTCTTCTGACACAATTCATATAAGCCAAATAGTCATTATTCATTTATTAGCAAAATTCCAAATCTGAGATTTACAATCCTTCTTTCTAACAGAACTTAGAGTTCTCAACCATGAGATTCCTTCTCATAAGCTCTAAATCAAATTTTTCAAATTTGTTCCCTACAAAAATTAGATTTGCAACCATGATATTATTCTCATAAACTTAAATTAAAATATTTTCATATTTGTTTCATGCATAAATTAAATTTCACAACCATGAGAATCTTCTCATAACCTTTGGCTTTTGCACATGGTAGAGTTCGGTCTTTACTATGGTCTTATCCTCATTTCCATACGCAAGACATTTCTACCTGGAATCTGAAACTTTCAATCATCCAACATGCTGTGAGTATCTATGCATATAATTTTTTCATTGTTACAACAGTCACTAAAGTGATCTCAGAATTATAACACTCAATAATTCGAACACTTTCAGTTGTTAACATATCAATATCACCAAACTCATTTACTTTACGTGAATCATTATCATACTAAAATTGCAAGGTAGAGTCGCATCATTCATGAAATTTAAATGAAACTTTATATACTCCTTATTTCATAGTCATATGATTTATACAACTCTGCCCTTCCACAAAGTATTCCGACAGCCCATCGATCATGACTACCTTATTTATGCACTTACTATTCTGCATTTGTAACAGTCCATGAAATGATCTTAGAATTATCATCAATTATTTAGTTTGCAATAACACATATTCCATCCCCATGCATTCATGCAATGCATCACAACATGTGCACCCACACTTATGCATGCACATTTACAACATCTACTCAAACTTTTCACATGCATCCACTCAATGCATAACTACAAGATTTATAAAATCTCTTAATGCATATCTACTCAATGCTACCTTGCATTGGTTCATGAATGTTCTGCATTCAAACATATTATGGCCGAAACATGACTACCTCATATAGCATGCATTACCATAATCAGGACCACCAGTCATCACTTGCTTTGATTATTAAGCTTATAACTGACATACACATGCAATGACATATTTTTATATGAATGTAGTCTAAATTTCTAAACAGTCACATGGTATGAGGACTCTTTCCTTCACCACTCCATGCTCCACCACACTATGGCAGTATGGCATTCACATGAATGCATTTCAACTCTAAATGCATACCATTTTATGATTACTAACTATGGTTCAATAGATTCTTACCCAATCCTCTTTCAACACATATGCAATCATCATGATTAAACTATTACCTGTATGGATCTCATTTACACCTTTGATGTTACCTGATCCATTGGTCTCTTATAGAGGATTACAGAATTCTTCCACCAACCTTTTGATCATGGATTCGCTGCCCTAACATTTTCTTCATAAGATTGTTGGCCACATGCAACAACATCATTACCATATTTAGCCATACTTCTGTTGTCTTTGGTCCTACAACCAATACCAACACCAATAGTGATTATCAACCGCAATAGTTTCCATTAGTAGTTCATTGCATATGTAGAACCTTACTACTTTTACCAATATGTAATATAATTTGTGTGCACAAACATCTACTCATGCACTGTGCAATGCTTATTAATATGTCAACCGATGCATATTCATGCCACCCATCTAATGTCTTGCATTTTCAGCATTCCCATGCCATAACTTTATGTACACAAAGATTATAAAAAATAAATACAGTTAGCAAAACAGAGGTTAAGGAATTCTCCCTTTCCAATCCCTCATCTTTGCATGAAATTCCTCTTCACATAATAGTTGGTCTGATTTCATTGCTTCTAGCAAACACACAAGGAATCATTAGATATGATTTTATCACCAAGCATCAATTCAATACCTATACTCATGCATAATATTCTAACTTGCTACTTTCTAGGCATGCAATTCTAGAAATTGCACATATTGACAACAATCTTGTCAAAACAGCCACTGGCACTTTTCTGCTCTGCATAACTATGAGATATGATAACCTCCTTCAAATTCTGATTATGCATCACTGTTCCCTGCTGGATAATCTTTCCAATGCCTATCCACTTGCTCCATTCTGACTTCAGGTGTGAAAATTACACCATTTCAAAAATGCCAATTTTCACCAAAATTATGCACTTTTACACAACTGTATTTTGGTTTGGAATGCCAATTTCAACCACCTGTAGGAGCAAATCTAGGAATATTCAGGAAAACTTTTCTATCAGGAGAAGTTAGTCCATACAACAAGGAACACTCAGCAACTTGTGGATATTTGTTCTGATGCACCATTCATCTTTTATGAATTTCTGGGTTTGACTACTTTCCACTTTTCACATTTTTCCAAAATTTTCAATTTTGGGCCAAAAATGGCTATTTCCCAAATGGTGCATTTCTGGAAAATCTTTGTCTAACGTGAATTGTCTGTTTTAATGAGAATATGAAATGTTGAGTTCGGTAAATTTCTTGAATCCTAATTACAGGGTCACTTTCATCCACTGCAAGCTTTTCAAAATTCAAAAAACGTGGCCTGGAATAGTGCTTTTTGGCCTTCACACTCACCCCGACTCCACATCCTTTGGAGTTTGGCTCCAAAATTCCAAACTTAACACTGTGCCTGCCCCATGGCCATTCCATATCAGTTTCATCTCAATCCGACCTTCTGTCAAGCATCGGGACACCGATTTATAAAAGCCATTAATCCTAAATTTATGCCAAAATGGAGCATAATGGGCTCGGGATCCTCACTGGCCCTTCCATGGCCTTCGTTAATGGCCTCAGAATGCCACTAGGATCATCCAATTCTGAATCCGCATGCTCTTGCAATCCAAAAATCAATTTTCAGGCTCTATACTTTTTTTTTGCCACCCCGCAACCCACATCCCGCAACCTGAAACTGCGGGTGTGGAAAGTCAAGTCGCGGTCACGGAAATGTAACCATCTCGCAACACGAAACCCGAAACCCGAAATTGCGGGTTCGGAAAGTTAGGTCGCGATCGCGGAAATGTAACCATCCCGCAACCCAAAACTCGAAACCCGAAATTGTGGGTTCGGAATTGCAGAAATCCAAAATGCAAATTTTGGAAATCCTCGTTCCCGCAACCCGAAACCCAAAACCCGAAATTGCGGGTTCGGGATTGCGGAAACCGGAATGCATTTTTTTCAAAACTTTGTGTTCCCGAAATCCGAAATCCGCAACCCTGGAACACCTCCGGCCCTGCAACTTCCAGGGTTCATTACTCCTTCGTCCCTTGGCCAAATGAGGTGAGTCTGGTACCGTTGGAAAGATGTTGGAGAGCTCTATGAAATGGTGTAATACTATGCCACCTCTGAGAACTCTGATCCTACCATTTTTCCATATCAAAATGACGCCCAACTTCACCAATACTGCGTTAAAACATTCTGCTACTTGTCTGTAACTCAAAGTTTGGCCCAAGCAGCCCCAATGTTGCAACATAAGCTCTGATACCACTCTTTCATGTCCCCTTCCATCAGTCCAGTGCTTGGAAGGAAACATGACCAGCATACCGGGCTTATTGGCAATCTCATCCCCATACATTCATAAGAAATTCATAGATAAATAAAAACTTATGTATACAAATTCATACTCAATATAAACACAGCGGAATTAAATCATATTTGCACACACACAAACATAAATGCATCAGCATATCTATCCCAAGCAGATGATGAATCAACAGACAGAAAATCAATCTCATTCTCATACTATGCACAAGCTTCATATCAACCATATGAAGATATTCATTTCATCTCATTAACATTCAGAATTAACACATTGCAGAACACAAAATGCATATAAATTAAATCACAGAGAATACTTATCTTGAAATGTAAACATCCAAACAATTGGCTACATGAGAGCAACGATCCACCCAACCATAGATCTCTGTCCAACCTATATTCTTTCAGCTGAGAGATCACCCCCGAGCTGGGATGCGTATCCACTAAGGAGGAACTAGACATGCTCACTCACAGCCATGGTTTCACTCAAACGGTCATGCTAAGCCAACACACAACTGGGTTTATCAAGCATGCAATAAGAAAAGGGGGAGGATGCTAGGCTAGTGAGCTCAACCATAGAGCTACAGACATTTCAAGATAAATTCAAGCAATCCAATCCTCTGTTTAAACATTCACACTTGGATTTCTCACAATTCTGTCATCAAATAACTCAATCCCGTCACTGGACTTCTGGGCTATAGAAACTGGGTTTTCCAATGGATTTTGGGGTATCTAATACTCCCAATTTCACCCCAAGGTTCATATTTATGGATCCCCCATTGGATTTCACTATCAAATACCAATTCTGGGTGTTTATGGCACTTCAAAACGTGGGTTTCTTCAAAGTTACGATTTCTGGTTTTTCTCACTGTTGGGAATTCGTAATGGATGAAAAATTGATGTTGAATCCTCCACAATGGAATGAGAATGAGGAAAAACGAATCCCCAAGAGGTAGAGTGACTGATGGGTCAAGGAAACAAGCCCATACCCTGCCATACGAATTTCTGGGCTGCCCATGCTCCATTGAAGCCATGGACTGATTCTTCAACAACTTTCTTACACATAATTAAATGTCAGCAAGGAAAGTGAAATGGGTTCTCACAATGACATTTGGTAGCATATGGTTCATCCCCACAACTCCCTCACCACTCCCCAGTGGAATACACATGGCCCCTTCTCATTCGTTGCTTCCATATCCAGTTTTGGTATTTTATTGCATGATGTTTATTTACATCATTTTTACCATGTTCCATGGCTTAATAGCACATGGGTAACATAATATCTAATATTTGTCTTTTAACTAAAAATATGAGAAACCACTAGCAGGGCCTTGGCCTTGAGCTCTACACTAGGAAAACATACATCACATGTATACAATATTTACATTAAAAGCTAATATGTCCTAAGGGTCAAAATGGGGTATTATAGGGTTGAAACTGGTCTGAGACAAAGGCTGAGGACGAAAGGGTTTACGAGTGGGATGCCAAGTTTGAGGCCTCGGTAATCTTCAAAGCAAACAACAGCGACAGGCCCGACTTAGATAAGGGGTTTACATTGACAGGAACTCTGGGTTGGGAAGAAAAACCATAGGTCAAACCTGCTTGGGCGTGACTAAACTTTTCGGCGTCATTTAAAGGTGAGGAGGGTGTGGAAATTTACGTTCGAAAACTCTAGCTTAAAACGACCCAAACGTTAAAATGGAAACCCAAGTGGACAACGCAAATGGGACAGGTATGAAAATCTACCTATCAATACTGGAGAGGATCGATATGGGAGTAAATGTGCTCTGATTGATTGCAACTTGGCACTTCCAATGGAGCTTGGCGATGCTTCTCGGTTTTGCAAAACGTGGAATGGAAAAACCCAAAACCCCGATGCATATATACGCACAGCTGAGCAATTAAGACCTGTGGGGTTAGCAGTTAGGCACACAAATGGTGCAAGGGGCTCAATGGATCAACCAATAAATTCACATGGAGTTAATTAAAGTCTCCACCCACTCACTTTTATGTTTTCCCAAATGAACTTTTCCAAAATCGAGAAAACATTTTTTAGGGAAACAATTCATAAATGAACAACAGAGAAACAGAAAACGGAAGTGATCATTAATAGAATTTGTCTGGTAAATTTCTCTAATTAATAAATCTTGGAGTTGAGATTCAAAATAATGCAAATTACATTCTGCCTATAATGGTTTTTTAAATCAGATTACTATAGTTGAAAATGTGTATGAAGCAGCAAATACAAAATTGCTTGGCCTACCTATGTATAGTCATAGTTGTTTGTCCATTTGTCCATTTGCAATGCCAAATTGCCAATGCCGAACTCTCCATTTGCCAACAACCCAAGACGGAAATGATGTGAAACTTGACAACTACTTAATGTTGAGGCAGAAGTTAGAACTTTTCAATGGAGAAAAACCACATATATATGTTGTAACGTTGTTCAAAAGTTGTATTAGTCAATTCCCACCTCCAAAATATACTCAATCTGGTAATTATTATGGCGGATTCGTGCATTTGTGCCTGCCATGGATTAAAATATGCATCATTTCGTAAATTTGTTTTGCAGACTGTGTGGATGGAGATTACTAGCCAGTAGTCACTCAAGACTCAAGCCAGGCTCGTCGCTCCATTCCAATTTCCATTTCTCAATCCCATAATGCATGAATGAGCTCGTTGGGCGAGCCGCAAACTCCATGGTCACATGGTTGATGGCCTACTGAACACCGATGGCACAGCGTGACAGACGCAGAGTCAAATTCAACGGATCGTGGGCTATGGTTAAAAGGCCTATGGTAATCGCATCTGCCAAATGCCAGCAACAAGTAACCACATTACACGTATGTACTATGTACATTGTGGAGTGACTGGAGTCCAATCTCGACCAAGGTTTGGTGGTAACATTAATTGCGTTCACACCATAACTCAGTGACATGAAGGCTGACATCGTGTTACCTACTCACTGAGCTCGCAACTGCCAGTTCGGACCGACGTCCAACTCTATGACTCCTCAGGGAACTGGGCACTCTCCTAGACTCCAACCCTCCGAGTCTCCCACTGTCAACATATTATAGTCCTGACTCCCACTGTCCACAACCACTGATAACCCCGGGACGGGCAGAATTTGGAGTTGCCCTTCCGTTGCAGATTTGCACAATTCAACTTAATTTCATCACTGAGGGGCTCTGCATGGAATTAAATTTAACAATATTTTGACCATCAAAATTACGGTTTACAAAAATGCATACCCCGTCTAATAAAACGTTTTTCCAATATTTTCTCCTATATTTGAAGGGAAAAATAGTCGAAAACGGGCCAATGCCCGTCAAATTCCAACCCTAAATGGTAAGTTGGTACAATTGTATAATCGATGACCCGTCAACTCATCATTATCTACTCCGCGCCCCAGCTTGGTACAATGGTATAATCGATGACCCGTCAACTCATCATTATCTACTCCGCACCGTGCATGCACTTATTAATGGCTACAGATACACACCTACCTTCCAGTGTTTTCCTCACCACAGTTCTTTCAGTATATGGTTCTCCGATCATATCAAAACGAAACAAGCGAGCGAGCGCAGGTTGAAAGAAGATACGCGAAACGTTTTTTCAGTATCTGGTTCTCCGATCATATCAAAACGAAACAAACGAGCGCAGGTTGAAAGAAGATACGATTAAAATGCAGAAAGCGTGGTTCTACAACGAATATGGATCCATAGACGTCTTGCAATTCGGGGAATTTCCTGTTCCAAAGCCTGGGCCAGGCCAGATTTTAATTAAAATCCGAGCTGCCGCTCTCAATCCCGTCGACTTTAAGAAACGAGAGGGCTTATTCAGAAGCGCTGATTGCGACTTTCCGGTATTCACATTTTCTTGCTAATTTTTTTTTAACAGAAGCCTCCTTTTCATTCGATGTGGTAGAATGCCCTCATAAAAATTTGGGAATTAAGATTAATTTACCTGGATCTCCAATTTGCAATCTGCATTGATAGAGAACTTAGGGGTTTAATAGCTGAGGTTAAATAGGGTTATGATAATTTGTTTTATTGTTATGATGATTAGATTGAATGAATTATGATTATTTGTTATGAAATTATATGAACCTATTTAACAAATAGAAAGATCTCTTGTTTCTCCCAAAAGCTTTAATTTAGTCGTAATGGATATTTTGCTGTATATCAGGTTTGATCTTTTAATATTCTCAGGTTTGATCTTTTAATATTCTTTCCTTTGACACTGTCGTTTAAAGATTGTTGATTATGGATTATTGGTGTCACAGTTTAGCTGTAGTGGATACTAGGATAGTGTCCTTCATTTGAGGGATCCTTGGCTCGTGTCCTGCATTTCAGGGTTTAATCCTTTAAGAGCATTCATTGGCTCATGTGCTGAATTTCAAGGTTTAAGGGTTTGATCCTGACTCATGTCCTGCGTTTCAGGGTTTAGGAATTTGATCCTTTAAGATCATTCCTGGGCTCATTTATTAAGAATGCAAATTTAGGGGCGATTCAGTGTCGAATAGATTTGACGTTAAATGGGTTTAACGTCATAAAGAAAGATGTTTGGTTTTGGATCTTTGAAGTATTTTCATTGAGTCATAATTGATACTTTGTTCTGCATCATGGTTCAAAAAAGTTTTATTTCTAGGTACACTTGTTAGAATTTCATATAACAAGTGAAAAATTGATTCACACACTTGACCAAGGAATCGTGCGGTGCTCAATTAAATGAGGCCGTCCAGCCACGCAATTTGGATAAGCCCTAGAACTGTACAGCGATTAAAGCTCGCCAATGATAAATTAAACCGTGATGGGCTGTGAAAGGTTTCGAACCTTTGTCGGTCAATGCTCGGCCATGACATCTATGGCTGGTTTGTGTTACGCAGGCCGTGCCGGGATGTGATGCAGCAGGTGTGGTAGTGGAAGTTGGCGATGGCGTGTCCAAGTTCAAGATTGGCGACGAGGTCTACAGCGACATCCAACACTTTACAGCGGGCAGGCCAAAGCAGTTGGGGACACTCGCCCAGTACACCGTAGTGGAGGAACAACTGGTGGCGCCCAAGCCCACAAATTTATCTTTCGAGGAAGCGGCGAGTCTACCACTCGCGGTATTGACTGCCCAGCAGGCGTTCGATATAGCGAAATTTGAGAAGGGACAGAGCGTATTCATAGTGGGAGGAGCGGGCGGAGTGGGTAGCCTGGCCATTCAGCTGGCGAAGCATGTCTATGGAGCTTCCAGAATTGTTTCCACTGCTAGCACTGGGAAAATCGACTTCGTGAAAAGCCTCGGGGCAGATCTGGTCATCGATTATACCAAGCAGAGCTATGATCAGGTCTCCGAGAAATTCGATTTCGTATTCGACACCATAGGTCAGTCACTCACTCCTTTTGTCTCGCCTGACTTTTAGTGTAAATGTAATGTAATATAATGGAAGCTTTTATTTTATTTGCAGGGGATTCGAGCAAGTCCCATGTGGTGGCCAAAGAGGAAGCCAAAGTTCTGGACATAGCTTCGTTTCAGCCTCATCCTAGAGCTGAATTTTTCTTGGTATCACCAAGCGCCCATAACCTGGAGAAGCTGCAGCCGTTCATAGAGAGTGGGAAACTGAAACCAGTAATTGATCCGAAGAGCCCTTATTCATTCGCAGATGTTATAGATGCTTTCAAACATCAGGAAAGTGGACGAGCCAAAGGAAAGATTGTCATTTCGCCCATCGAGTAAGAGAAGACTTAATGTAGGATTAAACGCTATGCCTGTCTGTTTCCAGGAGAGTGAAATAGTATTGTGGGGATTTTGAAAATGTGTTAAATGACATTGCAGTCAATTAATTATTACTGAATAATTAAGAGTAATATTCCATAGCATTTCATTGTGATTACGTATAGCATTTCATTGTCATTAGGTTATGAACCTTTAAATGTAGGAAAGTGGACGAGCCAAAGGAAAGATTGTCATTTCGCCCATCGAGTAAGAGAAGACCTGATGTAGGATTAAACGCTATGCCTGTCTGTTTCCAGGAGAGTGAAATAGTATTGTGGGGATTTTGAAAACGTGTTAAATGACATTGCAGTCAATTAATTATTACTGAATAATTAAGAGTAATATTCCATATCATTTCATTGTGATTAAGGTTATGAGCCTGTAAATGTTGTTTTGAGTCATCAATGTAAAGTTTTTAGTTTTTATTATGATTTACTTATTGATGGGTATCTCATTACTTTATTACGATTATTTTCTTTTTAAAACAATTAAATTAAATAAATGTATTTTAAAATAATTTCAATTCACTTCAAAAAATATTTATTTTTAATTTCATAATTTTTTTGGGCATGTTAAGGTTCTTTATTTTGAAAAAGGGTAAATTACATTGGTCAAAATACAAAAACATAAAGAATTACATTTAGCGAAAAACAAAGAAGTTAACAACAAGAGGGTAGATTGCATGCCTAAGAGACTTAAGGTGATTCGAGGCCTTTACTTTCTTTAGAATGTTTTTCTTTCATTTTTTTGAAATTTCTCATTATATTCATTAAATTATAAATATTTTTATTAAATAATTTCAATTCATTTTCAAATGGTTTTTGTGTTAATAAATTGGAAGAGATCGGGGGAAGTGGAAACCCTGATACTTCCTTAGGCCCAGAAAACAAGACTTCTGTGATCTGAAGGAAGGGTGGTCGGTGAAACAGGTATATTCCCACCTAATTCCAGGCGTAAGGTGTGGCCTAACGTCGGCAGGGCTATTTTAAGGCGTAAGGTTACGCCAGCCAACCACCCATGAAGGACGAGCACAAGCAGAGAGTAGTGGCTTGCCTCAACTGGTTTTGTAATATTGTTGTTGCTCTCAAGCCTATTTGAAGGTGATTGCTTACAGTATGTTGGTTTTACTTCCATATCCCTCTCCTAGGTCCCCAGAATCTGGGGATGGCCTCCTTAAATGCATTTCTATTCTTTTAACCACTTATATGTCCGAACGTTCTCTGGAGGTGGACTGTAGGGTTTAGCCAGCTGAGGGCCTGACCTGGTTTAATCTTTGGCAATCCTTTTCTGCATGCTGTAGGGGTCAGGTTACCACTTTCCCTACAAGCCTGAGCTTGTGGGCAGCCTGGGCTGATTGCTTTGCTGATTTAGCAAGCCCTTTAATTTTCAGATTTGGTATGTTATTATTTTATTACTGTATTACATTTGTTCCCCAAAAAAGTTCAAAGAATCCGGTAGTTTATTTTTCAGATAAAAAATTATACTAGTTTTATTTATAAAAGGAGTACTTATGTACAGCGTCTCAATATCACTGCATAATTGTCATAAAGAGATTCTACTTGCTCTGAAGAGCCCCATAAACAGGATCTAATAGCTTAGCTAACAGAGTTCACTAAACAAATCAAAATATCAAAAGAAAGGTTCACACTGTCCATTCAATACCATAAGCAGAAAATCTCCCATTTGGACTATGGAAAGATCCAAATACTTTGGAGGGAGATCCCTGCCAAATCGTGCTCCAGTGTAAGCTTACCTCTGGGCTCAATAACTGTTCACTTCTCTTTGCCAGCATATTAGCATCCACACTAAGTTCCCTGAGATGGTTGCCTGTTGCATCCTAGATCGTCTTTTCTTTACATTTCTGACCTGAGCCTGCTGTGCAATATCCACGGTCTTATTTTTCCTGAGATCATTTTATACAATCCTGTGAGTTCTCGAAAATGGCCATTGACCTGATCCCAAGCTCCCAAGAGATTTTTAGGAGTGTGACCACTGCAATCAGCTTAGCTCTGTTCTTTATGGCGTGTCCTAGGCCAAGAATAAAGGAAAGCTCGTTTCCATTTTTGGCATTTTGATGCAGCCACCAGCCCCACTTGGTCTTGGGTTTTCCTGAGAGGTGCCTTTGAAGTATCCACGTGGAGCCTCTAAGCCAATTTCAGGATGAGCCAAGACTCGCAGACTCGCAGAATTTTTTCCTTTTGGCCTACATCCCAGAGTGCATGATAGCTTTTAATTTGTGAAGAGGGGGTATATCCTTGGATATTTGATCTGGAAAATACCCTCATTTCGGGCAAGACAAATGGACCAAATAATCTCCAATGTCAAACCTCGATCCTCTTTGTCTGTTGTAGAGAGCCAATGCTGCAGTGCTTCGCCCATTCAATCTCCAATCCAATCAAATTGAGGCTCCAATCCAATCTAATTGAGGTTTGGTAAGACTCCGCAAAATATGCCAGAAAGCCTTTGAAAAACGACAATGGAGGAAAATATGATAAACAATTTCCTCCTACTCCACAAAGAATACATCTCCTCGGCTCCATCTAACGTCTTCTTTTCAGCATGCCCCAAGTCGGAATCGCTGATTTGAGAGTCAACCAAGCCTTGTAGGATGGTTTTAGGAGGAGCTCGAACTTTCCAAAAAAAAATCCACCGTTGGGGACTATCTACAATTTCTTTAGGGTGTAGTCAATGATATCCCACTTTTTCATTTTCTTTTTATTTCCCTCCCAAAACAATTTTTATTTTTCTTTGCTATTCCTACCTAGATGAGCAAATTTGTGTAAGTGGACCAGTACTGTCCAATCCCATGAAGTCCAATTTTTGTGTCAAAGCCCACATCTATGGCCCGTTTTCAATTTTTTATACAGTTTGATTTAGGAAAAGTAAATTTGGATTTCTTAGGACATCGCACAGTTGGAATGGCATTGTATAATCCGAAGGGAGCCCAGCCCATAGATCTGATCCTAGTGCCTTTTCCTACCTTCCAATGAAGTTTGATCCTCCTTGGTGATTTTTGGATGGATTTCTCAATCGGTGCCCAATTGCAGCTGAAGCAATGTATTTCTGAAGTAAAATCTCTTGCCATATCCCTTTCCTACTGATAAGCTACCAGGTTCCCTTTACAGCCAATGGTTATCCAAATAAGTCCCCCAATATCTTTTGATCTTGCCATTGTGTCCCATGCAACCACTGCCATCCCATAAGAGTCTTTTGCTCACTTACATAGAAATATGAGAGAAGATCTGTTAAATCGAGGAGAGGCATGTGTAGAAGTACTGCCAAAGGCATCCCAATAAATTGGAATGGCTTAGAAAACATTCTTGATGAGTGTCACTCTACCAGCTTGGAAAACCCATTGGTTATTCGAGTGATTAATACGAGCCTAGATTAATACAAGTGAGTGATTGGTTATTCGAGTGAGTAATACGAGCCTTGATTCATTCAATCAACCAAGATCAATCTTTGATCCCGTATTTATTAAGTTTAGATGAAAGCCCAAATAAATACCAATATAGATTTAAAACCTGGGCTATGAGAAGGGAGGAATTTAACAAGCATCTCCTAACATGGATTCTCTGGACTCTCATAAAGGGGATGAATTTAACAAGCATCTCCTTATGGAATTGTGGCACAGTTGAATTTGATAAAATATTTTGTTTTGTTGATCTTCATGCTTGAAGCTTTGCAAAAAGTGCCCAAGTTAGAAGCTAAGGCTTTTGCTTTCTCATTTTCAAATAGGAGAATGCCATTCACAAATATCAAGTGGGTAAGATAAGTATAGGTAGATGATTTGATCCTTTTGATAATCCCAAATCAAATTTGAATCTGTCATTACCTTTCCAAAGGGTTTTGATACATTTTTTAATTTTATGTTAATATCCATTTGTTGGATATATTTGTTGGGTAAAGATCCATTAGTAGGATACACATTAAGGATTCTATTACTACAAATTTGAATGGTCTCTCATATTATTTAATTCTCTTTAATGGCAAATTTGAAAGTGGTTTTGAAAATTTCTTTGGTGTGAGCACTTGCTTGGTGAAGAATTAAAGTTTTGTTTGATTTGATGCATTTTAAAATATTCAATTGATTTGTGACTTTCAAAAGAAATATGATTTGTACTTGGGTACAACAAAAGTGAAGCTATGAGTTTTACAATTTCTTAATGGTTCAATTTTTTATAATGGCATTATACAAAGCAAATTAATATCGAATGAAAAATGATATATTACCTAATCACAAGTGAAAACCAAATAATTAGGAGGTCTTGATAATTAGTTCACTTGGTAGCTATATAATAAAGACAACATTCAACCTAACATGAATTTAACATTATAAAAATTCATATGGTAAACACAAATATATTGTCCTTACTACCCATGTGGGAATTCCATTTTTTAAATATTCACGTCCATGCTACTTTAGTGGTACTAATAAAATGCTTTGTAAACTGCTTTTAGTAAGCATATTTAGGGAAAACATAGTATGGTACATTTACATAGAGTGAGGTTTGAAAAATTACCAAAGATGCAAAGATGAGAGACACTAGATGATTGTATTATTTTGGGAAAATGTTTTGTTATGAAGGTGATTGAATATGTATCTAAGAGGCTCACATATTTACTATATTTAATGCTACTAAGTTTTTCAACTTTAGTCACTATTATGAAGAAATGGAAGATAGAGATTCTCAATCAAAAAGATGGTCTGAATGTTTATGTGAAAATTTTGGTGTTGGAGACGATGGTTGGGTGAAATGGATGAATTCTAGGGCAAGTTATTCTTGTTTATTTACCTAAAATTTATTATTTGGTGGACACCACAAAATTTTGTTTATTTATCAAATTTTATTGAAATTTTAATTTTTTTATATAGTTAGTGTTTAATTTTTTAAGGTTGTAAAGATTTAGAAGGAAACCATTTTATTTTCACATTTTTAATGAAGGGTTAAATTCATTTACTTTTGCCAAAAGAAGAGCAATTATTTATATAACACTTGATCGTTGAAGGGTTAGCTAAATATATGCCCTTCAAATTGAAATTAAGATCAACCCTTTAAATTTGATCATTGATCCCAAGTCTAACCTCTGCAACAATCATTGTACTAATTCCTTCAATCATCAAGAGGAAAATGAGGGAATTATTATTTTGTAGTGATACTTTTCATCTGACTAAATGATCATTGGGCCAATTGAATTTTTATTTAAGTTTTTACATAAATATATTTTATTTTGATTATTTTTCAAATATAATGAAAGAAAAAACATTTGAAAGAAAGTGATGGCTTCTGATAACTTTAAATCTTTTACATGTAATCTATCATTTTATGAGTAGAATATAGTGAATGTATGATGAGTCTTATAATTAATGGGTTGGGGATAGTTTCCATTGAGAGCCATGATGAAGAAACTAGGGTTTCAAGAGCCATGGCAGGGGTATCTTTTTATGCAAATGGCAGCACACATGTAGAGGTAAGTGGGTTATCAATCCGTGATTAACTATTTCATTTCATTATCTTTTTATGGAAAAATATTTGTCGGCAATCTCCAAGCTAATCTCAACCCCACCCCTCTATCACCTCACTACACCCTTCTTTTGATCTCCAGAATTAGGTTGATCAAATTTTTGCACTGAGTGAAACGAGGTGCTCTACAGCCCAATATGGGGGAGATGTTGTAACGTGTATGGATGTAGCGTTACACACGAGTATGAGGGAGATGTTGTAACGTTACAAAAAAAGAGTAAAAAGTAATCAATTATATTATGTCGGCCATTAATTAATTCATGTCGGCTCATAAAATAAAAAATGAATGAAAGTATTTAAAAAAATCTATGTTGGCTCATAAAATAAAATATTATGAAAAGTATTTAAAAAATCGATAACTTAAACCAGGGTCTATCAATCAAGAGATATCAAATTTCTTGAGTTTAAATTTAAAAAAATAAAATAAAAACTTAAAACTTAAACTAGGGTCTATTAATCAAGAGATATCAAATTTCTTGAGTTTAAATTTTAAAAAAGAAATACACCTCAAGAAATTGGATCCCTCTCGGTGCTTGATAGATACGGGTTTAAGATGGATCTATGCTGGTGTATGTTGCATTACATGTGACCTGACATTAATCTTCGGACAAGACTCTAGGTTCTATGTTTTGTTTGTTTCTTAAGTTTATCACTTAATGTACGTTAGATGCATAATGCTTGCACATGTTGCTTTTGAGTTGTTTATGTCACTCTTGGTAGGTTGTTTTTCTCCACCCTGGATTTTCAAAGAACATGATCAACAGAAACATGGGTAAATGAGTCTATTGTTATCTTTTAATTAGAAATTAAACTCTTTAATAAAATCACATCTTTTAATTGAAAATTAAATTCTTTAATAAAAAAATTATTACTAAAGGGTATTTTTTTAATAAAAAGTCATTGTTGAAGGGTTTTTTTTTCACTATAACAGTATGTGACGAGTAATATAAAAGTTTAAAATGTCAAAAAAATTACTTGAAAGGGAAGAGATGAAATGAAATTCCAACCCTTGTTCCAACAATTAGCAAGTCTTTATCATTTTATTAGATAGGCTTTTCGACCATCGGTTTGATTTGGTTTATTTTATATTCTTTAATATTGTAGATCAAACATTTATATTACATTAATAAAAAAAATTATAACATTCTGGTAATTAATGTATTTTTGGATATATGCTTTATCCCTTGAAGCTTTTGTGTGGAACTTGGTAAATTCTAGGAGCAAAGGTTGTAGATCTGGAGAATGAGAAGACATTCTAGAGATATTCTTCAACAAGAAACTGATTTGGTACATTTTCTCCAGTGGTCTATTTCATACTCTGAATGTATGTGAAAATGTCATCGTAGAACATGTGTTGTGAAGCTTATGGGACCTCCTTCAACAAGACTGGATCTAGCATACCAATTGTGTAACAACTGAGCTGGGAAGATAAGATATCCATGGATGCAAATGAGATCTATAATGGATATAAATGAGATCGTTAATGGCTGCAAAAGCACTCTTTGATGGCTACAAATAAGATCTTTGGTGGCTACAAATACACTTCTTTGATGGTTGTAAACGAGCACTGATTCAATGGCTACAAATGCACTTCTTTGATGGCTGCAAATGAGCACTTGGATGGTTGTAGATGAGCACTTTAATGGCTAAAAAAGAGCTCTTATGTGGCTGAAAAGACCTTTTTTATGGCTGCAAAATCCCTTCTTCAACCTGCAAAAGTTTGATCCCTGACAAAAAATCACTAGTACACTAACTAGTTTAGTACCCTACTGCTCTGATATCATATGAGATTTGAACATATAGATCTAGGCACACAACTAAAGAAATATACATTGAAAATAAAATCAGCAAACAATTAATCATGTAACAAATGATTTAACATAGATCATTACACAAAAAACTAGAAACAGATATGAAGAATAGAATGATGTATTTCATTAACTTGAATGATTGGTGGAGTACAATGTTTAAAAGGAAGCAATTCAAATTAGGGTTAGATGCAATACAAATTGTCCATGTAATGGATTGAGATGAGACATGCTTAACTAGAGGCTATGACCTCTTAGTTTGTTACACTGATTGAGTTACACTGACCGAAGACTTCACAATTACTAGTTATTTGACTGAGAATTATTCAAAAAAATTATGATGGAAGGTGCTTTAAGCTTGGAAGAGCCATCAGATGAATCAAGAAATATGCGAGATAAATATTCATGGTGGAAGGTGCTTCGAGAGATGGAAACAAACCTCACATCATCACTAGGTGGAAAGACATTAAAAGGAAATGAAAATCCCTAATGAATGAGGGCCACATAGCCAAATGAACCAAACAAAGCCATCAGAGAACTAACCGATGCCAGAAGAGATGAGGTGTCATCAAAATTATGACTTGCATCTATCAAATTAAATATGGACATAAGGACCATAAGCAGATGAAATATGACAACGACAAAAGACAATATTTAACCAATTCTCCAGGAACGTAAGATGATCCTGGTGAAAAAGATAGAGTGAACAAGACTAGCAATACAAGTATTATGTTACCATTATACAACAAGATGCCAAGATCAAATCCATCAACATAAAAAGTGTTGGAAGTGGAAGATCTAATAATGACATAAGAAAAACAATATGATATATGTATATTTAAACTTTGCATTATTATACTGTTAATTTTTCTAGAGCTTCAATGTGTAGAAGTTTTGAACAGATCGACATACATTTCGAGTGGACACTCCACCCATCTTTAGGATCAACCATCCGTACTCATATTTAGTATTATTTATGCATGCACATAAAAATTATGAAAAGCACTAGCATTCATCAAAGCCAACAATAACATAATAAATAAAATCGACTAGCCATATTCTATAAACACACATGAATTAGGCATGTCTTTGAAGCCTGCTTCTCATATATATGTGTTTTAAAAAGAAGATTACATTATATCTAGCATACACCAAAAAATGAGCATTAGCCCGAAAAAATGACAAATTATAGAAAGAAAAAAAACCGAATCTATAAGTTGATATTGATGGAATTATCCCAACACCTTGCCTCGTAGATCCTATATAGAATGTCAAAAGAGAAAAAACTCCTCTCGAAGTTCTTGAAGCTCTTGAATATTCTCATCCAACCTAACTTCCACCAACAAATCGTGATAAGTAGTCGATGCTAAGTTGAAATCCTCGAGTTGAATCTAAGGACCATCTAGACATAAATCCACATTGGACGCAGAAGACAGCTTTGTATTCCCAATTGAGTCCCAGAAATTGGAGGAAGAGGAAGGGAACCAGTTGTGTAAGAAAGAATTGAGGGCCAGCTCGATATTCCTTTAGTAATAATAAAATGCATCCTCACAATCAAGTCTAGTTAGCTAGGACAAACTTAGTAAAGGCAATGTCTACCAAGTCTAGGGACCATGTAAAATCAATAGGGAAATCAACCATTCAGAGAAAAGAATGGGATATTAGACTATAACAACAAATCATAAAAGAAAATACTTGGCAAGAAAAAGGACAAGACACCCAATTTAAAAATATCTCAAGCATCTAGCCAATTAATCACTCACACACAAGAGTTACGAATAATTGGTTTGGAAATAACTCTATGATCCAACGAATGACTATTTGATAACCATCAAATCCTAGTCACGTACCAACACAACCAACGATGAGAGATCAAGCACGCGTGCCCACAATAAGAAGAAAAAGTGGTGGGAACATCACATTTATGGCACTAAAATATGGTTGATTCATCTGAAGGACACCCAGGTAATGGCATTAGTGATGTTCTAATGCAAGAAGGACACCCACTTTCTTTCACAAGTCATCCAATCAAGGGAAAGAACTTACAGAATCACATTTATGAGAAGGAAATGTTGGCAATACTACATGCTCTTAAGAAGTGGCGTCCTTACCTAATAGGTAGGAACTTCAAGGTCAAAACACATCATGATAGTCTTAAATACTTCATGGAACAAAGATTATCTTCGGAAGAGCAACAAAAAGGGGCAACCAAGATGCTGGGATATGATTTTGAAATTATCTATTGAAAATTGAAACAGAATGTGGTGGCAGATGCGCTCTCCAGAAAAGATGAAGATGTTGGGGCATTACTTTGTGCAATTTCCATTCTACAACCAGATTGGATAGTAGCATCAACGAAAGAATGAAAAAATGACCTATTAGTGTGGACGCTCAATCAAAAGCTCCAAAACGATCCCAGTGCATCAGATACTTTTGTGTGAAAAAATGATTCACTATGGTATAAGGATCGCTTATATTTATGAAAAGACTGATTCTCTTCAAATTACACACCTCTCTTATAGGTGGGAACTCCATATTCTTGAAAACTTACCACATGGTCAGGAAGGAATTTTTTTGGGAAGGTCTTAAATATGATTTTCAAAGGTTCATGGCCATATGTTTGGTTTGCCAACAAAGGGTGAAACAGGTAAGACCCTAGGACTTATACAACCATTAGACATACCTTACCAACACTGGGAGGAAGTCTCCATGGATTTTATCAAAGGTCTACCCAAGTCAAAAAGAAAGAATGTTATTATGGTGGTTTTTTATAGACTCACAAAGTATGCATATTTTTGTGCACTCTATCACCCTTTTAATGCAAGTACAATAGTTTCATCATTTATGGAAATTGTTCAGAAGTTACATGGAAATTCGAAGATTATTGTAAGTGATAGAGATCCAATTTTCACTGGGAAATTTTGGATTGAATTATTTTCTTGTTTGGGTACCCAATTGGCTCATAGTTCATCTTATCACCCCCCAATTTGATGGGAAAACTAAGATAGTGAAAATATGTTTGGAAGGTTATCTTCGTTGCTTTGCATCTGATAAATAAACACAGTGGGTGAAATGGTTGTCTTTAGCATAATGGTGGTACAATACTTCCTTCCATACATCATAAAAAATGTCTCCATTTATGGCACTTTATGGGTACCATCCTCCATCTATCACATCTCCCTTAAAAGGAAAATCTAAAGTTAAAGCCGTGGAAGATCACATAGAGCACCAACAAGAATTTCTCCAGATACTTAAAGACAACCTAGCTATGTCAAAAACCAAGATGAAACAACAAGCTGATCAACATCGCAGTGAAAGAAGTTTCGAAAAAGGGGATTGGGTATTTTCAAGGCTACAACCTTACAAGAAGATGTCCCTCAAGCAACTAAATAAGGACAATAAATTAGCACTCGAGTATTATGGTCGTTATAAAGTGTTGCATAATATTGGTAGTATAGATTACAAATTGGATCTCCCCTCAAGAGTACATCTAGTTTTCCATGTTTCTTTCTTAAAGAAGGTAATAGGAGACAAGATACCAATTCAAACAATCTTGTCATTTCTTGATGAAGAAGGAAAAGTCATATTGGAACCTGAACAAATCACTAAAACAAGGACCAAATAGCTACGAAATCGATTTATTACTGAGTACCTCATCAAGTGGAAGAACTTATCAGTTGAAGATTCGACATGGGAAGATGATTCCTTCATGCAGAGGCATCCGCAACTAATCAAGTGTTGAGGACAACACTTGTCTGAAGGGGAGGGGGGCATGTTATGCCTTAAATATGGGCACATTTCCCCCTATATTGTGGTGCATTACATTAATTTTGATGTCAGCTTTGGTCTATTAGTTGTAATTGTCATTAGTATGATTATATTAGTTACATTGGCTTGAGTTAGGTTGGAATTGTACCTCTTAGTCTCCTATATATATGAAGGAGACCTTTTCATTTGGAGTATCTTGTCTTGTATTGTCTTGTGTACTTAGTACATTGTATAAGGATGTTTCCCCCTCGAAAAGGATTTCTATTCATCTATTTTCTTCATTAAAGTCATGGAGTACTCTTTTTATCTATTTTTGCTCTTTTTGAAAATTTGTTGCATAACACTTTGCTTCTCCATCAAAAGTTGGAGACTTGATTCTTCTTAGTTCACCCACCAGTTCATTCTTCCTCTTCTTGTATCTAACTGGGGATATTTCAGGACTACTTTCTGGGCTGCTTGATGAGTACCTTCCCCTCCTTACTACAGAGGGAATACGATGAGTTCTCCTTGAAGATGATCGAGACCTCTCCTGATCTTTCCTTGGTACTTTATCTCTTGGTGTGGTTCTTTGCAATTGCTTTAGATCATGCATGATCTATTCTTGCATATGAATGATTCTCTCATTGTGTTCTCTACACTTTCTTACTGAGTCTTCCAAGCTTGAGGGTTCAGTGCTTCTCTTGTTCCCATTTGTCCCTTCTTCCCTTGGCCTAACAAACTTCTCTTCAAGACTGTATGGATTAAGTGCATCATCAAACTCCATCTCCCATCCCTTTACTGCTTGATTAACTGACACTGAAAGCTGCGATGTGTTCATTTTTCAATCATTATTAGAATACCAACATGTTCATCCATTAATCATACTACTTTTCATCTTAACACATATCATACATAAGGTCTTAAAATATGAAAACAAATAAATCCTTCCAAAACCCAAGTTGATCACAATGTATCAGTAAATCAATCGTACCATAAAAAGCATTTCAATATTAACAAATTCAAGGAGCAATAAAAGAAGTAATGCATAATGAACAAGCATCGACCAATCAGGTCACTGAATAGTAAAAGAGGCAATGCATAAGCATCAACCAATCAAGTCACTGAATAGTAAAAGAGGCGATGCACAAGCATCGACCAATCAAATCACCGAATAGTAAAAGAGGCAATGCACAAGCATCGACCAATCAAATAACTAAACAGTAAAAGAGGCAATGCAAAGTGAAAATGCATCAACAAATCAATCTATTGGATCATTAGATATGCACTGCATAGTACTTACCAATCAATCTATTACACAGTAAATTTGCAATGTTAATTAATTCTAAAGCATACAACAAACTGATCTCTGAAGTGAGGCTTTTGATTCTTCCATTAACATAAGGGAGATTAAAATTCTTTCACAAAGCACATTTATAAATTCCAAATGCACATATGGAGAGTATTTATGACTCTACAGAAGGCCCAACAGCCGCAATATTAGAACCTAGGCTTTGATACCACTTGTAGTGTATCCGACCCCAAAACCAAGGTCACGGGAAGATGTAAACACAAATGAAGGCTAAATAAAGATATTGTACAACAAAATAAGGTCAACCAAAGTTTAGGATAACATACCATCAAGCCAATTTAAAACAACATTCAACCATTAAAATAAATTGCGACACCTTAAAAACAATTATAAAACTCCCCAAAAGCTCATGCAGATGCAAAACCGTGCAAGCATTAAAATGCAACCAGATTTACAAGCTTATTAAAATTGGACCTTAGCATTATTAAAAAATTAAGAGTGACCATAATCATCCCAATAATACTATATGATCAAATTTACGAAATTCTTTGCAAACAACTACAACCAGAACTTTCTGCTGTAAAACTATGCAATTACTACACATCCGTAATTCCAATTTAAGACACCTTCATTAATTAACAGTTTTACATTGCTCATCGGATCATATCTGAATCTAACACCTACATCCATTCAATAATACAAAATGAAAAGTATAGAAATACTATATACAACCTTTAATCCATACAAACGATCAAATCTATGATCTGCTATCAAAATCACTACTAGATCATCCAGCAAGCATCAAAATCCCTGCAAAACCAAGTTCTGAGAGTCCCAAATAGAAAAAATACCAGCTATATGGGGCACTCTACAACCACCAATGGCGCACTATCAAGTTCATACACAACCATACAACTTTAGATAATCAACTCTCCAGAAAAAACCATCCATTCAGTGTAGTTTTCAAGCAGAAAAACCCATTTCATAGTAGTCAAAACTCAATATTTTCATTTGTAAAATCATATAATAAATCTGAAAAGGCATGAAGGGTGCACTTGCGGAGTAATATATAGAAAATAACACATGTATAAACATATTTCAAGTTGTCATCAAGATTAGATCTCAAAATCAAGGAGAAAATACCAATTTCCAAGCAAGATTCCTCAACTAATGTTCCGAAAACCAAGCATTTCCATTTATAATTTCATCCATGGATCTGATCATCCATAAAGAGCACATTTGTAGAGTAATCTACAACAAATAACACATGGATAAACATATTTCAAGCTACCATCAAGATCAGATCTAAAAATCAAGGAGAATACACCAACTTCCAAGCAATTAAACCATCAAATTTGCATCCAACCATTGATATCTCTACCAAGATTTTCAACAGTAAATAATTTAGCTATGGAAATAGTGGAAACATCATATAAACATATGAATTTACATAAAATAATAAACCACTTATCTTATTAATGTGCAACTGGAATCAACCGAACCATGTACCACCCAACCAAAGGCACTGCCAAGCCATATCTCACTTTAATAGGCCACCCCTAAGCTAAGACCACAGATGCACAACAAATGTGCACTCAAGGATAGATCAAGTATAATTTTGAGAAGCCACAACTCAATTCCTCACCACCTTTTTTCTCCTCCACCCCACTACCAAGTGTAATGGTAATCCCTTCACCCCCAAGGTTCCTCAAGACATCGTAATTCACCATCAGAATTTATGTGCAGTTCCAAGACAGAGACAAGTAGTGGACACAAAGGAACTATAAAAGAGTTGTTCAAGTTTTTCACAAACACCATACAAAATCACAATGCTTCAAGCACAAGTTTCATTCACATAGAAAAGCATACATGGCTTTGCTAGCTCACAAGCTTTCCAAGCTCTCAACATCCATGGCATGAACAACCAAGAACAACTAACAATAATCAACAACCTTAACCAACGAAATCAACCATGGATTTATAGACCAAAGGCGGAAATTCGAACCCAAGGGGGTCAAATCAAACCAAGGTAAACCAACTTGAGTTAACCCAAGGGGGGTTAACTCAACCACAAGAGGCTAACTCAAATACAACCCAAGCAATTCGAATTTCAAGGAGAGTGGCCCAAAGTCACTCCACCCAACTCAAATTCATGTGTGGACACTTCATCCATGTAGAGGAATTCAAAATAGTGAGGTGAGGAGTTACACAAGCCAACACATCTTCCCAAACTAACAAAGGAGGGGTTACACAAGGAGTTACACAAACCAAGGCCAAAAATAGCTAGTGAGGGCGCACTTGCACAAGTGGGGGTTATAAAACCAAGTGTAAACTCCAAAAATGAGTTACAAAACCACCAAAGGGGATCAATCAACAAATGGAATCCACCCAAGCACCAAGGAGGGTACATTCACTAAGGGAGGCCCACTAAATCATGAATTAGGATCAATAGTACCAACATATGATAAAATAATCAAAAGTTGGGTTCGTTGTACAATGTTTGGGTGATCATCAACTAATAAAGCCACCAAGGAATGAATACATACCAAGCTCGACCAAACAAGTTCTAAAGTGCTAGGAATGCCCCCATTCCCCTTCACATTGTGGATCTTTTCCTCCCATACTCTTTAATGGTCTCTGGTGTGCCAGTGGTTTTTATTAATTAATTATTTACAAAATAATAATGTCTCTTGGTCCTTAAAGACCCTTGTTCTAGAACCTTGTGCCATAATAATAACAATTATTACATATGTCTGGGGCTTAACATAGTATGGGGCATTGCATGCCTCCTGCCACACTATGTTTGTCTAGCTTCCCAACATAGTGACTTTAACTCTTTGGATTCAATCTCATGAGTTTTTTACGGAAATAATTCATAAACTCAGAGGTGTTGTTTACTTAGGAGGAAAGGCCTGATAGGGTGGTTGTAACTCATCCCTTTTCATCAAATGCAGGGCCAAACCTTTCAGATAATACCTTTTGTAAGAGTATTTAGGAGCATGGTGGAAACCTGAAGATATTTAAGCTTCCTTCCCAGTTTTTGGTGGTCACTTTCCCTGCTGAGCTATAAGCATATACAAAACAAAGAGACAATGGCAAGCTTATGTTTTGTAAGTTTTTTTAGTGCATATTAAATGTTGTTGTTAAAATAATGCTTTGGAGGAGATTATATACATACCTTTTTGTTCTTCAAGTGGATTCCTATTTCCATGATATACTTACTATTATCATTGTCACTTTGTAAGTATCTATAAAAGAATTCAAAAATGAGGGATTTCCTACAGCAATTTATGGATAAAAGTGCATATTTTGTTTGATTTGTTAGAAAAGAAGGATCACAGAGCAATAACAATAAACAAGATGCAAATATAAATCACATAAAGCACATTACAAGAGAGACACCAATATAACGTGCTTCACCCAATATGGGCTACATCCACACAAAAATTGTCAGTCCTTATTATTATACCATCCAACAAATGAAGAGATACAACCTGCAGCACATCCACTGCAACTTCCTCTTCACTCTCTCACACAATCATAGAGATCTTTACAATGTTACAATACACAACCGTATTACAATTCCTTCCTTTTAAAGAGCGATTAACTGTTGGTTATGGAGCCAAATCTTCCAATCTCATATATGATATTGTCTTAGCTGTGCACCTTAGAGGATTGTACATTCATGCCCCTACCTTGGGGTTTGGGGGCAACGCCCCCGAGAAAAAATTTTGGGGTTGTTTTCGCCACCAGTTTTCGGGCCCATGGTTTTGGGTAACCCGTGGTATTTTCCCATTGTATTTCCCTTATAAAAGAAAGACTTTGTAACACGGCTAGGGTTGATGTATTAGGTTTTATGCATTGTAAAGATCTCTGAGATCTGTAAAGAGAGACTGTGAGACAGTGAAGAGGAAGTGCAGTGGCTGTGCTGCAGGTTGTATCCCTTCACTTTGTTGGACGGAATAATAATAAGGACTGGCAAATTTAGTGTGGATGTAGCCCAAGTTGGATGAACCACGATATATCTGTGTCTCTCTTGTAAGATGTATGTGTGATTATATTTTCATTTTTGTTTATTGTTATTGCTCTGCGATCCTGTTTTTCTAACAATTGGTATCAGATCCAAAGGTCTATTTGGCAGATAAACCCACAGGAAGCTAGGGTTTTTTGTTCGAGTGGGAGCAATGACAGAAGAAGGAAAGTTTAAGGTCGAGAATTTTAATGGCCAAAACTTCCAGTTATGGAAGATGCAAATGGAGGACTATCTGTACCAGAAAGATCTATTCCTACCGTTGGGAGGAAGAACAAAGCAGCCGGCGGCCATGAAGGACAAAGAATGGGAGGTTCTTGACAGAAAGGCTCTAGGAACAATACGACTAAGCCTGGCTTTGTCGGTGGCTTTCAATATCTCAAAAGAAATGACAACGGAGGGTTTGCAAAGCGCATTGGGTAAGCTATATGAAAAACCCTCGGCCTCCAACAAAGTATTTTTAATGAAGCGTTTATTTAATATGAAGATGTCTGAAGGTGGATCTGTTACTGATCATTTAAATGAGTTTAATACGGTTACAAATCAACTAAGTTCTGTAAGTGTGAACTTTGATGATGAGGTTAGGGCTCTTCTAATATTGTGTTCATTGCCAGAAAGATGGAATAGCTTAGTCATGGCTGTAAGTAACTCTGTCTCTAGTTCAAACACCTTGAAATTTGATGATGTTATTGGTGTTATTCTTAGCGAGGAAATGCGAAGAAAAAGCACAGGTGGGACATCAGGTAATGCGTTGACCATGGAGACCAGGGGAAGACAAAAGGAGAGAGGAAAGAGCCAAGGTAATCGTGGGAAGTCTAAAATGGGCAGATCCAAGTCCAGACTGGGAAAGATAGAGTGTTGGAACTGTGGAAAGAAATGACATCTGAAGAAAAACTACACATCTCTAAAGAAGAAAGGAGATGCACAGAAGGAAACTACCCAGGAATCAAATGTAGCAAGTGATGTGTTACAATATGCTTTGATTCTTGAATTAGATAATACTAGTAATTATTGGGTAGTAGATTCAGGGGCTTCATGTCATGCTACATTCCATAGGAAATACTTTCATGATTATGTTCCACGCGATTTTGGACATGTTTTATTGGGTGATGATGAACCATGTAAAATTGTTGGAATGGGTAAGGTATGGATAAAAGTTAAGAATGGAACTGACTGGCTATTAAAAGATGTTAGGCATATTCCTGCTATGAAAAGAAATCTGATCTCAACAGGGCAGTTGGGAGATGGCGGCTGTCTATCTACATTTGGAGAAAAGTGGTGGAAGATCACTAAAGGATCAATGGTGATAGCAAAAGGAGACAGGGTAGGTACGTTGTATTTATGTCCTCATAATACTGACCATTCTATCTCTTTAGCTTCCACAGGAACAGATACAGCATTGTGGCATCATAGGCTTGGCCACATGAGTGAGAAGGAGATGCAAATTCTCCACTCAAGGAATTTGTTGCTAGATTTAAAGCAGGTAAGTTTGGAATTTTGTGAGAACTGTGTTTATGGAAAATAGAAGAGAGTCAAGTTTCTCAGGGTTGGGAAATAGAAGAAGAATGAAAAGTTAGAGCTAGTGCATACAGATGTATGGGGACCGGCTCATGTACAATCTCTTGGTGGCTCTCATTATTATGTTACATTTATTGATGACACAACTAGGAAAACTTGGGTTTATTGCATTAGACAGAAATCTGATGTGTTTGCTACTTTTAAGAAGTGGAAAGCTTTGGTTGAGAATGAGACAGGAAAAAGGTTGAAGTGTCTCAGATCTGATAATGGAGGTGAGTACTGCGGCGAGTTTGATAGTTACTATTCATACCATGGGATTCATAGAGAGAAGACAGTCCCAGGAACACCACAAGAAAATGGTGTGTCAGAAAGGATGAACATAACGATCATGGAACGTGCAAGGTGTATGAGACTGCATGCAGGGTTTCCCTTACAGTTTTGGGAGGATGCTGTAAATACTATTGTTTATTTAATAAACATAGGACCTTCAAGTGCTTTGGATGGTGGTATTCCAGAGGAGGCATGGACAGATAAAAAGGTAAACTACCCATTTCTGAGAACGTTTGGTTGTGAAGCATTTGTCCATATTGATAAAGAAAATAGAACAAAGCTTGAAGCTAAATCCAAGAAATGTACCTTTATTGGATATGGGGTTGATGATTTTGGTAATCGTTTATGGGATTATGAAAATCACAAAATCATTAGAAGTAGAGATGTCATATTCAATGAAAAGGTCATGTATAAAGATCAGTTGCAAGGAAAGAAACACAGAGTACACAGTACTTGATGAAATTACAGAAAATGAAGTTCCAAAGGTGCTAGAAAATCAAGAACAGCAGCAAGTGCCTAAAACTCCTGCAACTGCAAGAAGATATACCAAGTTAAGTAGACTCCCTGAACGATACTCTCCTTCAATGTATTATTTGTTGATGATTGATGCTGGTGAACCATAATGTTATGAAGAAGCAATGCAGGTGGAAACTAAAAAGAAGTGGGAGCAAGGCATGAATGAGGAGATGGACTCATTGGTAGGAAAATGAAAACACAGAGTACACAGTACTTGATGAAATTACAGAAAATGAAGTTCCAAAGGTGCTAGAAAATCAAGAACAGCAGCAAGTGCCTAAAACTCCTGCAACTGCAAGAAGATATACCAAGTTAAGTAGACTCCCTGAACGATACTCTCCTTCAATGTATTATTTGTTGATGATTGATGCTGGTGAACCATAATGTTATGAAGAAGCAATGCAGGTGGAAACTAAAAAGAAGTGGGAGCAAGGCATGAATGAGGAGATGGACTCATTGGTAGGAAACCAGACTTGGGATCTAGTTCAGTTGCCTGCTAGAAAAATAGCATTGCAGAACAAATGGATTTACAGGTTGAAGGAAGAAGAAGGAGGCAAGAAGCAGTACAAGGAGAGACTTGTTGTAAAGGGGTTTGCACAGAAGAAAGGTATAGATTTCGATGAAATATTTTCTCCTGTTGTTAAGATGACTTCAATTAAGACTATCTTAAGTCTAGTGGCGGTAGAAGATTTGCATCTTGAACAGTTAGATGTAAAAACAAATTTTCTCCATGGGGATTTGGAGGAAGAGATATATATGTAGCAGCCACAAGGGTATGAGGTCAAAGGGAAGGAGGATTTGGTATGCAAGTTGAAGAAGAGCTTGTATGTATTGAACCAAGCTCCAAGGCAGTGGTATTTAAAATTTGACAGGTTTATGACAGAACAAGGTTATAGTAGATGGAATTCTGACCACTGTGTTTATTTCAAGAAGCTAGACAATGAAAGATATATTATCTTGTTATTGTATGTAGATGACATGCTTGGTGCAGTGTCTAACATGCAGGATATAAATGTGCTCAAAATGAATCTAGCTAATTCATTTGCGATGAAGGATTTGGGTGCTGCAAAGCAAATCCTTGGCATGAGAATAACGAGAGACAAGAAAAATCGCAAATTGACATTGTCTCAGAGTGAGTACATACAAAAGGTGTTGGAAAGGTTCAGAATGCAGAATGCAAAACTAGTTAGTACACCTTTGGCCAACCATTTCAATCTAAGTAAGGAAATGTGTCCCAAGACACAGGAAGAGACAGATTACATGTCCAAGATTCCCTATCAATCAGCAGTTGGCAGCTTGATGTATTCCATAGTGTGCACAAGACCAGATATTGCAGAAGCAGTGAGAGTTGTGAGCAGATATATGAACAATCCAGGTAAAGAACATTGGAAGGAAGTATAGTGGATTCTCATGTATTTGAGAGGTACTACCACTCAGGCATTATGTTTTGGAGGTTTAGACACTGTTCTACAGGGATATGTTGATGCAGATATGGCAGGTGATAAGGATAGCAGGAGGAGCACCACAGGGTATGTGTTTACTATAGGTGAAACAACAGTAAGTTGGATTTCGAGACTGCAGAAGGTTGTTGCACTTTCAACAATGGAAGCAGAGTATGTTGTTGTTACAGAGGCTAGTAAAGAGATGATTTGGTTGCAAAGGTTTATGGAGGAAGTGGGTAAGAAATAGAAGGATAGAAGGTTATATAGTGACAGCCAGAGTGCCATTCATCTTGCAAAGAACTCAACATTCCATTTCAGGACTAAACATATACAGCTCAAGTACCATTTCATACGCTATGTTCTGGAAGATGAACTGTTGAAGCTGGAAAAGATACATACTAGCCAGAATCCTGTAGACATGTTCACAAAGGTAGTGACCAGAGAAAAACTGAGTTCCTGCTCGGTTTCAGTTGGCCTTCTAGCATGAAGGTGAAGAGGAGAAAGTTGCAAATTCCAAGGTCCAGCAAGTACAACAACGGTGGAGTTGTTGTGATCAGTCTCCAAGTGGGAGATTGTTGGTTGTGGAGGCAGATCTTCCAGTCTCATAGATGATATTGTCTTAGTTGTGCAACTCATAGGACTGTACACTTATGCCCCTACCTTGGGGTTCGGGGGAAACGCCCCCGAGTTACGGTGGTGCGGGGGTAGTTCCCCCGAGAAAATTTTTTGGAATTGTTTTCGCCACCAGTTTTCGGGCCCATGGTTTTGGGTAACCCGTGGTATTTTCCTATTGTATTTCCCTTATAAAAGAAAGACATTGTAACACGGATAGGGTTGATATATTAGGTTTTATGCATTGTAAATATCTCTGAGATCTGTGAAGAGAGATTGTGAGACAGTAAAGAGGAAGTGCAGCGGTTGTGCTGCAGGTTGTATCCCTTCACTTTGTTGGACGGAATAATAATAAGGACTGGAAAATTCAGTGTGGACATAGCCCAAGTTGGGTGAACCACGATATATCTGTGTCTCTCTTGTAATGTGTATGTGTGATTATATTTGCATTTATGTTTATTGTTATTGCTCTGCAATCATTTTTTTCTAACAATTACCATGGGAAAATACTATGGAACACCCAATACCATGGGCCCATAAACCACCCATTATTGACCAAGTCATGACTATGAAATTACAACATTTTACAAGACATTTTTTCCAAAAATTTCGCTACGGGGGCGCTGCCCCCGAACCCCCGCCAATGGGGGTTCCCAAACTAGTTGCCCCCCATGGCGGTTATTTTGGGGGGAGGAACACCCCAAACCCCACCCTCATGAGCTGGGATCCAAACATGGCTGAAATACGACCTATGAATAAGGAATATCAGGCTCCACAACCAACAATCTCCCACTTGGATATTGATCAAAACAACTCCACCACTACTACACTTGCTGGATTATACTCTGAATTGAAGGCCAACTAAAACTGAGCAGGAAATTATTTTCTCTCTGGTTACTACCTTTGTCAACATGTCTGCAGGATTTTGTCTAGTGTGTATCTTTTCCAGCTTCAACAGTTCATCTTCCAGAACAGACATTATAAAATAGTACTTGAGCTGTATATGTTTAGTCTTAGAATGGAGGACTGATTTATTTACAAGATGAATAGCACTCTGGTTGTCACTATACAACCTGCTATTCTCCTTCTTCTTACCCAATTCCTCTATGAACCTTTATAACCAAATCATCTCGTTACTAGCATCTATAGCAACAACATACTCTGCTTCCATTGTTGAAAGTGCAACAACCTTTTGTAGTTTCGAAATCCAACTTACTGTTGTTCCACCTACAGTAAATACATACCCTGTGGTGCTCCTCCTACTATCTTTATCACCTGCCATATCTGCATCAACATATCCCTGTAGAATAGTGTTTGAACCTCCAAAACATAATGCATGAGTGGTAGTACCACTCAAATACATGAGAATCCACTGCACTGCTCTCCAATGTTATTTACCTGGATTGTTCATATACCTGCTCACAACTCCCACTATGTATGCAATATTTGGTCTTGTGCACACCATGGCATACATCAAGCTGTCAATTGTTGATGAATAGGGAACCCTAGACATGTAATCTATCTCTTCCCGTGTCTTGGGACACAACTCCTTACTTAGTTTAAAATGGCTGACCAAAGGTGTACTAACTGGTTTTGCATTCTGCATTTTAAACCTCTCCAACACCTTTTGTATGTACTCACCCTCAAACAATGTCAATTTGTGATTTTTCTTGTCTCTTGTTATTCTCATACCAAGGATTTGCTTTGCAGCACCCAAATATTTCATTGCAAATGAATTAGCTAACTTCATTTTGAGCACATTTATATCCTGCATGTTAAACCCTGCAACAAACATGTCATCCACATACAATAACAAGATAATATATCTTCTATTATCTAGCCTCTTTGAATAAACATAGTGGTCAAAATGACATCTATTATAACCTTGTTCTGTCATAAACCTGTCAAATTTCAAATACCACTACCTTGGAGCTTGTTTTAGGTCATACAAGCTCTTCTTAAACCTGCATGCCAAATTCTCCTTCTCTTTGACCTCGTACCCCTGTGGCTGCTGCATATAAATCTCTTCCTCCAAATCCCCATGGAGAAATGTTGTTTTTACATCTAACTATTCAATATGCAAATCTTTTACCGCCATTAGACTTAAAATAATTCTAATTGAAGTCATTTTAACAACAAGAGAAAATATTTCATCAACATCTATACCTTTCTTTTGTGCAAACCCCTTTACAACAAGTTTGGCCTTATACCGCTTCTTTCCTCCATCTTCTTACTTCAACCTGTAAACCCATTTATTCTACAATGCTCTTTTACCTGCAGGAAACTAAACCAAATCCCAAGTCTTTTTTCTTACCAATGAGTCCATCTCCTCATTCATGCCTTGTTCCCGCTTCTTTCTAGTTTCCACCTGCATTGCTTCTTCATAACATTTTGGTTCACCAGAATCAGTCATCAATAAATAATACAGTGAAGGAGATAATCGTTCAGGGGTCTACTTAACCTGGTAGATATTCTAACACTTGCAAGAGTTTGAGGTACCTACTACTGTTCTTGATTTTTCGGCACCTTTGGAACTTCATTTTCTTTGATTTCATCAAGCATTGTGTACTCTGTGTTTTCATTTTTCTGTTTCTTCCCCTACAAATGATCTTTATACATGACATTTTCATTGAATATCACATCTCTACTCCTAATGACTTTGTTATTTTCTTAATCCCATAAGTGATAACCAAAATAATCAACCCCGTATCCAATAAAGGTACATTTCTTGGATTTAGCCTCAAGCTTTGTTCTATTTTCTTTATCAATATGGACAAATACTTCACAACCAAAAGTTCTTAGAAAAAAGTAGCTTACCTTTTCACTTGTCCATGATTCATATGGAATACCACCATCCAAAGCACTTGAAGGCCCTTTGTTTATTAAGTAAACAGTAGTATCTATAACATCTGCCCAAAACTATAAGGGCAACCCTGCATGCAATCTCATACACCTTGCACGCTCCATGATTGTTTTGTTCATCCTTTCTGACACATCATTTTCTTGTGGTGTTCCTGGGATTGTCTTCTCTCTACAAATCCCATGGTATGAACAGTAACTATCAAACTCATTGCCGCAATATTCACCTCCATTATCATATATGAGACACTTCAAACTTTTTCCTGTCTCATTATCAACCAAAGCTTTCCATTTCTTAAAAGTAGAAAACACATCAGATTTTTGTCTAATGCAATAAACCCAAGTTTTTCTAGTTGCAAGTTTTTTAGAGCCTCCCAGAGATTGTACATGATCCAGTCCCCATACATCTGTATGTAGAAGCTCTAACTTTTCACTTTTCTTATGTTTTCCAACCCTGAGAAATCTGACTCTTTTTTGTTTTCCATAAACACAGTTCTCACAGAATTCCAAACTTACCTGCTTCAGATTTGGCAGCAACTTCCTTGAGTGAAGAATCTGCATCCCCTTCTCACTCATGTGGCTAAGCCTATGATGCCACAAGGTTGTATCTGTTCCTATGGAAGCTAAAGAAATATAACAGTCGGTATTATTAGGACATAAATACAACGTACCTATCATGTCTCATTTTGCTATCACTATCGATCCTTTAGTGATCTTCCACCACATTTCTCCAAACGTAGATAAACAACCACCATCTCCCAACTGCCCTATTGAGATCATATTTCTTTTCATAGCAGGAATATGCCTTACATCTTTCAACAGCTATTCACCATTCTTTAACTTTATCCGTACCTTACCCATTCCAACAATTTACATGGTTCATCATCACCCAATAAAACATGTCCAAAATCGCTTGGATCATAATCATAAAAGAATTTCCTATGGGGTGTAGCATGACATGAAGCCCCTGAATCTACTACCCAGTAATCACTAGTATTATCTAATGCAATAATCCAAACATCTTGTAACACATCACCTGCTACATTTGCTTCCTGAGTAGTCTCTTGTTGTCCATCTCCTTTCTACTTTAGAGATCTGCAGTCTTTCTTCAGATGTCATTTCTTTCCACATTTCCAACACTCTATATTTCCTAGTCTGGACTTGGATCCACCCTTCCTAGACTTGCTGTGATTACCTTGGCTCTTTCCTCTCTCCCTTTATCTTCCCCTACTCTCCATGGTCAACGCATTACCTGATGTCTCACTTGTTCTTGTCCTTTTCATTTCCTCGCTAAGAATAACACCAACAACATCATGAAATTTCAAAGTGTTTGAACCAGAGACATAGATACTTATGGCCATGACCAAGTTGTTCCAACTTTCTGGTAATGAGCACAAGATTAGAAGAGCCCTAACCTCATCATCAAAGCTTACATTTATAGAACTTAGTTGATTTGTAATTGTATGAAATTCATTTAAATGATTAGCAACAGATCTACCTTTTGAAATATTCATATTAAATCAACGCTTCATTAGAAATACCTTGTTGGAGGTCGATAGTTTTTCATACAGCTAACCCAATGCACTCATCAGACCTTCTTTTGTCTTTTCTTTTGAAATATTGAAAGTCACTGATAAAGCCAGGCACAACCATATTGTTCCCAGTGCCTTTCTGTCAAGAACCTCCCCTTCTTCGTCCTTCATAATCGTCGACTATTTTTCGTTTCCTCCCAATGATAGGAATAGATCCTTCTGATACATATATTCCTCCATTTGCATCTTCCATAATTGGTAGTTTTGGCCATTAAAATTCTCGACCTTAAATTTTTCTTCTTCTACCATTACTCCCACTCAATCCAGGAACCCTTCTTTCCTGCGAGTTTATATGCCAAATAGACCTTTGGGTATGATACTAATTGTTAGAAAAACATGATCGCAGAGCAATAACAATAAACAAGATGCAAATATAAATCACTTAACACACATTAAAAGAAAGACACCAATATAATGTTGTTCACCCAAGATGGGATACGTCCACACAAAAATTGTCAATCCTTATTATTATACCATCCAACAAATGAAGGGATACAACCTGCAGCACATCCGCTAGAACTTCCTCTTCACTCTCTCACCGTCTCTCTCACACAATCATAGATATCTTTACAATGCTACAATACACAACCGTATTACAATGCCTTCCTTTTAAAGAGCGATTACAATGGGAAAATACGATGGAATGCCCAAGACCATGGGCCCATAAATCACCCATTATTGACCAAGTCATGACTATGAAATTACAACATTTTACAAGGCATTTTTTTTTTCTGAAATTTTCGCTACAGGGGCGCTTCCCCCAAACCCCCGCCAGGGGGGGATCCCAAACTAGTCGTCGCCGCCCCTGGACCCCCCATGGTGATCATTTTTTGGGGGGAATCCCCCCCAACCCCCCCGTCATGGGCTGGGATCCAGACACGACTGGAACACAATCTCTGAACAAGGAATATCAGGCACCACAACCAACATGATTTTTGGGTCATTAAACACTATTAAAAATACAGAGGAGAGTGCCTTAACAAAATACTTTGTTAAGGAAATTCATGCAATAAAAATATTCTTCATTGCTTTTCTTCTTTGGCCAAGGTCACTCACAAATGCAATGGAGTCATTGTCAATCGAATGCAAAAGAAATTGCATTGCAAGGAGGCTTTTCATTTTCTCTGTCTCTTAATCCTTGCTTAAATCCTTCCAGTGTTTGAATTTTTTTGCGGTGAGTAGATCATGATCTTGCTCTCCAGGTGGTAATGACCTACACTAGCGTTATGTGAATATGCTTGGCAATTATGGTTATTTTAGGTTTCTTTTGTGTTTATGCCCTCTTTCAAAGAATTCGAAAGTATGGAAGCTTCATGGATAAAAATACAAATAAGATGGATTATATCAAAATTGAGAGGACTGAGGCCATTGATTGATGACAAAATTATACATTTTTCTTTTTTTTTTCATCTTCACATCATATGTCTCACGGGATTTCTCTGAAAACAGAACATTTGTTTCAGATTGAGCAAATGTCTATTATGTTTTCATATGATTTTCCTGGCATGTAGCATGCAAAATATGGAGCCACTAACACAACAAACCAGTGACGTGTCATCTTAACCTATGGTTTTTTCTTACCACTTTTTCGATGAGTGTACTATTGAGACGTTATGCAGAAGATGCCAAGACCACTCGGATGAGGATAAATAATATTTAAAAAAATTTAAACCGTGTTTATAGTTTAGAAATTCAATGGTGCTTTAACCATCTAGCCATCAATTGAAACCGTTGCTCCTTCCCCTATTCTTGGTGTACTTACTATCCTCCTTTCTATGTCTTCACCTCTATTTGTTAGCCTACCTCCAGTGTAACTTTAACAAGGGAAACAATTGGATGATATTTTTCACATTATCCTTTTTTAAAACTAAAACAACAAGTTTATATTATAAACAATTGAAAATTTAATCCTCAAATATACACTGTACTAGTTCAAAATGTTTCGAACAAAGTTGTCCATGGAAGAGCCAATATTTATTATATTTATCCAAGTTCTAAAAATAACTTCAAAAATACTAGCTAATATTGTACTATTATATACTTTGATGAATTGTCCAAGTAGTTTTTGACAAAAAATAAACATAAAACCTAAAAAATTAAATGGAGTTGTTCCTGCTTTCCATAACCAGGTCTACTAGTTCTTCTTCATCATTTCCATATGAGGCAGAAGGGTTCAAGTCTTCTCAAGGGTCTTCACCAGCATGCTTGCTTGAGATTGAAATATCCACGTCGATACGGATGGGATGCATAGCTGAGTGACCATCAGAATGATTTCCATCTAAATTCTCATCAATTCTGGAGTTGTTTTCCTGCAATAAGGTATTCATGCTTGGCTAAAGTCTTCGAATTTCTTCCACTTGCACATCACAAGCACGAACAATCCCTTCTACATTATCAAAATTGGCATCTATTTGGTTCTATTTCATCATGTCGACCATCTAGAACAATCATGTGGGAAATTAGTTGTTGACAACATCTATCGATCCTTCCATTTATCTTTCATTCACCTAAATTGACGACGAATATCATGAATATAGGATTGTCTAACACTGATTCTCTCTGAGAGGTCCTCTATCTTTTTTCTAGCTCCATTGAAGTAATACAGTCCCAAATCTCTTCACAACAACCAATTCCTATGCGAACCTGACCACTGCAGCAACCCAACATAAAATTCAAACTATAGCCACCCCAACCAAGTTTGGAAAACTGCTCCACCCATACCCAAATATTTCCTGAACAGTCAATTTTTTGCCAGCCCAAATGATATATAGATTGGGCCTCTGTTCCCAACCATTACATATATTTGATAGAGAGACAAATCTCCACTCAACCCATCCAACAACAGAGGGACGGCCCACCAAAGCAAAAAGAGAAATCAAAGTGTCCTCACAGACCCCGGTATCCCAAACCTTCCAAACAAATGAGAGAGCATAACCTAGACAAAATAAACATAAAATTACGCCAAGATGAGAATCCTCACTGGTAGCACTTTCTAAGCCAATAATCATATCTCCTTGTGCACAGGAGAAGGGATGAACATCCACTACATTCCACAACACCATTCTAGATTTAAAATCCACACAAGGCCTACTTCGTCCAACACAATTAACTGAATGACGAAACCTGCCATGACTCACAGAATGTTGAAGTTGAAACATAGTACCCCCTGAATAAAATGAAATCCCATATGTGCTAGCAAGGTGTGCCCGTGAAGATTCATAAACCCAAAGGCATGTAGACCTTCATATGGCCAGGCGCATTGAAGTGACCATGATGTCAATTTTTCATCGTTTGATGGAGTTAATGCTTGATAAGACACACTTATTTATATTGGAGAATTGCATGACTTGCAAAATGTTATCTAGGGGAGCTAACATGATAATGTTTGGCCCCCATTTTTTTTACACCCCTATGGGGAAATTACAAGGCTTCATTAGCTAATTTGTCTGCTATAGCATTATGTTCTCTTTGCACATGATAGAATTGGATGTTTGGGATTTGTTGGAAAAGATCAATAATATGCTTATGGAGTCTACTTGCTATTTGATCCGCAATTTCATGTTGATGTCTAGTTTGCGAAATGATAAGGAGAGAGTCTCCTATTATCACTAACAATCGGATTCCAAGATTAATTGATTCTTTCAATCCCATATATAGATCGTAGCGTTCCGCTTGATTATTAGTACTTATTCCTAGGCCACACACAAACTTTGAAACTACATTTCCACCGGGGTAAAAAATACCCACCACACCTGCCTCCCCAATTTTTCACATTATTAGTAATTAAAATCAAATGATATAAATAAATTTACACACAACGGATTTTGGTCCGAAGGATTTATAGCCAAGCCATTTGGTCATTATTTTTTTTATTATGAATTCTAATACAACAATTAAAACAAAATGGTGTCCAAAGAAATTGACTAAGGATTTATACAAACGAATTTTGAGTTAAAAATTTGACGTATACCCAAGAGTGTTTGGTTTAGTGGTGTGATTCACAACCTAGTTCAATTCTCAGAATGCTCCATTTTCGTTTAAGAAATTCGGTACTTCATACAATAGACATCGCTCTATTTGTTACTCTTTATAATAAGAAAATAAAATTGTATTGATGTATTTATTCATCGGCTTCATCGAAGGTACTCACTTTAGGCGAGAGGGATTTGTAGGCATATCATCGACACTATTCAACATATCATTCAATCAGTCTATTCTCTCTTGATGCAATAGATCGTCTTTCAATCAGTTAATCCGTTGATTCTGTGTGGGCCATGATATATGCCCCACCCGCCTTGAGTTATAGAAAGTGCTTTCAAAAGCAGCTATATCATTAAACCTCGAAGCTCTTGCTTATCTTAACTAATATATTTGCTTTATAAATTATCTTAACTAATATATTTGCTTTATAAAATATATGTGGCTTAAAATTATTTTGATGTATTTATTACTTGACTTGTGGCATGTTGAAGTATTTATTCAACATGAGAAATGCCAACACCTACTATTCACGAGAATCAAGGTATGACTAGAATTACATAATCCACTCAATCATTACATAGTCAATACAAAGAGGCTCAAGAAGAGCATCATGCCACTTAGCTTTATTGATGTATTTATTACTTTTTTTGTAAGCTAGTTGTGAAACCTTCTATTACTCAATCAAAAAGTACATAGCGATACAAATGCAAGCCTATGGCCTTTCCCACAAAATCTACTGCTCACAGAAAATGCAAGCCTATGGCCTTTCCCACAAAACCTACTGCTCATAGAAAATGAATTTTTTGAGCCAAATTGATAGATACTACTATGAATGAAACATCATCGAATTTAATACATCAAGCGGGTCCATGAGACGGCCCCGCGTGGGTCCTTTTTCTTTCTTCGAACATCAATCCATCGTGTCGAGTTATCTGGTTTCGATGAGATCGGGATTACAGTTAACTGTTGTGTCGAAAGGTCTTCTTTGTTCTTCTAAATTCTTAGATCTGCTTCTTTGTCGTTGTCTGAGTGATCGGATTCATGAGGTCGCTTTTGACCTCCCATGCCCAAAGCAGAAATCATTGATCTATCATTGAGATCTTCACCCTCGGAAGCAGTGTTGGGGGCTTCTGTCTTCATGTCAAAATCCGAAGCTGAATGCGGCTGAGTTGAAGCAGGAGGGACGAGGGTGCTTTTGGGGTAGCTAGTCTCCTGTGCAATCGGGGTCTTCTTGATTTTTTCGCCTTCGTGCCAGCCTTGTGGTCGTCTATGAAAGGAAGAGACCGGGGCAGATGGACAAGCTTCCTTGAGATGCCTTGGTTGTTGACATGAACGACATCTGAACATTGTATTCTCATAGTCTAGGACTTGCAGATGGGGTTTGGTTCCTCCCTAGTCTATAAATATTTTGTCTGGCAGGCCTCTATGAAGATCCAGTTCCACACAAATTTGGGAAAAGGACCTTAGACCTTTTGAGATTCGATCTGTATCTATCTTGAGAAATTTTCCTAACACATTCCCAACTGTGGTTAAGGAGTTCGGCGACCAGAGATGTAGAGGGAGGTTCGGTAATCTGACCCAGACGTACGTCGCCATAGAAGGGGGTGACAAAGGGTCAAACCCTGGGAACCAAAGTTCCATAGATAGCCCTGATCCTCCCTAGAACCATGGCCTTCATTCTATTACACTGTTGCAGTCCTCCTTTGACTCGAACTTTGCTATAAAATACCCTTTAGAACAAAAGAAGATTTCCTGCTTCAATTGCTAGGAGTGTTGTATCCAATCTTGTAGACTTTCAATGGAGGGCCAAAAGCCATTAAATCTGTAGATGATGGCTGTAAGTCAGAGATTAGACCCTGTGGCTATGGCATCTACAGTCTCCATCTTCGATGTGGGTGTATTCTCCAAGTGTTCTACAATGTAGGATGAACCTGATAATGCCTTCTGACTTGAGCTCACTTCTCCGGCTCCAGAGTTCTTCACTATTGCTTTGAAGGTTGGGTATTTAGGAATATGTTTTCAAGAAGAGTCTTTGTCCCCTCCACTGAGGCCTGCCACCAAGCATATGGTCGAATCTCGACTGATTCCATAGTCTCTTAGTGGGCATCCTCTTCCAGGTAGTGGTTCTGGAACAAGAGTCTGAAATGATGCTTGGGGATCCCGGTTCTGAGTTGAACATTGAGTAGGAGCTTGGTGACAGGATCTGCTGCATGCATGCATATACATTTCACTATTCCAGAGAGCAGTTTCACAAAGAATGGGAAGCTCTCCAACTCTTATGGCAGTTGATTTTTCTCATGCTGCTCCTAAAAAGATTGAATCCTTCTAATCGATGTATCTGTGATTGGGGGTTTCCAGGTAGGAAAGGCGTCCAATCAATTTCCTTCTAGCGTTTGTAGCTGGGTTCTCGGGCTAGGGTTTAGCTGCTTCGCAACGAAGCATGGGGCTAGAGGGCCCGAATCCTTCCGACATTTACCTGGTCTTAGCATTCACGTAGTCCTGCTCTTGAATCGGTCTTCCTGTGGCAACCTGAATCGATGGCAAACGATCTAGTGGGGGTCGGGCTCTTCTGAAAGAACAACGGCGTGGGGTCGAGTGACGTTCCAGGGTTGGGGCAGCGCGACTCCTCTCGGCTGGATCGATGGGAGGCGGCCATATCTAGGGTTTCGATGAACCATGACTCGCTCACCCAGAAATGCGTCAACCTCTAAACAATTCTCGATGTATTTATTACTTAATTAATATATTTGCTTTATAATATATATGTGGCTTAAAAATTTAATGATCTATTTATTACTTAACTAATATACTTACTTTATAATAATATATAAAGTCATTAATCCTAATTTGGAATACCAAACGTACCTCTCGATCTTAACAAGTTCAAAGAAGAAGATTAATATAGCCAATATAAGAATGAACTCCCATGAGCTTCATAGCGAAACGTGATGATGGACAATTCCTTAAACACCATGGGAGAAAAGGATCTGCCATCTCTATGAGTCCATGAGCGTGGAGGACGAATCTCACTTTCTTTTAGAGTTCCATGCGTACACCCACATTTGATCGCAGTTTCCTAACCTTTGCTACAACTCTAATCTCCATGATCTTCTAACTTGTCAAAATTATGGGATCCTAGGAACAACTTTTCCTTCATAGGAATCAAATTTTACAAAAATCCAAGTAATTCATTTATCTTTTCTTAAGGTCGGATACACCAAAGGATCTCAGTGGAGGTTAATCATCATCATCATGATCATCATATATGTTTTTTTTTTTTACGAAAATGGATAGAATTTTATTGATAATCTGGCAAAAGGGCTGCCTGGGTCTTACAATGCTTGTTCCAGTGTTCTTTCCTGGGCTTCCTCTTCAACTTGCTGTCGGAGGAAAAAGCTGTGTTTAACCTCATCAAATTTGTCTCCTTCAAATTACATGTCACAGTCTTAGGGGATCATGTCTATTGAGATTTCTCCATTAATTATCAGCTGGCTTTTATTCAACCGAGCTCCCCGATTGGATTCAGCATCCGCCAGACCATTTAAATGCCTCAGAATATGATAGACTTTGACAGATCTGAAGTGAGATAATAGAAGAAGAATTTTCCTGTAAATATGGGCGAGATTGATATCTTTTGGCATTTTCTTGGAGCGAAGAGCTTTAATAATCAGTCTAGAATCGCCGAAGACAATCAGCCTTTGAATATTCAGCTTCCTCGCTTGACTTAGACCCTGCCACAATGCCAGATACTCAGCTTGGTTATTGGAGGCGAGACCAAGTCCCCAAGCATAGGACAGGTGGCGATTACTGGAAGGTTCAAGGATGATGCCTCCTCCCCCAGCTTGACCGGGATTCCCTTTCGAGGCCCCGTCAAAGAAGAGACACCATTCGTCGAGAGCTGATCTCCACTTTATGAATTCCTATTCTTCTAGTCTAATTTCCCAATTCGCCTTTTGTGGAGGTTTGTTGGTTTCCTGGCTTTGAGGATTCAGGTGGAACTCCTTCATCTAGCGCTCTTCTTCAGCAGATATGGTGGCCGTGTTGCTTAACTCTGGCTTAGCATTTAGAGCTTCAGCAAGCATGATCTTAGCTTTTACAGCCACTTGAATAGGGAGTCTGCTAGTCTCTTTAAAAACTCTATTGTTCCTCTCCAGCCATACTTTCCAGCAAACAAATTTAGGAATCCACGTCCACATGGTCTTGAGAAGGTTTTTTTTGCTCAAGTCAAAAGGAGAGAGGGAAAACCAGCAGCTAATGAGTTCCATGATTGAATCCGGTAAACTGACAGCGATTGGCCAAAGCATGATTTTCCAGACTTCCTTGGTGAAGTCGCAGTAGATAAAGAGGTGCTCAGCATTCTCTTCAGCGCAGCAGCAGAGTGGGCATCGTGATGGCAGTGCCCATCCTTTTCTCCTGAGGTTGTCGGTGGTCAGGATTCCTTTATGGAGCATGGTCCAGATGAAAATGTCGATTTTTGGGATTGACTGATAATTCCAGAGGCCTTTCCATGGTCCAGGATTTGGAGGCACCCAAGGGATTTCCAGAATTGCAACGTAGCTAGCAGCAGCAGTATAAGCTCTAGATCGAGAGCCCCAGCCACGTTTATCTCTTGCTATGGCACTTAAAGGCGATTTTCCCTGCAGGTGATCCAGCAGATTCAGCGCTTCCTCCTGAAGCTCGATTGGATAATCACCCAAATTCCAGCTGACCCAGGCTTCATTGTCATCATTTTTCCAGGATGAAATATTCCACAAGGTGCTGCGATTATTGGCTGTGAGCCAATCTTTAATATTTCCCAGATCGCTAACTCCATTAAGAGGTAGGTCTCCGAGAATAGAGTCATCCCAAATGTGAATTTTTGCACCATTTCCCGGGATCCAGGTGAGCTTTGAGATGAAGTGCGGGATAGCCTTTTTGCAGAGCGAAAAGATCGAAGATCCTTTCTGCACTTTAGTGGCTCTTTCCAAGCATCTTTCCTTATCTCCTGTGAAGTATTTTTTCTTGAGAATTTGTTTGCTCCAGGTTCTCTTCCCGGTGATCATATTCCAGAGGATTTTGCCACCCATGGCAAGGTTTTGGATGGACACATCCCGGATTTGAAGACCCCCCTCCATTTTTGACTTCGTAACCTTGTCCCAGCTCACCAAATGCAGCTTCTTTTCATTGTTTCTGCCACCCTCCCAGAGAAATCGATGGAGCAGCTCATTTATCTTGTTTGTTATGGATTTGGGAGCTAGAAGAACTGAGCATTGGTAGATAGGAAGACTGGTCAGGACAGAGTTCATAAGGATTACTTTACCAGCTTTATTGAGCCATTTTGATCCCCACGTGTGGATTTTGTTCTTTAGCTTGTCCAGCATGGGCAGCCAATGAATAACTTTAGGTGAGGCTCTAAATATTGGAATACCCAGATAAGTAAAGGTATCCCAAGCTAAGAGGCCATCCATTTCAAGAATCTGGGATATCTCCAACATTTCCCGGGGAGTGCAATTCCACCCATAAATCTTGCTTTTATGATAATTTATTTCACTTCCGGAGTTGTTCTTGTAGAAGTCCAGTTCTGCTTTGAATTTACTGGCTGTAATGAGATTGGCAGCACCCAATAACAGGGTATCATCCGCGAACTGGGCGTGATTGACATCCTTAACCTTTGGGACAACTCTGATGCCTGAGAGAGATCTGTTTTGGAGTTTTCTGTTCAGTTGGAAGCTTAGAACAGCAGCTTGGAGAACAAAGAGCATTGGGGAAAGGGGGCAACCTTGCCTCAGGCCTCTTGAGGCCCTGAAGAAGCTGGTGGGTCGTCCATTGACCAACGGAGCGATCCAATGGGCTGAAATGCAAGCTTTAACCCAGACAATAAATTTCTGATTAAACCCAAAGTTGCTCATGGCTGCAAAGAGGAAGTCATGCCTGACTCTGTCAAAGGCACAAGCCAGATCCAGCTTAACAACCATGCCCTTTTCCTTTTTTTTATAGCTGGTGTGGATGGCTTCTTGTACTAGAATAATACTGTCCAGAATTTGTCTACCTTTCACAAACCCTCCTTGATTTTCTGGGATCAATTTAGGCAGGAGTTTTTTCAGTCTGTTAGCCATAATTTTGGTAATGATTTTATACCCCGTGTTACAGAGGGATATAGGCCTAAATCTGTTGAAGTTCCTGGCACCTTTTTCTTTTGGAATAAGGGCCAAGAATGAGGAATTGGTGCTGCCCCCCAGCTTGGAGCAGTTCTGAGCTTTCTTAACCATTCTGTACAAATCTGATTTGATGATGTCCCAGTAAGAAATGTAGAAATGGGCTGTGAAACCATCCGGCCCAGGAGCTTTGTCCGGATCCATTTTAAGAAGGGCTTTCTTAATTTCCCGAATACTTACAGGGCTATTCAGCAGCTGGTTGTCATCATCATTGATTAAGTTTGGAATCTCTGAAAGAGGGTAGGAATTTGGGTCTACCAGATCCGAATCCGGAGCAGAATAGAGGTTTTTGAAAAAGTAGTGGGCAGCCTCCTTGATTTCATTGAAATCTGTTAGAGCATGGTCTTGCGTTTGTATTTCATTGATGGAGTTGTAGATTTTCCTGGCCTGAGCTTTCTTATGAAAAAAAGTTGTGTTTTTATCTCCAGCTTGGAGCCAAAGTGTTCTTGACTTAGTTCTCCAATAAATTTCCTCATTTCTACAAGCTTTATGAGAATTTTTTTGAAGTTCCGCCTCCCGGTTAAGCAAGGCAAGAGTGACCGGGGACTCTTCCAATACTAGTTGGTGCCGTTCCAGAGCTTTCTAAGCTCTTTTCCTTTCATCCGTAGGTGATCTTAGGCCTTTGGCCCATTCTTTCAGATCAGCTTTTAGTCTTCTGAGTTTACTCTCCCAAACATAGAAGGGGGGAACATAAGCAGGCACTTTCTAGGAGTTGGACACATGGAAGCCTTACAGATTTACCCAGATTGGGCTGAACCGAAAGGGAATGGGACCTAACTTTTTCACGGGGAAGAGGGAAAGCGAGATAGGCTTATGGTCAGAAGTATAGTGCGGGAGGATCTTGGAGTTCGCCATGAGCCCAAGAGTAAGGAAGGAGGAATGGATAAGGAAGCGGTCAAGACGAGCAGCAATATGGCCGGGCCCAAATCTTTTGTTGGACCAAGTAAATTTCCCACTGTCTGGGATGATATCTTCAAGATCCCAGTCCAGCATCAAGTCTTCCACCCATTCTCTTGCAGGGTCCCGGACAATCGAACCCCCTCTTTTCTCGGCCAAGGCGAGAGTAACATTTAGATCCCTGGCAACTATTAAGTTTTCAAGGTTATGCTAGTTAAGAAAAAGTTTTAAGGAGTCCCAACACTCTTTTTTCTCTGCATGCAAGACAGGAACATACAAATTAAAAATACTTACCGTGTGGCCGGAATCTTTGTGGAGCAGCTTTGTGAATAACTAGTGAGTGGTTCTTTCTTCTTCTACAAGATCGAGCTTTGTAGAGTCCCAGAACGTTGCCAGGCCTCCCGATGCTCCTCTTGCACTCACAGCCCTTCCCGGGCCTTTCTTCCCGAACGCGTTACTAGCTTGGAGAAGAGCCTCCTCCCCCAACTTCGTCTCCTGGATTAGGAGGACTTCCGACATCATTGTTCTTACTAAATCTCTTATGGCTTCTTCTTTTATGGTGCTGCCTAATCCTCTGCAGTTCCAGGAGACGTACTGCATTATTTTCCTGGATGAGGGGGATGTCCCCCTTTCGGGGTTTTCCCAATTTTCAATCCGGATCTGGTGTTCATCATTTTTGGTATGGTATTCTGTGAGCCTTGGACCACATCCTTATAGGACTGCTCTTCCCTTCTTTTCTTCTCAGATTTCCATCCTCGCTTTGATTGATTTGGGGTTCCTGACGGGCTGCTTACTTCAGTATCTCCTTCCTCTGATGATTCGGCTCCTGTTTCTGATCCCAAACTTATTGGTTCTTTTGACTGGTTGGGGATGGTAGGGTGGGAGGTTGATCTGGTTGGGCCTTGAGATGCCCTAACTTCTTCCTTTTCTGGAGCGCTGGTAGGAATTTGGGCTTCATTGGGGCTTCCTTGAGTGCTGGGTTTTGAGTTGCCTCCCTTTGTTGGTTCCTGGGTCGCTTTCTCCTTGCTTTTGGTGCTATTAGAGGTTTTCCCTTTCTTGACTTTCTGCCAGCCTTCCGCATCTTCTTTCTCCTCGGCTAGTTTGGGGCAGTGCCTTTGGAAATGACCGTGCTCTTGGCAATTTCTGCACTTGAATGGCAGGTGCTCATAGTCCAGTTTCTGGTAATGGGTCCAAGATCCAACTGTTAACTTTACTGCCTCCGGGAGGCTGGCTTCAAGATCCACTTCAACACAGATTCTGGCGCATGTGTATTGTCCTTTGTTGTTTGCTTTGTCAATGAAGCGGCCGATTCCGTTCCCTATTCTCTGTAGTGATTCGAAGTCTCAGCAATGCATCGGGAGATTGGGGAGCCTGACCCACACCAACACCTCTTTGGGAAGATCAACCGTGGGGTCAAAGTCTGGCGTCCATTTGTTCAAGTAGAGGCCCTGCATTCCCATGAAGTAGGGGTCGTTTCTAAAAATCAAGTCCCGGTCTTCTTCAACTATGAATTCGAAGACAAAGAACCCTCTCCCAACTGGGTAGCAAGTTACCCCATGTTTTAGATTGGGCTTCCAATTCCTCTGTATCCAGTCATCTGTGGTCTTGGTGGATGGCCAAAGGCCCATGAATTGACCCACTAAACCTCGCTTAGCCAGAGCCAGGGCAATTTTTATTGGTTTTTCTTCAGGAAGGGCAATTTCAGGGATTTCGTCCAGCTTTTTTATGAATTTCGGAATCACCGGGTCAAGGGATTTCTTCCCTCTGCAAGAGAGGAGCCTTCTGAAGGCATCCTCCTCCGAACTCGAAGGGGGGGGGGGGGGCAGCTTCCCCTCCCCCAGGCGCCGCCATACCTACACACACTCAGCTCGAATAACCCTAACGCGCAGGCTCAGCAGAACGTGCAGAACTGAAATTAATAGTTATGATCATCATATATGTTAATGTGGCATGTTGAAGTATTTATTTAACCCACTAGTTAAGCTTGTGCCATAACTATCTCTAAGAAAGTTAATTAAAATTATAGTGTAATTAAATTTTTTGAGACTAATTGCCATGTAGCTTTTTCTTGTTATATATGACATAAATCTAAAAATTCGACAAATAAGAATATATGAATTTTTTAGGCACAATTTTGAAAAATATCTCTCAAATTTTATAATTTTGGATCCAATCTTTAGACGTCTCTGTTTTTATATAACCGAAATTTATCTTATTATTATGTTAATATACATTAAATTTAAACCATAAATTAAATACATTGAATATAAATACTATTTTAATATTAAGATTTTAAGATAATGAAAAACATAGCAATATATATATATTAAAAAATATTAATAATGAAATATATATATATCACTCTTTAGATGTAATATTTTTTAATATTTCATTCAAAAGAAGTGTGGGATGGGAAGGTTAAATAACGGATAATTATATTTATTTTAAACATTTATTTTGGTAGAAAGTTATAATTTTAATTTGATTATTGGAAGTAGTGGGATGGAGAGGTTAATTTATAGTTATAATAATTATAATTTGGTTATTTGGTTTAAATTTTATTGTTAAAAATTTTGATATAATTAAAAATTTATAAATATATTTAATTTTAATTTTTGGGATGAGAATTTTAATCTATAATTTAGTATTAAAGATATGTAATTTTTTATAATGGTATATATATAAAATCTCTTTTCACAATATAAATGAGGAAAAGTTTGTATCTCAAAAAATTTGATCTCTTAGAATTTAATGGATGTTGGACTTGAATCTATACTTATTTTAATTTTAATGATAAAAAATGATATATCCACATGTGAATACACATCACACATCAACCCATGTAGCATTTAATGCTACATAGCTAGAGCAATTAGTATAATGGTATAATGACCGGGAGGAGCAGGTACTTGGAAGTTGGTACAATGGTATAATCGATGACACGTCAACTCATCATTATCTACTCTGCGCCGTGCATCCACCTATTAATGGCTACAAATACACACCTACTTTCCAGTTCTTTCAGTATCTGTTTCTCCGATCATATCAAAACGAAACAAGCGAGCGCTGTTTGAAAGAAGATACGAATAAAATGCAGAAAGCGTGGTTCTACAACGAATATGGATCCATAGACGTCTTGCAATTCGGGGAATTCCCTGTGCCAAAGCCTGGACCAGGCCAGATTTTAATTAAAATCCGAGCTGCCGCTCTCAATCCCGTCGACTTTAAGAAACGAGAGGGCTTATTCAGAAGCGCTGATTGCGACTTCCCGGTATTCACATTTTCTTGCTAATTTTTTTTAACAGAAGCCTCCTTTTCATTCGATGTGGTAGAATGCCCTTATAAAAATTGGGGTATTAAGATTTATTTTACCTGGATCTCCAATTTGCAATCTGCATTGATAGAGGATATAAACTTAGGGGTTTAATAGCTGAGGTTAAATAGGTTTATGATAATTTGTTTTTATTGTTATGATGATTAGATTGAATGAATTATGATTATTTGTTTTGAAATTCTTTGAACCTATTTAACAAATAGAAAGATCTCTTGTTTCTCCCAAAAGCTTTAATTTAGTCGTAATGGATATTTTGCTGTATATCAGGTTTGATCTTTTAATATTCTCAGGTTTGATCTTTTAATATTCTTTCCTTTGACACTGTCGTTTAAAGATTGTTGATTATGGATTATTGGTGTCACAGTTTAGCTATAGTGAATACTAGGATAGTGTTCTTCATTTGAGGGTTCCTTGGCTCATGTCCTGCATTTCAGGGTTTGATCCTTTAAGAGCATTCATTGGCTCATGTGCTGAATTTCAAGGTTTAAGGGTTTGATCCTGACTCATGTCCTGCGTTTCAGGGTTTAGGAATTTGATCCTTTAAGATCATTCCTGGGCTCATTGATTAAGAATGCAAATTTAGGGGCGATTCAGTGTCGAATAGATTTGACGTTAAATGGGTTTAACGTCATAATGAAAGATGTTTGGTTTTGGATCTTTGAAGTGTTTTCATTGAGTCATAATTGATACTTTGTTCTGCATCATGGTTCAAAAAAGTATTATTTCTAGGTACACTTGTTAGAATTTCATATAACAAGTGAAAAATTGATTCACACACTTGACCAAGGATTCGTGCGGTGCCCAATTAAATGAGGCCGTCCAGCCACGCAATTTGGATAAGCCCTAAGACTGTACAGCGATTAAAGCTCGCCAATGATAAATTAAACCGTGATGGGCTGTGAAAGGTTTCGAACCTTTGTCGGTCAATGCTCGGCCATGACATCTATGGTTGGTTTGTGTTATGCAGGCCGTGCCGGGATGTGATGCAGCAGGTGTGGTAGTGGAAGTTGGCGATGGCGTGTCCAAGTTCAAGATTGGCGACGAGGTCTACAGCGACATCCAACACTTTCCAGCGGGCAGGCCAAAGCAGTTGGGGACACTCGCCCAGTACACCGTAGTGGAGGAACAACTGGTGGCGCCCAAGCCCACAAATTTATCTTTCGAGGAAGCGGCGAGTCTGCCACTCGCGGTATTGACTGCCCAGCAGGCGTTCGATATAGCGAAATTTGAGAAGGGACAGAGCGTATTCATAGTGGGAGGAGCGGGCGGAGTGGGTAGCCTGGCCATTCAGCTGGCGAAGCATGTCTATGGAGCTTCCAGAATTGTTTCCACTGCTAGCACTGGGAAAATCGACTTCGTGAAAAGCCTCGGGGCAGATCTGGTCATCGATTATACCAAGCAGAGCTACGATCAGGTCTCCGAGAAATTCGATTTCGTATTCGACACCATAGGTCAGTCACTCACTCCTTTTGACTCGCCTGACTTTTAATGTAAATGTAATGTAATATAATGGAAGCTTTTATTTTATTTGCAGGGGATTCGAGCAAGTCTCATGTGGTGGCCAAAGAGGAAGCCAAAGTCCTGGACATAGCTTCGTTTCAGCCTCATCCTAGAGCTGAATTTTTCTTGGTATCACCAAGCGCCCATAACCTGGAGAAGCTGCAGCCGTTCATAGAGAGTGGGAAACTGAAACCAGTGATTGATCCGAAGAGCCCTTATTCATTCGCTGATGTTATAGAGGCTTTCAAACATCAGGAAAGTGGACGAGCCAAAGGAAAGATTGTCATTTCGCCCATCGAGTAAGAGAAGACTTAATGTAGGATTAAACGCTATGCCTGTCTGTTTCCAGGAGAGTGAAATAGTATTGTGGGGATTTTGAAAATGTGTTAAAGGACATTGCAGACAATTAATTATTACTGAAACGCTATGCCTGTCTGTTTCCAGGAGAGTGAAATAGTATTGTGGGGATTTTGAAAATTTGCTAAATGACATTGCAGACAATTAATTATTACTGAATAATTAAGAGTAATATTCCATTGCATTTCATTGTGATTAGGTATAGCATTTCATTGTGATTAGGTTATGAGCCTTTAAATGTTGTTTTGAGTCATCATTGTAAAGTTTTTAATTTTTATTATGATTTACTTATTGATAGGTATCTCATTATTTTATTATGATTATTTTCTTTTTAAAACAATTAAATTAAATAAATGTCTTTTAAAATAATTATAATTTCAATTCACTTCAAAAACATATTTATTTTGAATTTAATGATTATTTTGGGCATGCTAAGGTTCTTTATTTTGAAAAACGGTAAATTACATTGGTCAAAAAAACAAAAACATAAAGAATTACATTTAGCGAAAAACAAAAAAGTTTAACAACAAAGGGGTGATTGCATGTCTAAGAGACTTAAGGTTATTCGAGGCCTTTGCTTTCTTTAGAATGTGTTTTTTTTCATTGTTTTGAAATTTCTCTTTATAATCATTAAATTACTTTACAGTATGTTGGTTTTACTTCCATATGCCTCTCCTACGTCCCCCAGAATATGGGGCTGGCCTCCTTAAATGCATTTCTATTATTTTAGCCGTCCGAACGTTCTCTGGAGGTGACTGTAGGGTTTAGCCAGCTGAGGGCCTGACCTGGTTTAATCTTTGGCAAGCCCATTCTGCATGTTTTGGCTTGCCTCAACTGGTTTTGTGATTTTGTTGTCGCTCTCAAGCCTATTTGAAGGTGACTGCTTACAGTATGTTGGTTTTACTTCCATATGCCTCTCCTACGTCCCCAGAATATGGGGCTGGCCTCCTTAAATGCATTTCTATTGTTTTCACCACTTATATGTCCGAACGTTCTCTGGAGGTGACTGTAGGGTTTAGCGAGCTGAGGGCCTGACCTGGTTTAATCTTTGGCAAGCCCATTCTGCATGTTTTCGGGGTCAGGTTACCACTTTCCTTACAAGCCTGAGCTTGTGTGCAGCTTTGGTTGATTGCTTTGCTGATTTAGCAAGCCCTTTAATTTTCAGATTTGTATATTGTGTTTCTATTACTGTATTACATTTGTCCCCAAAAATAAGTTATAAAATAGGGTAGTTTATTTTTCACATAAAAAATTCTACCCATTTTATTTATAAAAAGAGTACTTATGTACAGCCTCTCAATATCACTGCATAATTGTCATAAAGAGATTCTACTTGCTCTGAAGAGCCCCATCAACAGTATCTAATAGCTTAGCTAACAGAGTTCACTAAACAAATCAAAATGTCAAAAGAAAGGTTCACACTGTCCATTCAATACCATAACTAGAAAATCTCCCATTTGGACTATGGAAAGATCCAAATACTTTGGCGGGAGATCCCTGCCAAATCGTGCTCCAGTGTAAAGCTTACCTCTGGGCTCAATAACTGTATTAGCATCCACACTAAGTTCCCTGAGATGGTTGCCTGTTGCATCCTAGGGAGTCTTTTCTTTACATTTCTGACCTGAGCCTGCTGTGCAATATCCAAGGTCTTATTTTTCCTGAGATCATTGCATACAATCCTGTGAGTCCTCGAAAATGGCCATTGACCTGATCCCAAGCTCCCAAGAGACTTTTAGGTGTCACCACTGCAATCAGCTTAGCTCTGTTCTTTGTGGCGTGTCCTAGGCCAAGAATAAAGCAATCAGCTTAGCTCTGTTCTTTGTGGCGTGTCCTAGACCAAGAATAAAGGAAAGCTTGTTTCGATTTTTGGCTTATTGATGCAGCCACCAGCCCCACTTGGTCTTGGGTTTTCCTGAGAGGTGCCTTTGAAGTATCCACATGGAGCCTCTAAGCCAATTTCAGGGTGAGCCAAGACTCGCAGAATTTTTTCCATTTGGCCTACATCCCAGAGTGCATGATAGCTTTTAATTTGTGAAGAGGGGGTATATGCTTGGATTTTTGATCTGCAAGATACCCTCATTTCGGGCAAGACAAATGGACCAAATAATCTTCAATGTCAAACCTCGATCCTTTTTGTCTGTTTTAGAGAGGCAATGCTGCAGTGCTTCGCCCATTCAATCTCCAATCCAATCCAATTGAGATTTGGTAAGACTCCGCAAAATATCCCAGAGAGCCTTTGAAAAAGCCTTTGAAAAACGACAATGGAGGAGCCTTTGAAAAACGACAATGGAGGAAAATATGATTAACAATTTCCTCTTACTCCACAAAGAATACATCTCCTCAGCTCCATCCAACGTCTTCTTTTCAGCATGCCCGAAGTCGGAATCGCTGATTTGAGAGTCAACCAAGCCTTGTAGGATGGTTTGTTTTAGGAGGAGCTTGAACTTTCCAAAAAAAACTCCACCATTGGAGACTATCTACAATTTCTCATTTTCTTTTTTTTTTCCCTCCCAAAACAATTTTAATTTTTCTTCTCTATATGCTATGCCTACTTAGATGAGCAAGCAAATTTGTGTAAGTTGACCAGTACTATCCTATATCCCATGAAGTCCAATTTTTGTGTCGAAGCCACATCTATGGCCCATTTTCAATTTTTTATGCAGTTTGATTTAGGAAAAGTAAATTTGGATTTCTTAGGACATCGCGCAGTTGGAATGGCATTGTATAATCCGAAGGGAACCCAGCCCATAGATCTGATCCTAGTGCCTTTTCCTACCTTCCAATGAAGTTTGATCGTCCTTGGATTTTTGGATGGATTCCTCAATCGGTGCCCAATTGAAGCTGGAGCAATGTATTTCTGAAGTAAAATCTCTTGCCATATCCCTTTCTATCCCTTTCCTACTGATAAGCTACTAGGTTAGGTTCCCTTTACAGCCAATGCTTTTCCAAATAAGTCCCCCAATATCTTTTGATTTTGCCATTGTGTCCCATGCAACCACTACCATCCCACTAGAGTCTTTTGCTCACTTACATAGGAATATGAGGAAGATCTGTTAAATCTAGGAGAGGCATGTGTAGGAAGTACTGCCAAAGCCATCCAATAAATTGGAATGGCTTAGAAAACACTCTTGATGAGTGTCACTCTACCAGCTTGGAAAACCCATTGGTTATTCGAGTGATTAATACGAGCCTAGACTAATTTGAGTGAGTAATACGAGCCTAGACTAATTCGAGTGAGTAATACGAGCCTTGATTCATTTAATTAACCAAGATCAATCTTTGATCCCATATTTATTGAGTTTAGATGAAAGCCCAAGTAAATACCAATATAGATTTAAAACCTGGGCTGTGAGAAGGGAGGAATTTAATAAGCATCTCCTAACCTGGACTCTCAGAAGGGGAGGAATTTAACAAGCATCTCCTTATGGAATTGTTGCACAGTTGAATTTGATAAAATATTTTGTTTTGTTGATCTCCATGCTGGAAGCTTTGCAAAAAGTGTCAAGTGAGAAGCCAAGGCTTTTGCTTTCCCATTTCCAAATAGGAGAATGCCATTTACAAACATAAAGTGGATAAGATGAGTACAGGTAGATGCTTTGATCCTTTTGATAATCTCAAATCAAATTTGAATAAATCCTTACCCTTCCAAAGAGTTTTGATACATTTATTAATTTTATGTTAATATCTATTTGTTGGGTAATGATCCATTAGTTGGATACACATTAAGGATTCTACTACTACAAATTTGAATGGTTTTTCATATTATTTAATTCTCTTTAATGGCAAATTTGAAAGTGGTTTTGAAAATTTCTTTGGTGTGAGCACTTGGTTAGTGAAGAATTAAAGTTTTGTTTGATTTGATGCATTTTAAAATATTCAATTGATTTGTGACTTTCAAAAGAAATATGATTTGTACTTGGGTACAACAAAATTGAGTTAACCCAACTATGTGCTTTACAATTTCTTGATGGTTCAATTTTTTATAATGACATTATATGAAGCAAATTAATCTCGAATGAAGAAGGATATATTACATAATCACAAGTGAAAACTAAGTAATTAGGGGTCTTGACAATTAGTTTACTTGGTAGCCATATAACAAAGACAACATTCAACTTAATATGAATTTAACATTATAAAAATAAAATTCTTATGGTAAACACAAATATATTGTCCTTGCTACCCATGGGGAATTCCATTTTTTTAAAATATTCATGTTCATGCTACTTTAGTTGGTATTATTAAAATGCTTTGCAAACTGCTTTTAGTAAGCATATTTAGGGCAAACATAGTATGGTACATTTACATAGACTGAGGTTTGAAAAAATACCAAAGATGCAAAGATGCAAAGATGAGAGACACTAGATGATTTTATTATTTTGGGAAAATGTTTTGTTATGAAGGTGATTGAATATGTAGCTAAGAGGCTCACATATTTACTATATTTAATGCTACTAAGTTTTTCAATCTTAGTCACTATTATGAAGAAATGGAAGATAGAGATTCTCAAACAAAAAGATGGTTGGAATGTTTATGTGAAAATTTTGGTGTTGGAGACAAATGTTTGGGTTAAATGGATGAATTCTAGGGCAAGTTATTCTTGTTCATTTAAGTAAAATTTATAAAAATAATAATTTGGTGGACACCACAAAATTTTGTTTATTTATCAAATTTTATCAAATTTATATTTATTTTTATATAATTAGTGTTTATTGTTTTAACATTGTAAAGATTTAGAAGGAAAACATTTTATTTTCAAATTTTTAATGAAGGGTTAAATTCATTTACTCTTGCCAAAAGAAGAGCAATTATTTACATAACACTTGATCGTTGAAGGGTTAGCTAAATATATGCCTTTCAAATTGAAATTAAGATCAACCCTTCAAATTTGATCATTGATCCCAAGTCTAAACTCTGCAACAATCATTCTACTAATTCCTTCAATCATCAAGAGGAAAAGGAGGGGCGATAGAGGGCAGCCTTGGTGAAGTCCTCAAGTGATGGGGAAGAAGGGTGGAGTAGAGCCATTTGTGAGTATATGAAGGGGGAGGATATACATGTTTTAATCCATTATAAAGTTCCATGACAATCCAACTTGGATCAATGTCATTATAAGGTAGAGCCAACTGACTCAATCTAAGGCTTTTGAAAGATCAATTTTTGAAACAAAAGCATGAAGCTTCTAGGTATGAATCGAGTGAAGCACTTCTTGAGTAGAACTTATGCTATCGTGAATGTCTCGACCATGGAGAAAACCCATATGTTCTTTGAAGATATGAGTTGAAAGAGGAGGCTTTATGTGGGATGTGATAATGCTTGAGATTATTTTGTAAACACCATTACCAAGTGAGATACACCCAAAATATTCATACCCGTCGGAGTTGGATATTTTTTGGATCAATGTCAAGAATGTAGAATTGAGAGGCCTACCTAGAGTAGTTTATCAAATGAAGAAGATCCCTGTGAATAATATCCTAGAGACCCTTAAACAATTTGATTGGGAAGCCATTTGATCTTGGGGACATGTCCCATTAAAGCTTGGATATAGCTACCTTGAATACATTGGAAGGGATAGGGGTAGTTAAAATTCAATTTTCATCTTCCCCAATCTAGGATGGGAAAGTTGTTGCTACTGAGAATACACTACTAAATGATTCCCCATTTGGTTAAGTGTAAAGATCTTTGAAGTGTGCCACACCAACAAAACATAAATCATTGAAGTTTTCACCTAGGATGTGTCTATGGTCCTTTATACTCCAAAACTCATTGTGCACTTTACGAGTCAAGGATTGCTTGTGGAAAAAAATGTGTTTCTATCTCCTATTAGCCAAATGGCTCAACTTTTCATATGACATCTAGCCTCCTCCTAAGCCAACATCTGAACTCCCCTACATTCTAATTCCTTTAATTCCTCAAAGTCCTCAAGGGAGGGGATATTAGTACCAAAATAAGAATAAATTATCGTAAGCTCTCCTTCAATGTACACAAGATCATTCGTTAAGTTTCCAAAGTGATCTCAACACCACTGTTTTGACATTTCCTTCATATGGACGATTATTTTTTTTAAGTTAAAAATAGTATCCCCCCTATTCGAAGAAAATGGATGATATGCAGAAGAAATACATTGGACATAGTTTGGAAAGGTTAGCTAATGAGGATTGAACTTAAAGGGGAATGGTGGTTGGGGAGGACTTGCAACCAATTTTATGGTGATGGTTGCATGATCCAACCCTCCGAATAGATGTATCTCCAATTGGTAGCTTTGAAACCCATCAAATAGGTTTTCCCTAATAAGTAATGTATCCAACCTCTTATCGATGTGCTCCTCGCCCTTACCCTCGTTGCACCAAGTGGCTTACGCCTATTGCTTTAAGTGGCCATGCATGATACTTATGCTTGTTGCTCAAGGTGGCCATGCACGATATTGGTTCAATATATATCAACATATTTTGCTCAAGAAAATCAAGAAAGAAATCCACTAGTGGGTCTGGTAAAGCATTTAGGCCCCATTCTCAGCTCCCGAGGTAAATAAGATTAAGATCTCTACCTAGTACCTGCTATGAGAGTAGGAGAGTCCAACATACCTCAATCCATTATGTCCTACTAGAGCATAGATCTATCATGCAAGGGGCCATAAACATTGAGAAGGTCTAAAGTGTCATCTGTCTCTTGTGAAAACGAGGACACCATAGTACAATTGTTGGATTTAACAACATCGATAAGGTTGTAATCACCTTTCTAGGCTGCGACAAGCCCCCTTAACATTCTCAAGGCACCACACTCAAAGTTTCAATTAAGGAGGGATTTCTTTATCACACTAGTACACAACTTCTTAGAGATCATAGTTTCTTGAATAAAAAGGATGGATGGTTTATGTACAAAAAGGAAACACTTCAGAGATCTTATTTTGGAGGTGGGTCTCAAACCCCTATTGTTAATAGACATCATTTTCATTTGGAAACCTCCTTATGGGATTCTAATTTCTCTAAGCACCCTAGTGATAGTTTGTTGTCTACCATGTTGCACATTAATGTCTGCCTGAGAGATTTTTTGGTTGTATGAGATTTGCCTCACACTTTTCTTCTCTGATAGTCCATATTGAATCATCTCTTGCCCCCCACTCGAAGTGAGGGCGAAGGTCTTTTCTAGTGGCTTTGTTTGGACCCGATGTGATATCTATGACTAGATCGACCCGAAACTGAGAAGGAAGGGATGCTAGATTGATGGGGGATCGTGGATACTTCCAAGATTTCAAGATTTTCCCCTTCCTCTTCCAGAATATGGATGTGTGGGGGAGTAGTGTGAGTGGCTTGATGGGTGTGGAAAGGGGGACAAGAGGATGGGGGTTAGACAAGGAAATAGGGAAAAATGAATGGGGGTATGGTTTGAGGGAGACAAAAGGGGGTTTACAAGGTTAGGGAGAGTCAAAGTAAGAATAATTGATTTAGAGAAGAGGGCATTCCATGTTGGTGATTCATTCAACTTATTGAGGGCTTTGGAAAATTCTTCTAGTGACTTGGAGTAGTGGGAAGAGGGAATAGGTGAAGGAGTCTTGGAAGACATGGAGCATTTTCCTTTTGATTTAATCGAAAGGGATGGGGGATTTGTGGGAAGGGGAAGATAGGGTTTACCTAAAGCACTTTTTTCTTCCTCGAGTTCCTCCAACTACTTTCTTTCAACAATCCTTCAAGGCCAATTATATTTCAGATGTTCAAATTCTCTACAACATCGAGTCCTAAAAGGGACATTGATAAAGTCTAATCGTCGCTAGTGGATGATATCACCATACTTGAGACCAATTCCTTTAGGGAGTCCATCATTAAGGTCCATTTCCACACAATTTCTTGCAACTGAAAGGTTTCTCGTATCCATCATTTGATCATCAATCTTTATGTGCTTTCCTATCATATCCCCAATTTATTACAAGAGGCAAGGAGTCCAAAATTCTAGTGGAAGATTGGGAATCTTGGTGATGCATTCATTTGTCATATCAAAGCTCAAAACCCAATATCGAATGTATAAACATGCCACATTGTGGAAATGTGGACCAATGTTCTTTATCTTGTCCTAGTGTTTATGGTTCTTGAACAGGAAGGTTATGAAACATCTAGATCCGAAGTGAAGTTTAAGAGCATATTCGATGAGATTTTCCCACTTTTCTCCCACCTAACATTTTAATGTTTTTTTCTGGCATATCAACCCCTCCACTGAATTCTCTTATGAAAGCTCGTTTAGAGAAGTGGAGGATGATTCTTTCATCTTTGATTCTGGGACATCTAGATGAATGGTGTCGGGGTGTTGCTTGACACACTTTGAATTCTTGCGATTTGATGTAAGGGGCTTATGGGAATTACCAAAATTAGGTTGATCAAATCAAATTGGTTCGGAAAGAGTATCCCATGCAATAAGAGCTTTAATATGTTCAGTAGGAAGGAAGTGCAAAAGGGATTTCTCCAAGGGGTGGAATGCCTTCGTATATGAGAGAGTTTCATTATAGATATCCTAGTGGGATGTCCAATTTGAGGGACAATCATTACAAGCATGCCCAGGTCATGATGAGTTACTCTTTAGGGGATGGGATGATAGATTTGCCTAGCCGAACTATTCATAATTGAGGTGTTAAGGTACTAATGTTTCCACTGCAAAGATGATGTTAGAGATCGAGAGGAAGGTGTAGTGAGGTGATAGAGGGGTGGGGTTGAGATTAGCTTGGAGATTGTCGACAATCATTTTGCCATAAAAAAATGAAATGAAACAGTTAATCATAAAATGATAACCCATTTACCTCTACATGTGTGCTGCCATTTGCATAAAAAGATGACCTTGTAATAATTCCCAAACATATATACATAAAGTAAATATAAGTTTTTGAATTAACAGCAATTGTAAAATATAAATATATAAAATAAAATAAAAGCAAAATTAAGTTTGATTTTACTTCTTAACTTCACATTTTATGACTTAGTGAGCGTAGCATCTGAATTTATTCAAACACGTTTCTCTTTTGATACGGTGGATGTATGGTGATAACAAAATTTTACATTTAGCCTTGTCATTTTAAACTATCAATTATCGACAAGACTTTTTCATTTTATTATAGAATATGAATTGAAACGTGTTTCATGTCTCTCTTTGGATATGTTGAATGTATGGTTCCAACTTCCAACAATTAGAAAGTCTTTATCATTTTATTAGATAGGCTTTCGACCATCGGTTTGATTTGGTTTATTTTATATTCTTTAATATTGTAGATTAAACATTTTTATTACATTAATAAAAAAAATTATAACTTTGTGGTAATTAATATATTTTTCGATACAGGCTTTATCCTTTGAAGCTTTTGTGCGGAATTTGGTGAATTCTAGGAGCAAAGGTTGTAGATTTGGAGAATGAGAAGACATTCTGGAGATATTCTTCAACAAGAAATTGATTTGGTACATTTTCTCCAATGGTCTATTTCATACTCTAAATGTATGTGAATATGTCCTCATACAACATGTGTTGTGAAGTTTATGGGACCTCCTTCAACAAGATTGGATCTAGCATACCAATTGTGTAACAACTGAGCTGGGGAGATAAGATATCCATGGCTGCAAATGGGATCTATAATGGATGTAAACGAGATCTTTAATGGCTGCAAAAGCACTCTTTAATGGCTACAAATGAGATTTTTGGTGGCTACAAATACACTTCTTTGATGGTTGTAAATGACCATTGATTCAATGGCTGCAAATGAGCACTTGGATGGCTGTAGATGAACACTTTAATGGCTACAAAAGAGCTCTTTTGTGGGTGATTTTTTTTTATGGCTGCAAAAGCCCTTCTTCAACCTGCAAAATTTTGATCCCTGACAAAAAATCATTAGTACACTAACTAGTTTAGTACCCCTACTACTCTGATACCATATGAGATTTGAACATATAGATCTAGGCACACAAACTAAAAAGATATATATTGAAAATAAAATCAGCAAACAACTAATCATGTAACAAATGATTTAACATAGATCATTACACAAAAAACTAGAAAGAAATGTGAAGAATAGAATGATGTATTTCATTAACTTGAATGAGTGGTGGAGTACAATATTTAAAAGGAAGCAATTCAAATTAGGGTTAAATGCAATACAAATTGTCCATGTAATGGATTGAGATGAGTCAGGCTTAACTAAAGGCTTGACCTCTTAGTTAGTTACACTGATTGAGTTACAGTGACCGAAGAATTCACAATCACTAGTTATTTGACTGAGAATTAATCAAAAAAATTATGATGGAAGGTGCTTTAAGCCTGAAAGAGCCATCGAATGAATCAAGAAATATGCGAGATAAATATTCATGGTGGAAGGTGCTTCGAGAGATGGAAACAAACCTCACATCATCACCAGGTGGAAAGACATTAAAAGGAAATGAAAATCCCTAATGAATGAGGGCCACATAGCCAAATGAGCCAAAGAAGAGCCATTCGAGAACTAACCTATGCCAAAAGAGATGAGGTGTCGTCAAAATTATGACTTGACATCCATCAAATTAAATATGGACATAAGGACAATAAGCAGACGGAATATGACAGCGACAAAAGACAATATTTAACGAATTCATTAGGAACGTAAGATGAGCCTGGTGAAAAAGATAAAGTGAACAAGACTAGCAATAAAAATATTATGTTACCATTATACAACAAGATGCCAAGATCAAATCCATCAACATAAAAAGTGTTGGAAGTGGAAGATCTAATAATGACATAAGAAAAACAATATGATATAAGTATATTTAAACTTAGCATTATTATAGTGTTAATACTTCTGGGGCTTCACTGTGTAGAAGTTTCGAACAGATCGACGTACATTTTGAGTGGACACTCCACCCATATTTAGGATTAACCTTCCATACTCAGATTTAGTATTATTTATGCATGCACATGCAAATTATGAAAAGCACTAGCATTCATCAAAGCCAACAATAACATAATAAATAAAATCGACTAGCCATATTCTATAAACACACATGAATGAGACATGTCTCTGAAGTCTGCTTCTCATATATATGTGTTTTAAAAAGAATATTACATTATATCTGGCATACACCAAAAAATGGGCATTAGCCCGAAAAAATGACAAATTATAGAAAACAAAAACTAAATCTATAAGTCGATATTGGTGGAATTATCCCAACACATTGCCTCATAGATCCTATACAGGATGTCGAAGGAGAAAAACCTCCTCTCGGAGTTCTTGAAGCTCTTGAATATTCTCATCCAACTTGACTGTCACCACCGTGATCAATAGTCGATGCTAAGTTGAAATCCTCGGGTTGAATCGAAGGACCATCTAGACATAAATCCACATTGGATGCAAAAGAGAGCTCTGTATGCCCAATTGAGTCCTAGAATTTGGAGGAAGAGGAAGGGAACCAGTTGTGTAAGAAAGTATTGAGGGCCAGCTCGATATTCCTTTAGTAACCATAAAATGCATCCTCACAATCAGGCCTAGTTAGCTAGGACGAACTTTGTAAAGGCAATGTCTACCAAGTCTAGGGACCATGCAAAATCAATAGGGAAATTAACCATTCGGAGAAAAGAATGGGATAGTAGACTATAGCAACAAATCATAAAAGAAAATACTTGGCAAGAAAAAGGACAAGACATCCAATTCAAAAATATCTCAAGCACCTAGCGAATTAATCACTCACACACCAGAGTTACGAATAATTGGTTTGGAAATAACTCTATGATCCAACAAATGACTATTTGATAACCATCAAATCCTAGTCACGTACCAACACAATCAACGGTGAGAGATCAAGCACACGTACCCACAATAAGAAGAAAAGGTGGTGGGAACATCACATTTATGGCACTAAAAGATGGTCGATTAATTTGAATCAAGGGAATGATTATGGTAGATTGGAAAATTTATTATGATAAAGACAAAAAAAAAGATGCTCACAGGTTGCCAACAAAACTAGCAAAATATCACAACAACAAAAAATAGAGGAATGAACCAAACAAAAAATCTTAATGATAACAAAAAATGATTTTTGGATGCACCAGAATTAATTGAAAAATACTAAAAGATCATAAGCCTGATAGAAGAAGTCAAGCATAAAAGTGGTAGCTATCAAGGAATGGTAAGAGGAATCAATGATGTCTACATACATTTTGGTCATAGGACTTTGCAATGATATGAAGTGACCCATAAAGGAAGACCATACCTACTAGTGGCCCCAGTATCTAGATTGTGGGAGACCGAGATCAACTCTCCAACTAAAATTCAACAAACCACACTTATAAATCCATCGAGATAAAAAATTCTAAGGTTCACTAAAAAAAATCCTAATGAAAAATACAATATATAGAATTTTTGAGGAGCCCGTAATTAATTAAATGCACATCAAATATGGTAGTGATGGAATTATTGGATACGAATGCACGAACAAGAAGTTAAGCACGAACAAGAAGTTAAGTACGAGAGGAGTATTAAATAACACCATAATCCAGATGAAGGCATTGATAATATAACATTGGAGACAAAGGAAAGAAGTGGAACCCAATGCAAGACAAGCATGGTGATCTCAAACACCGAAAACCAAGTCACTGATGAAAAAGAAAAAGAATCATAATGGAGAAATGTCGCTAGAAGGATCCCATGCTCTAGTTTGAGCTATACCAAGAAAGATGCATTTCGTAGGCGACAATCATACCAACCTTGGTGCATGCAACATTGACAATCTATGACCCATAACTTCAATACCTAGTAAGCCCGTGAGCAAGCATTGTTATCCCAATAGTAGAAAAAGCAATAAGAAAAGTATTTAATATTCCAAGAGGGACTAAACTTTAGAACGTGACGGCAATAAAAGAAAGAACGAAGACTTACCCAATATGGCTTAAGGGTAGATTGGAAATGTGGACATGGATAAAAACGAACCAACTAGCATATGCTTGGGAGGATTTAAGGTATGCACACCAGAAAATCCAGGTTCGACTACTTAGCAGAATATTTGGGTAAACGCAAATACATGGCTGAATGAATGGCTCTATCTCAAGGATAGGATAAAATTGTGTCACAAACAAATGGAACTGGATATAATCGAGGATGATGTTAGGTCCTACATTGATCCCTATACTTTATCAATGTACAAGGTCATAAGGCCCATTAGATAGTTTGTGTATAGTGACTTAATGTGAAAGGGACCTCTTTATTAAATAAAAGTCCCCAGGTGGTTGATCCTCATTAATAGTGAGACCACAAGTAGTTATGAATTTGGCTATTGAAGCACTATATATATATATATAAGTAAGATATGTAATGTTGAGTCAATAATTGTCATTGTGTTTGGAGCTTTTCTCTTGGAGGTTTCCTTCTTGAAGAGGAAAGTCGACATAAATACATATTTTATCTATTCTCTCTTGTATTTTTCTATCTTTTCTCTAAATTTCTTGGTTTAAGCATATTACAAAAGGTATTAGAGATATTTCTTCGGCCAAAAGGGAAAAATTTGTAAAACTAGGGCTTGGATCTTTCAAATGAGTCATCCTGGCATTTTCACTCCAATTTTTTTCTAACTAGATTGGAACTTTGAACTACGTGAATTATGGATATTGGGGCTAGCCCCACTTTATATTATGGTGTTTCAAGATTCAAAATTCATAAGGTATAGCAGTTACATAATGAGATTTATTGTATCCAAAGTTCAGCTTCTAGGTCGCTATACTTTTGGATATATACTTGGTGAAAGTTAAGAGAATTTTTCCTAAGGTTTTGCTCTTTCAAACAAGTCATCTTGAAATTGATTTTCTATGAAGTTTTAGGATCTAAAATTCATTGTACATAAAGAACATAGGGAAGTAACTTGTATCCAAATTTCAGCTTCTGGGTTGCTACACTTCCGAAGGTAAACTCTATGTAAGTGGCATTTGAATATCCCAAAAACTAACCTTAAACAGGTGTTTTGGGGAAAATTGTTATATATGAAGTTTTAAAAATCCAAATTGAGTGCCACCAATTGTAAGGGAAATAAGATAGAACATAGTATTTCTGATAACAATTTCATATTTTTACCTAAAAAAATGAATGTGTGGCAGGTCACGGTACAAGTTCGCCCTTCTCAGAAGGCCAAAATTGACAAGTCTTGGGAAATTACCGTAATTTTTGCTTGGCACATCAGAATTCGTTAAAAATCCATGGCATTGCAAAGTAAACATATAAGACTACTATAGAGCAAAAATTTAGACTCGGAGGTGCAGAAATTTCAAAGTTATAGAAGTCTCCAGACCAGGAAAAATTTTAAGGGCGAAATTTCGCCAATTGGCTATTTTTCGGGTTTTTTTCAAAAAATAAATTCGCTATTTGGTCATTTTTAGTCTCTAATATCGCCTATATTTACATAAAATATGTTTTTTTTATCATAATATTCGCCAAAATTTACAGATTTTAGTAGTAAATTGTATGTTTCATATTTAATATTCGCCTACCTATCTATATACATGTTTTTTTCAATCCAAAATAATCACCTACGATACTATACTTAAGTATAATATTAGAATCCTTAAAAAATACCCTGCTCCAGACCATCTCCAAATTAGGGTTTACAAGGAGTTGTGCTTATTTCCAAATATTTGGCCTCAATATTAGAGTCATTTTGAGGTCTAAAATGGGCCTCCTAAGGAAAATAATGAAATAATAGTTAAAATAATAACATAAGAGTTATCATTTGAAGGAAAAGAGAAAAAACTTATTTTTTTCTTCGTATTTTCAACTTATCTCCCCATGGTTTTACTCAAATTTCAAGAGGGAGCACTTGTTTCAATGTTGCATCCAATGATTACGCACACTGCATACTTTTGATGGACCCCACCCCACAAAAAACGAGAAATACATTAAAAAAATGTGTTACTTTCAAGTAATACATGTTTTTTTATGTATTTCTCATTTTCCGTGGGTGGGGTCCATCAAAAATATGTAACGTGTGTACTTGTTGGATGTAGAATGATGCAGAATTCAATTTTGCATCCAACAAGTGATCCTGCTCGAAATTTGAGTAAAACCACAGGGAGATATGTTGAATATATGAATTAAAAAAATAGTTTTTTATGACAAATGTGCCAACTCAACCATTATCATTGACTCATTTTATTGAAATTCTATTGGTTCTTGAATCGCAACTCATCAATGGCCATTTTTTCTTATGAGGCCCATTTTAGACCCCAAATCGACTCTAATGACCCTACCTTGAAAAGTAAGTTATTTTCCAATAATTGTAGAGCTCTTTCTCAAGTTAGCAAGCTCAATTCTTAATATTTTTTAGAGACATGTTTTGGTGACTTTACATAACACAGAGATCTATCATCCAATGGGTAAACCTGCAATTGGGGAAGCATACATGTAGAAAATACAAGGGTACTTAAGCCACATTATTGTGCACTCTTGTAACCATCGTTGTCACCCTTTCGAATAGTACCACATCAGACAACATCGGTGTACGAACGTTTACTTCCATGTACCCTTGGGTATATCAAAAGTCCCATAGGTGTACCTAGAACCAACCTTAGATGAAATAATCGACTGCTTTGTTACTATAGTACACCAAGAACAACAGTCGAGGAGATCACTCTCTAGTACCTGGGTAGTCAAGTAGTATAAATAAGGGTACATTCTAGCCTCCTTAGTTAGTGCACTAAGATATTGGGCCAAGTACTACTGTTGGGCCCCACATGTATATCGAAAATCTATAGCACCTGACACTCCCTCGTCTTCAGGACTCTATAAACCTTACTCTCCACCAACCATCCCATGGTGGGAAATACTCCCCTTTTAGACCACCTTGCAAAACCCTAGACAACATGAATACTCACTGTAATTTTGCAAAGCTTGAGGTGCTAGATGAAAAATACAAGAATATTCAATCCAAAATCCAGGAAAATGATGACCAACATATGGGAGAGATTCAAAAAATTCGAGGGGAAGTAAGCAGCCCAGGGATTCAAAAACTTCAAGAGGAAGTAACCATCCTAGACCAAAAGTTGGATCATATATATGGAACACTAGCTTAGATATTGTTAAATGTACAACATCAAGAGACATTCTCCAAACCAATATTGTGCAACCAAGATTGATTCTCCCGTATAGAGGTGAGCACTTTGATTGTCTTCCATGTAAAGGTTATTCCTCCTGTATAGAGGTAATTGATCAAAGTGATGATGTTGTAAAGTCTTGTTAGACAAGGCTCCGTACTTGTGTGTCGAGTCATGATTCTCATGTGAACTTTCCATATAAAGGCATCCATGGGATTGGACTCCCGTATAAAGCAGGGAAATTTTTAAGAAGCCCCCCTAAATTTCTATGTATAATAAATGGGTGAATCCCCATGATATATAGGAAAAGATGAAAGCGATTTTATCAATGTTATATTATGTATATATAATTTTTTGGTGAATCTCTCGTTGAATTATATAATCTTGTAAAATATTAGTGAATCTTTCACTAAATTATAAAACCTTGTAAAATCTGGGCGAATATTTCACTAAATTATAAAACCTTGTGAACCCTTGGAAAAAAATTCGGCAAGTTTCTCCTTCGCAAGTCATGGTCCCCTGCATGCCCAAATACACATCTATGAATGAATTCCCAACCCTTATGCAATATTACCCAAACACCCATAAAAATGTTATTGCCGTGTCGTTGATCGCAAGCTTCACAATCCCCATGTTTCTAGGGGAAATTTTGGATTTGAGGTGATGGGATTTAGAAATCCCCTAGATGCAAATGGGTCGGTATAAGACCTTATAGTAAATATCAAAGCCCTTCTCGCGTGGACGTTAAGAAAGTTGCAAAATGAGACTCAAACCATAAAATATGGACAAATGTAACTCTGACTTCGATTTCCATGATCAATAGAAGGCAAAAGAGCCCCTACCAACTACCATTTTTGGAAATTGGGGGTGAATGAAAGTTGCCTAACAATTTTCGTGGGTGAACAAAGGTTTAAATCCATTTTTAGAGGGGTGAAATTGGTTTATATTGGATTCCCTTTTTAAATTCGATGGGGCTAACTTCCTATTCATTATAAATAAATAAATAAAATTTGGGCTAATCATACATAATAGATGTTTAATAAAAAATTATCCCATTAAAAATTTAAAACCCCTAAATTTATCCCATGGGCTAAGATTAGCCCCTAAAATTTTCCATGGTATAAAATTATCCATTGGATGGACCTCCCGTATAGAGGTAGACCTTCTGTATAAAGGTCATGCTTTACTTGTTAAAAGAATTTATTTTTGTGTGATGTATTATTAACTATGATCACCAGTTGCTATTAAGTCTCATTTAGATATTGATCACCTTTAAAGTGAATTACGTTAGCATATGATCATTTGGTCTAGAATAATATACTATGATCACAACATCTGATAATTCTTCTTAGTATAATGTAATGTGATGGATAATTAAAGTTAGCACATATTGACCATGCAGTAAAAGATAAAGAGATAAAGATAAATGCATAGAGAAGAAGAGAACTCAAATTGATCAGGAGATGACTAAGTGAACTCGAATTGTCAAGCTTCAATTAAAGCCACAATGTATGCCTCAATTAACTAAAGAAATCACAGTGGTCACTACAAGTAAATCAATCGGCATGATTTCAGTTAACTAAGTGTTAAATAAAAAGGACTAATTAACTAAAGTGTTCACTTTAGTTAAACTAAAAGATGTCACTGCAGTAAATCAAGGAGAACTCGAATTGATCACTATTGTGATGTTATCAAGAAAGAATCAGTTAAAGAGAGTTAACTAAGTGACAACAAAGAAGATCTAGTTAACTAAGTGTTATTGTATGACAACATTTATGTTAAACTAAAAGACGACACTTGAGTTGCAACACTTGCAAGACGCCACTTAATTTAGCCACCTAACTAAGTGGACAAGCTTTCAGTTGAGAGGTGAGTTCATCCTAAGAGACATTTTAGTGAGATAAAGTACTACATGAGAAGTGGGATGCACTTCTTCATGCAAGATTGATACATCCAGTCTGAGGGCGAGTTCATCCTGAAGTTAGAAGAAGTCGATGCATGAGAAGAATGCATAAATATGCTATATAGGATTGTTGAATTCAAGGTGAAGTGAATTCTCTTCTCCATTGAAGGCAAGGCACTTCTCTTTGTGGATGTTATAGTTATTGATTGTTATTGATGTGTTGGGCACATTGGAAAACACATATGATTAATATCTCTTCTCTATTGCTTATGTATCTTCACCAAGAGTGTTTTGGTGATCTCTTATCTTACGAAAGCAATCTGCTATGTTTTAAAAGAAAGCATTCTCTGCTATACATTATATTATAGTGAGAATAATTTTTAGGGTTTTTGTTCTCATTGTTTAGAGGATTTTCGCCAAGGTATATCTTATGTTATGGTTGTATGAATTTCATGTGATTGAATTGTCTCATTGCTTCAAGTTTCAACATCTAAAAGAATTAAAGATCAAAGCTCAACCAAATATTAACATGGTATCAGTGCTCAGGGCGTGAAGGACCTTGGTTTTTCATGCCAGCTAGAGCCTATGTAGATCCTGAGAAGTTGAGCACAAGATTTGAAGACTATGGCATAAATCTCTATACAACTGGAAGACCGTCTTGAGGGCACCTCAAACTTCAACACTTGGAAGGATAGGATTCTCAACATCCTAGAGGAACATGAATTGGATAGCTACATATCCATTTTGGTGGAGGATCCTACATCTAATGCAGGGCGCATCAACTTCAAGAAGAATCAAGCTAAGGCCAAATGGATCATCTATGATTCAGTAAAAGATAACTTGATGCCCGTGATCACACCGTTGAAGAGCGCAAAAGAATGTTATGATACATTGAATAATATATATGAAACGAAGGCCCCAACTCAAAATAGGGAATTGAAGAACAAGTTATGAAACCTCAAGATGGAGAAGGACAAGACAATGGCCTCCTTGTTCACTAAGATCTCCCAGGTAAGAGATCAGCTTGTTAACATTGGATTTGTAGTGGACGAAGATGATCTCATCCAAACCGTCGTTGATGGTATCCCATCTTCATGGGAGACATTCTTGGATGCTATCAATGGTCGAGAAGTGCAACTTGGGTTTGAAGTATTGTGGTATAACTGTATCCAAGAGGAAGGGCAAATCCAGAGCAAATCTATGTGCACTAAAGAAGAAAATATTTCCCTCACAGCAAGAACGAAGAAAGGAAAGAAAACCGTATTCCAAAAGAAGTTCTCTCATCCAAAGAAGAAGGAGTTCAACAAAGGATTTGACAAGTCAACATCTAGATGCTTCAATTGCAACAAGAAAGGCCATTTCTCAAGAGAGTGCAAAGTAAAGCAGAAAGGAAAGCTTCATGCTTCTACTTCCATAGAAGATGAAACCACTCAAAAGAATGCATCTGAAGAAAATGAGACAAAAAGGGAGTATTACCTTGTCTCGTCCCTTTTGGTATTTGTCATCACAAGTGAAGACACATTGTTGATTGAAAGTGGCGCATCCAAACATATGATTGGTTACAAGAGTGTCATCACTGACCTAAAAGAGAAAAATTTCACATGCATGGTAGAGTTGGGGGACAACTCAACATATTCGATCCAAGGAGTTGGATCCACCTCATTCCAGTTGAGCACTGGTGATATTTTATATGTGGAGAACATTCTATATGTTCTAGGCTTGAAGAGGAACCTCCTTTCAGTTTTGGTTCTTGAAGACAAAGGCTTCCGAGTTATCTTCATGGATAACAAAGCACTTTTATGACCGAAGAACAAAATCCTAGAATCTACTGTTGTGATTAGAGTTCGAGAGGGAGGACTCTACAAGGTACCTGGGAAGTACATTCAAGCTATGATTCACCACACTACCATTCCATGCGAGCTATGGCACCAAAGGCTTGAAAACCTACACTACAAAGCGCTACCATTACTTCAAAAGATGGTAAAAGGTATGCCCGTAATTTTTTTTTAGCATGATAGTGTATGTCGAGGTTGTGCACTTGGGAATAATGTCAAGAATTTTTTTTCCAGTACTACTACTAGATCTAAAGGGATTTTAGATTTAATACATTATGATGTATGTGGTCCCATGTCATCCCCCTCTCTGAGTGGATTCTAATATATTATGTATTGTTTATAGATGATTTTTCTAGGAAGTCATGGATTTATTTCATGAAGGCTAAAAGTGAAACTCTTAGAAAATTTAAAGAGTTTAAATCCCTAGTTGAAAATCAAAAGAAAAAAAAATCACATCCGTGCATTAAGGTCTGATAATGGAGGTGAATTTGATTCACATGCATTTAATGAGCTATGTAGTGATGCAGGAATATGTAGTCAGTTAACAGCACCATACAACCCTCATCAAAATGGGGTTTCCAAAAGGAAAAATAGAACCATATTTGAGGCTGAAAAATCCATGATGCATGATCAAGATATGTCTACCTCATTATGGGAAGAAGCCACTCGTATAGTTGTTTACATCCAGAATGGAAGCACGCATGCCATTCTAGATGAGAAAACACCCGAAGAAGTGTTTACCGGTGAGAAGCCAAACATCTCACACTTGAGTATCTTCGGGAGCCCAATATGTTGGAATCGATTTAATATGGAGAGGGGGGGTGAATCAGTATTTTCGCACTTATTAGCATACTTTACCTTCTTTAACATATTAGCCTTTACTTGATCTTTATCTTTTGTTATGCATTATTAAATAAACATTCACATATATATGCACCACATCATCAACACATAACACACATAATTTTTACGTGGAAACCCAAATGGGAGAAAACCACGAAATGATTCTTTGTAGTGAGAAAGAATACACTCGAGGAAGTACCAACTTCCTGTATTTATTATCACCAACTGGAAGGAGGCACCAACCCCTTGTGTTTTCTCTAGCACCAAATGGAAGGAGGCACCGACCCCTTATTGCTTTGTTTTACAGGCACCAACCTTAAGGAAGCTGTGAATCCCTGTATCCTTGTTGTTTTACAGGCACCAACCTAAAGTAATATGTGACTCCTTGTCTCCTTGTTGTTTTACAGGCACCAACCTTAAGGAAGCTCCAACTCCCTGTCTCCTTGCCCCGTCTGACTGCCTTGATGTCCAATATTTTACTGCCTTGTTGATCTTTAACTCTGCACACTTCTTCAGGTATTCTGATGATGATTATGTTGTGCACTACCTTCGTATGCAGACTATGCTCTATTACAACGATGCATACATCACTTGACTTCTTAGTCCTCTCAACTCACACTTATGTTGATGACTTACTACATGTATTGTGTGCTCTGCTGATTTTACAGTCTGCGTTTCTGGTTCAACGATCTATTCTTCGTGACTGCAATGATCAACTGATACTGTGCTTTCAATTGATAGTGTATTGTTCAGAAATGAAGCACTAGTAACAGAAGGAACTACGCACTTTCTGATGTGTCGGTTCTATTTAAGTGCTACAGTTTCTCAAATAATCTATGGCGTCTTGTGCATCAAATAATTGGTCTGTTGAGTTAAACGCACTTGTCTCATATCATCTGCATCGTGATGCGCCTATCGAGTTCTATTGTTGTTTTTTTGTTATGCATCAGATGGAGTCTTCAACTTCGTACACTTTCACTTATGTTCATATGCATCAACTATACATTAGCGTAATATATGATAAACTACGGTTCTATCTCTGTGCTTCTGTCTCTTCAACTTCTGTAACTATCGACATGCTGAGTGTGATACCCTCCTTTGAGATATCAATCACTCGCGCATTCTTCAATATCTCTTTGTTTTAGTGTTTGTGCAACTGTCACAGGTCTATAACATATTTCTACGCACCATCAAAACTTCGTTTTGTTGCATGTGCGCATTTGGCTCTTCACTAGATCATTATGTTATGTCCACGAGCCCCTTGATACCCCGAAAACAAAATTGAAACTTTCACACAAAAACACTTAAACACTTATGTTCTTCGTGTCCAGCTTACTTTCAATCTCCAACTTTCATCTCTATGTATACATGTCTTGCACGGATTGTATGTTCACAAGTTGTTTGTGGCATCCCTTCTTCCATACTTCATGGATTGTGCATATGTCACGTGTCATCATCTGCGCTATTGATGTGTCATCTTTGATGTATCAAGAATCCTCAAGTTCCACAACTTGGTGGGACATTAGAGAAATTTTGAGGTCTAAAATGGGCCTCCTCAGGAAAATTATAAAATAATAGTGAAAATAATAAAATAATATTAGCATACCTCATCAAATTTTGGAGGAAAAAATAAAAAAACTACTTCAACTCGTATTTTCAACTTATATCCCTGTATATTCACTAAAATTTCGATTAGGAGCAGTCGTTGGATGGGGAATTCAATTCCGAATTCAACGAGTACCCACTTGGCATACATTTGATGGGCCCTACTGCCCAAAAAATAAGAAATAAGAAATATATTTTCATGTATACTTGTTGGATGCAGAATTGAATTCCCCATCCAACGACTAATCCTGATCGAAATTTCAGTGAATATATAGGGAGATAAGTTGAAAATACGAGTTGAAGAAGCAGTTTTTTCACTTTAATCTTTTTACCTTTTTACCTTTTTACCCAAAAATGGTGATTCATCCCCCATGGTTGACATCATCACCTTGAATCATATTGGTTGATTTTTATAGTATATTTATTTTGTTTTGAGGCCCATTTTTTACCTCAAAATTTCTCTAATGCTTTACACCTTGGTGGTGTAGCATTGTGCTCTTGATGTACCATTGCCTTACGGTATGTGCACAATCTTCCACTTCATCTTGATCTGTCCATGACCTTTTCCATATCATACTTTGTGGGTAATGCGCCCTTGTGATATCAATACTCTGCGTAATCTGTGCATTCTCCAATATCTCTTTAGTGAGATTATGACCCATACTTCATCATTTCAGTTGGGTGATGCGCCCTTGGTATATTGGTACTTTACGGATTCTGCACATACTCTGAATTTTACTTGGTGGAACTTTGACTTATGCCTTGTAATCACTTGTGGGACTTGTGCACTCGATGTTCGTCGGCTATGGAATTTTCTCATATATGATCTTAAATCATTGTACATGAAGGAAGATACAACTCCATGTCTCCTTGTTGTTTTACAATCACGAACCTGAAGTAAGCTGCGACTCGTTGTCTCCTTGTTTTTTTACAGGAACCAACCTAAAGGAAGCTCCAAATCTCTGTCTCCTTGCCCTGTCCGACCTCCCTGATGTCCAATATATTTTACTACCTTGTTGATCTTCAACTCTGCGCACTTCTTCAGGTCTTCTAATGATGATTATGATGTGCACTACCTTCGTATGCAAACTATGCTTTGTTACTGCGTTGCATACATCACTTGACTTCTTATTCCTCTCAACTCACACTTCTGCTCATGGATTACTTCATGTATTGTGTGCTCTGCTGATTTTGCAGTCTGTGTTTTTGGTTCAATGATCTGTTCTTCATGATTGCAATGATCAACTAATATTGTGCTTTCAATTGATAGTTTGTTGTTCAGAAATGAAGCACTAGTAATAGAAGGAACTGCGCACTTTCTGATGTGTTTGTTCTATTTAAGTGTTGTAGTTTCTCAGATAATATATGACGTCCTATGCATCAAATAATTGGTCTGTTCAGTTTAACGCACTTGTCTTAGATCATCTGCATCATGATGCGCCTATCGAGTTCTATTGTTGTGCATCAGATCTTCAACTTCACACACTTACACTTATGTCCATATGCATCATCTAGACATTAGCACAATTTCTAATTAAATACGGTTATGTCTCTGCTCTTTTGTCTCTTCAACTTCTGTGACTATCGACGTGCTGAGTGTGATATTTTCCTTTGATATATCCAACACTTGTGCATTCTTAAGTATCTCTTTCTTTCAGTGTTTGTGCAACTATCACAGTTCTACAACATCTTTCTGAGCACCATCAAAAATTCATTATGTTGCATGTGTGCATTCGGCTCTTCTCTAGATCATTATGTTATGTCCACGAGCCCCTTGATACCCTGAAAAACAAACTAAAACTTTCACACAAAAACACTTATGTTCTTCGTGTCCAACTTACTTTCAATATCCAACTTGCATCTCCATTTATACATGCCATGCACATATTGTATGTTCGCAAGTTGTTCTTGGAAACCCTTCTTCCATACTTCACGGATTGTGCATATGTGACGTGTCATCATCTATGTTATTGATGTGTCATCTCGGATGTATCAAGCACCCTCAAGGTCCACAAATTGGTGGAAATTTACACCTTGGTGGTGTAGCATTGTGCTCTTGATGTACCATTGCCTTACGGTATGTGCACAATCTTCCACTTCATCTTCATCTGTCCATGACCTTTTTTGTATCATCCTTTATGGGTAATGCGCCCTTGTGATATCAATACTCTGCATAATCTGCGCATTCTCCAGTATATATTTAGTGATATTATGACATGTACTTCATCATTTCATTTGGATGATGTGCCCTTGGTGTATTGATACTTTACGGATTCTATGTATACTCCAACTTTTACTTGGTGGAACTTTGACTTCTTCCTTGTCATCACTTGTGGGAATTGCGCACTTGTTGTTCGTTGACTGTGGAATTTGGTCATATATGATATTCAACAATTGTACCATTTCAGGAGTTCATGTGCATTCCACTTACTGAAATCATCTTCTTATTGGCTTTTCTTGCATGCTTTTAGAATTTTCCAACCATCCGTTGTTCCTTTATTCTTGCGCACTCCCAACCATCAACCAAGCAATGCTTAGGATTGATTACTTACTTGTCCCATTTGTTCAACCAACTTCTTGTTAGTTTGATAACTTATACCATTGTCCAACCAAATCCTTCAATTTGTTTGCATGAGAGAGTATGACATGGTGGACTTGATTTCTGTGCAGGAGCCACATGATGTAGAATCCATTATTTGTGTTTCTTCTTGAACCGGATATTCATGAAGCATCTTCTGGATATGCATGATGTATTATCTTGTGTACTTCTTCAAACTTCACCTGCAAGATGTATCCTTGATGCACTCTTAGATATAATCCAAATTTGCTTGAGTGTTGTATCCTTGATATACATCTTCAAACAGAATACACTCTTAGATATACTCCAAAGTTGCATACATATCTTTCACCTTAACCATTTGTGCATATACTTCTGGTGTTCATGCTTTCTTCATCATGCGCATGGACTACCTCAAAGTGGCTTCTTCATACTTCTGTTGGAATGTTGTATCCAATTTGAATTAGGTTGATATCAATGACTCATACTGAATCAATTGGCATCCTCTTTGACATTGAATGACAGTTAAACACTTGACATGCTCTTCAGTTGACACCATTGACAACCAATGCTCATCAATCTCCCAGTCAAACACTTGGTATCTTCTTTAGTCAAACACTTGACATCAATGACAACCAATGCTCAACACAATTTACATTCATGTACCAAAAGTAAAGAGAACAAAGATGGAGCCTTCTGGAAATAAAGGCACCTTTGTGGGTTATAGCAAATCATCCAAAGCATACCGAATATATGTACTTGGTGAGAGACACATCGAAGTCAGCTGAGATGTTACCTTCCATGAGGAAGTTGTTTTCAAAAGATCGAAAGAGATTCAATGTGATTCAGAGATGGAGGATCCCGAGTTTGATTCTCCCCCTTCAGAGTTTGAGAGGGAGAAATCAAAAGATGCCTCAGATTCGCTAGCTCCTAAAGAACTAGTAGAACTGATTAAGAGGTCACCTAATGAACCTCCCACTAAAAGAAGATATGTTTGCTGCCAAGATATCTTACAAGATGCAGAGAAACATGGAGCACCAGTAGGCTTATCCTGAGAGCGCAAGAAACCTGACAGATATTTAGGGTGCATTGCACTGATGAGTCACATCGGTGATTCAGAACCATCCTCATATAAAGAAGTTGCAAAGAAACACGTTTGGAAAGATGCAATGACAAAAGAGTACAACTCTATAGTGGATAATGATGTTTGGGAGGTTGTTCCCAAACCTGATGGGAATTCCATTGTGACTTCCAGATGGCTTTACAAAATAAATCATGCTACACATGGTAGAATTGAGAAGTATAAAGTGAGATTCATTGGCAAAGGTTTCTCTCAGAAAGAAGGCATCGATTATGATGAGACATTTTCCCTCACTAGTAGAAAATGAGAAATTAGTGACTAAAAAAATGACTAAAATTCACATATAAATGACTATTTTTTAGTCGACGACTAATAGTAGCTAATTTCTAGTATCATATATCTCGACTAAATTAGTCGTATTTATTTTAGTCATTAATAGTTTCCTTATTTAGTTGTATATTTGGTCATTGATTTAGTCATTAATTGTGGCAATTAATGATTAAATCAATCACTAAATCAATGACCAAATATACGACTAAATAAGGAAACTATTAATGACTAAAATAAATACAACTAAGTTAGTCGAGCTATAAGATACTAGAATTAGCTACGAATAGTCATTTATATGCGAATTTTAGTAATTTTTTAGTCACAAATTTATCATTTGTAGTAGTCATTTTATCTCTATTTAGTAGTTTCATATTCATTGTATAAATGACTAATTTAGTAGTTTTATATTATTTTATTTTCTTTCATTATTAATCAATATAAATAACTAATTTAGTCATTTATTCTTTTTATTTGTGTTCGTTATAATATTCATGCTAATCAAATATGAATACACATGTGAATCATAAAAAATCACATTAGTTAATTACAACACTAAATAATATCAAGTACACACATATATAATTTCAACCATGTAAATTTTATTATGTGAAAAATGTCAAGTATTACAACATATTGAATTTCCAACCGAATATGCACTGCGAATATCCACTGATGGACTACTACTAGTCCATGAAAAAAACCATCTCCATACTTTACATGAAAATCATCTACATCGATGACTTTTCAAAATATTACAATGGCCACTAAGTGAAACCTTGGCAATGCCCATATAGAAATCCAATCATTTTGTTATTGACATTTAACCAACACCCACTATGCTCTCGCACATCTTGCTACCCAACAACATGTGTCCTATGTTTTCCTTGAAGTCCTTGCATATTCCTATGTAGAATCCATCTTCTAACTCTATGATTTGAGACTTGAGATTTTCCATCCTCTGAAAATTCGACACTGCAAAGGTGAAGAGACAAGGTATCAGTGAATATTGAATTAAAGAATGCTGCAAAACACCTATGAACTTAAAAGGTGAGATATCAATTAATATTGAATTAAATAATGTTGCAAAACACACTAACTGTAGCTTTGTTCAAACGATCGCATTGAACAAACATAAATAAACAATCAAATTGCAAAATGTTTGCAAATTCCTTTTTCAAAATGACAACATTGGAAAATAAAGATATATCAATTAGCTTCCCAAATTGATTATAATGAAAAATTCTCAGAAAATACATGTTTCCTTTGCAAGTCGACAAATTTATTTGAACAAGTACTTAAAAAAATTGATGCATCCCTTTCTAAAAAAGACTTTATATAAATCTACTTTTCCCACTGTAAGTCTGTTCCAAATTATTTTGGACATCAAATACAATTGAGCAACATGCTATAATTTCTCTCTAAGCTAATAAAAGCATTTGAATTGTTGTTATCACCTTTAGCAAAACTGACTTCTAACTAATGTATATTGGCTATAATTCATCCTGAAAGAAAAACATCAATGTATACCCAGTATAGAAAACTCTTTATATAGAAAAACATTAATGTATACCCAGGCTAGAAAAAGGGTTTAGTTAAGAAAAGACCATGTTGCACTTAAAAATTGTTTTATTGTTAAATAAAATATTATATGGAAATAATATACATGTTTCTATTTATTTTTAATTTTTCTTTTGGAGAGGATTACTACATGTGGTATGCTTCCAAATTTCTCCATCGTATTATTAGCCACTTGATGTTACTCTAATAGAAACTCGATTTGAGGTTGAGGAGTGGCAGTTTCATTCCTCAGTTTTATTGATAATGCATCAACTCTTTTTTCCAAAGAATTACTTGCAGTTGTATATTTTGCTCCTATTCAAGCACCCGTGATAAATGTTTCCACAAGATAGATGGAGGGATTCATTGGAAATGTCGAACAATCTAATGGTGGGATGAACTTGTTAAAAGGATAAAAACAAAAGACATAATGTATTTATGGAGAGAGGAATAGGGAATGAAACATGTTTTTTTATACAAAGAGGCAATGAAACATGTTCTTTTTTCATTTGAAAAAATAATTTTATATTTTTTGTTTTGCTTTTATGGAGGTAGGTTATGTATGGTAGGAAAGCAATGAAGGGGATAATTTTATATTTTTTGTTTTGGTTTTATGGAGGTAGGTTATGTATGGTAGGAAAGCAATGAAGGGGATAGATCATGCTTATTCTTTCTTTTTTTTACTTTAAAAAAAAACCATGTTTATTCTTTTTTTTTTTACTTAAAAAAAAAACCCACCTGAGTAGAAAATATCTACGATAATTAAATAACAGGTTGATTGAACAAGGGAATGGTCAAGGTATGAATGCTCTTAAATGTTGGAGATCATTTTTGAAGAGGTTGGTTGTGAAAGCTTCCTAGTTGAATGTTTAAAGTGATAAATGATATATTGTTTCTTACCAACAAAACCAGTGGTAAATGCATCATTCACAATAGAGAGGTAAAGGTGATCTTTCATCTCTGTGCAATGAATTCAATTCGAAGCTAGCCCCTAACTCATTAGCTTAGTTCCTCATGACTTTGGGATCAAATTTCGATATCTCAACTGATCTTTTAAAGCAACATGGAACCATTCGATGCTTGTTGTGTATGGATGTGATTTTTACCTTGTTGATTACTTTGTCTTACGATATTGAGTTTGGCCACATCTTTGGTGACTTGGTCTATGACTTTAATGGAATTAATTTTGATTTAATTAATTTCTCAAAATTTTCATTTCAAAATTAATAAATTCCATGTTTAAAAAAAAGATAGATGTGTGTATAACCTTGGCTTAGTTCCTCTTTGGTGTTGTGTAACCTTGGAGGAAAAAGTAGACTCTAAGGGATATACACACAGAGAGAGACTTGGGACAAATTTGTACACCTGTTGTTGAGCTAGTTGCCATCACCTTTCTATTCAGCTGTATTTGTAATGACAGTGGGCATGTATGACATAAGCCCTATGTTTCCACGTCGTATGGGTTTTATGGGCTTGTAGGGCCTAAAGGCCCTGCAATAAATAACCACTGCAGACAAACAAGGGACAAAGATAATCTCATTGACACAGAAACATATATATATCATGTGAATAATTTGACATATGTCCATACTAGTGTTAGCATGTGTGTGTGTGTTGATTTTTTGAGGTAGTGAATTTAAACCATGGATTCTATTTTATGCACTTGATGCCTAATTTTTATTGAAATTTTGAATCTGGAGGAGATTGAAATCAAATATACATTGACTCTCCATCAATACTTGGACATATAAACAACTTATAGTACCATTGCACTTTCTGCCTCCTTTCCTATTCTATGATATTTACAGTCTTTGTAATCATTACATTTTTACTTCTATCTTATATAAAAAAGTATATAGTCCTAAACAATTCTTCATTAACTCCAGTAGCCCTAGACTCTGGAACCGAAACTGACTGAGTACCACAAAATTTAATATAAAGCAGTATCAGTGACCAAGTAGAGACTGAGAGTGCCTCCACTGAAAGTGTGGTTAGTAAGGGTACCCTCCTGCAAATGTAACTCTTCCTTAGATAAGAGATCAGATTGGGTATTAAAATCGTGGTAAACATGAGTAAAAATCTATGAAATTACTTTTACTTTCTAAATTTGATTCGTTATGGGAATCAACCCTATATTTTGAATGTTGTAATTTTGTTTGGCCCACTCAATCACAAGCTTTGAGTCTCCAAAGACTTGCAATTGTATTGTGACCTCTGTGTTTGTCACTTTGTTTTGTTAGGTGTTGTTCCATTTCCTAAAGATGTTCAATGCTTGAAAGAGATTGGAGTACAAGGTGTTGTTACACTGAATGAGCCTTATGAGGTGTTGGTCCCTACGAATTTGTACTAGGTAATGCCATTCCTTGTTAATTGTATTATGTCATCTATTGAGGAGTATATTCCATGACTTATTTTAAAATCTTTGAGGTAGACAACAAATGATGATGCTAATGTATACATTTTGCAACTCTTTTTACTAATTGAAACATTTAAGTGTTAGATTGATAAGAATCTTAGATCCTAATTATTTGCATAAAGAGTTGGGTGGAGAGTTTCTTCTTATATATTATAAACATTTCACATATAACAAGTTGCGCTCTATTGTCCGAGGTTCAAAATGTCCGTATACCCATTAATAGGGTATTTTCAGCCTTTGTCAAATAGGTAATTTGACTCAATGCTTTTGGTGCTTAAAAGGTGGGGCACTACATACAGACCCGCTTCGGGAAACTTTGTCCCACATTTTTTTTCTGGAAAAAATACAAATACTACTATTTCTTTTAGAAATACAACCCATAGAATGGGAATGATTTCTTGTTTATTCAATCAACAAAAAAAAACATAACAACATCCAGTGAGTAGAATCAAAGATCCCTATTCTATGAATCACTATAGTATTATGCATAGGAGAAATTAGCTAGACATCCTTGTTTAATCAATGCAACAATGTGCCTTAGGTAGACTAGCATACTATGCAATTTATAGAGAATCATACACACAAGTCACTTTTTTTATTTTCTTATGGCTATCTTCCAAATGTCATTGTCTGGTTCTCAACAAGTTGTCATGAAGCAAGGAATTCCTCCTCTAGTTGTCTGCCACATTTCCTCTTGTGCCTAATGCTTCTCAACATGTGTTCCAATGTGATTACTTAGTTACTATGCCCCAATGTTTCTCCTCAACATATGCTCCTCAACCCAGTTCAACCAACCTCCATGAAATATGCTCCTCAATCCAAGCATCCTCAAGTCAAGTGTCCAACCTCTAAGGTGTATGGCACATGTCCTCTGCTCTCAGAGATAAGTTCCCTACTCCAAGTGCCTAGAACTTATAGGTACGTAGCTCTCCTAATTGAGCAATCAACTACCCCATTGTATGCATCCCCAATGTATTAGTGATCATGTCGATTAGGGTGACAACCTCTTAGGTAAGGGAACTTAGCCAAGGTCAAACATCCCCCCCCAAACTGAGTCATCCATATGTCCATGAAACATCGCCAAAGGACTAGGAGACCTAGCACTCTCCTAGCTAGGTGAAAACACTTCTTGAGTAATCCCAAAAGCTAACAATGTCACCAGTGAGATGGTAAAGTGGACTAGATGCAATTAATAATGACAAAAGGTGGACTATATGATATGTATATTCAAAAGTGGACTTGACGTAATGTATCATGACAAAAGGTCAACCAAAACCAAAGGTCAAAATCAAAGTCAAAGGTCAATCAAAGGTAAAAACTTAAATCATAAGTTGGCGAAAAAGTCGAGTTTGACTAAATTTCCAAAATTTCAACTTAAGGTCAACTCACACTGTCTGAAATATATTAAGGTATTTATGATTTTATCTTGTTAGATGTCGCATACAACTGTAAAGCACTATTCTTCCCTGAATCTTATTTGTGCTCAATCTGCGAAGGTATTTGTTTGCCATCTCAACACCCGTAAGAACCAAAATACACCCAAAGCCTCAACTGGCCTGAGCAAAAGTACCAAAATGTACCTGCAGATACATGAGAGTAGCAATTCATTCTTTCCATGCCATTAAATCACCATGTCAACTTACCAAAACATAATTTAGAAAACCCATTTTCCTTTTGAATGCCCAGTGTTGGTATTTGGGACTGTATATCAGGATTCGGCAATTACATGTATAATCCTCTAAAATAATACACATATCAAAATTCTATTTATTATCTAATACACATTTCAAGGTCCAAAGTGGTGATATACACATCTTTAAGGTCTAGTTAACCTTGGTCAAACAAGGAATTGGGGAATGGTCCTTGTATTTGTAATATCTCTGTGATTGCTGCTCCAATTTTTGTGAAATTTCAACCTGTAACTGTTTGAAAACGTCCTTTCTCTAATGAATCCAATATCATGCAATTTGAATAAAGAGTTATGTATGATTTATGAAAACTTGCTATTTAACCATTTCCCAGAGAATCAAACTTGTATAGATTGTAAATCTTTGAATTTTGCACCAAATAATGTGAAATTTAGTAAATAACAACGCCAAGAGTCTTATTTCAGATGAATCAAGTCACGCTTAATTTGGATCTCGAAATCAAAAGATATTCATAATTTACTGCAACTTACATTTTTTGGTAGTTCTCATGACTGGACTTGAACCCCACCTTTTATAGAGTCACGGACTACATTTCCTAAATTTATATTCCAAATATGTTGATATTTTAAGCACAGATACTATTAAGTTTCCTTCTTTAAAAAAATAAGACTACTCAATTTGGATCTCCCCATCAAATTTTATAGGATATAGCTATGGGATTGAAGAGTACTTCTGGAAGGTACCGGTCTAAGAAATGTCTGCTCTGATACCACTTTTTTCTCTGGAGAATAATTCCCCTGGCCCTCCTGCACTTAAGCGAAGAATGAGGAAATTGGTACTGTGCCAGGACCATTCTGCAGATTTCTCCACTCTTCCTGGACTTCTGAAAGGAGGGTGGTATTAACCTCCAACTGCAATAATGGGTGGTAATCTCTCAGGATTCTGTGGGAATAGATTCCACAACCTCGTTGAGCATTATTCCTTAGTGGAAAGGGTTGAACCAACTGTCCTTCGGGGATTCTCTAATATCATTTGTTATGCTCCAAATTTCACAACAGAGATTACATGAAATATTTCCACTCTCCAAACTAGTGGAAATATCATGAAATATTTATAAAATAGCGAAAAATATCATAAATGATGCAGAAATACACAAAGATGGGGGAAAGCATCTGGTTTGAGTGGGAATACATTTCTTTCTCTTTAATTCCTCTCTCTTTCTGTTTCGGGAACATGGTATCAAGCATCTGGTTATTCCAACAAGAGATTATCTCTTTGCTCCTTCATATGATGGTATACGAACTGTGGAATTTATCGCTCAAAAAAATATAGAACCTCTATTAGTAGTGGAATGGGAAATAAAAACATCCAAATTTGTTCATAATTTAGAATCTATCTTGTGGAAAGCAAAGGTCCTATCTTTTCCTCTTGTGGGGAAGTAGTAAGTGTGGGACAGAGTAAGGGTGACACCAAATGCTTGGGTGGGTTGTGGGATTCTCATATATTACACATAAATATAATAGCAAAGTTGTAGAGTAAAGAAATATTCAAACTTGTCCATGTAGTAGAGGCTAGCACCACAACTCTTTAGCATCAAGAATGGAAGGCTGGAGAGAGATTTGTGCTAACAGAGGTAGAATCAGAGAGGTGGAAATCTTATATTAATCACTTTAAAAAATCACATTCATTTGAAAAAGGATGAATATTGCTTAGTCTGGTTGAAGAACCCAACACTCTCGATTTATACACCAATGTTAGAAGGCTGGAGAGAGATTTGTGCTAACAGAGGTAGAATCAGAGAGGTGGAAATCTTATATTAATCACTTTTAAAAAATCACATTCATTTGAAAAAGGATGAATATTGCTTAGTCTGGTTGAAGTACCCAACACTCTCGATTTATACACCAAGGTTAGAATACAAGGTGATGTGTGTTATTCCAGAGCAAGGGTGAGGATGCATGGTGGTGGAAGGATTTGTGGAAACTCAAATCCCCACTCAAAACCAGAGTTTATATGTGACTTGTGCTTAGGAACAAAGTGTTAACATGAGATCTCCTTCAAAGAAGTGGATAGGGCCCTGGATAGCATATCATGTGTACGTTGGAGGAAGAATATATTGACCACCTTCTCAATAATTGTCCATATGCAAAGCAATTATGGAAAGAGGTGGATGTTTTCACTGGATAACATATTTTGGCAAGGTGAAGTTGAGCAATGTATGGGGAATTGGTTCCAACAAAAAAATATTTAAGGCATTCAGAGCACTACCACTGGTGGTTGCACAGGGAATTTGGCTTGCTAGAAATGCCAAGATATTCCAAGGCAAGTCCTAGCCAACATTTCCATGTGCATATCATATCAGGTCCTTTTATTTAAGCTTAAAAGGAAATCCCCAAACCTGTGAATGTAAGGATTATGGTACATCCTGCAATTGACAAAGTTGAAGCCTGGGTTTTTTTATGGTGCGTGCTAAGGAAAAAATACATTTGGATGAAACTCATTATATTACATTCAAAGTAGGACTGGTGTTTGGCTCCAATAATTATGGATATTAATTAAGTTGGCAGCAGAAAAATGTTTACTAAAGGTACATGTATGTGAATATTCGCCAATGGCAATCAATTGGAGGAAAGGGCTATTTAGAATGGAAAACCTAAGTATTCTTCCTATCTTCAACTAGGAAAAAAAATTTGAGGCTGAGTTCGCATGTATATCCTTCCATCATGTCTTTAGATATCTAAATGCTATAGCAGATGCTCTATTAAAAGTAGGTCTGTTAATGGAGGCTAACACAGGGAATAAAAGAGCACAAAAATGGATACTGAGAGGCAGCCCAATGACAGCATATTGATCTGAATATGGATAGAGTTAGTAACGGTGTAAATGTTGGGGGGTATGGCTAGCTTTTTATTTCAAACAAGGCCCTCAACTGTTAAATATAGGATATTATGTGGCTTGTTATTTCAAACAAGACCCTCACTTGGGATGTCCTGAAAAATAAGCATCGTCCAGGTAGGTTCCCCCCATGCAAGAATGAGGAATCCATTAATCATTTACTTATCCACTATCATTATTCAAAGGAGGTTCGGGATGAAATGGACACATTGACCGGGGCAACATATGGTTGGATATAGCTCAGGTGTTTGATAGAAAAGATGCAAAAAGTAAAGTAAAGCCTGAGAATCAAAATCCGAAAGTAGAGAGCATATACGGAAGAAGCATGTACAACGGGCATGGATCCAAATTCTGGAATGCAACTAATAATAAGGCAAGCTTATCAATGTTTTAAGCTCTTTATTTTTTTCGAAAGATGCTTCTCATATCACTATGCAGCAATGGTCCTATAATCTTGGGTTAATTACTTAGTATACAGTAATATATATTTATGATTTGTAAATTTCCTTATATTTTTTACAAATGCTTGATTAGCAATGATAGTGCTAAAAAATTCATAGGTAAAGGCATGATTCCATAAATACATAGAATGTTGATGTAAAAATGTAGGTAATGTGCTCTATGCTCTAGTATTAAAGAAAAATATTGATATATGCAAGCCAAATTGCACAACAAGATTACATAATTGAATTTGAGGAAGGTAGATGTATTATAAAAGAAAAATTGGACCATTAGAGGGTAGTTTCCAAAAGGGATTGCGGAAGGTGGCTTATTCCAGAGGGTAGTTTCTGAGTCAGTAATGCCAGGGTTCAAAGTGAACCCCGGATTTAATTTTGATATATGATGATAGCATTCTTCTCTATTAAACACCTCATTTTGTAGGCTACCTTTGAGATATAAAAAGGGGATGCAGGGAGCAATTAGAGCCTAGGCGTCTTATTATTGATTCGTTCATTGTGTAGATTTTATTGTGTCATGGTATGGCAACCCCTCAAATGTTTTTTCTAGCAAAGGTTTGTGCAATCCTGCAAGTTTTATATTAATACATTTGCAAGTAATCATTTTTTTACCACAAACAAGTTGAATTTGCATAAGGTGTCAAAAGGCAGTTAATTGAAGGATATGGGGGCTTACATATATTTAAGAATCTCTATTATATATTCATAATATGGGCACATTTCTTTACATGCCAGGAAGTTTCAAGGTTAAGTTTTGGATTTACATTGGGTTCTTCATGTTACTAGGGTGTAGAATGCACTCAAGTAAATTCCATTCCATCTTCATGGGGGGGATTTGTGTGCTTATGCAAGGGTCATGATGCTTCTCTAACTTCTTCTTTTGTTGTAAAAAAAATAGAATATTTCACCGTGACAAAATATAAACTTTGGTCCTCTAACAACTGGTTATGTTTTTTTTTTTCTTTTTGTAAGGGTAGGAAGACATTTTATATTACGAGGGGGGGGGAATTTATTGCATACATGTAGAGAGATTCAAGGGAGTTGCCTCAACCTGAAACCTATGCGATGCTTGTCAAGCTCATGTCTTGAGTATTTTCAAAAACAAAATTGGACAATATTAATGTTGTTTGGGGGCACATAAAAGCATGAGATCATATGAGATAAGATAATTTTAGTAATGTATGGGAATGACCAAAGAATAGGTTGGTGGGGATATAAAATATAGTCAATAAAAACCTGAAAGTGGGGGTGACAAGATCACTCATAAATGCCAATGAGAGATACAAAGAAAGAGAAAAAGAGAAATACATGAGAAATGGAAAACTAGAAAGGTAAACTACTGAACCTTGGAAAGAAAAGAGACACTAATCAATATCAAAGATAGAAGTATAAGAAGAGGAGGGAGATTAGACATCCTTGTCATCATCAATTGTTGTGATGGAGCCCATGCAAAGTCGAATAAGGTCATATAACGAACCCTAATGCTAAAAGACCCCGTCTAGGAGAACTTGGAATGAGAAAATGGGTAGTGTGTCAAAACTCCCCTAACATCCAAGGCCAAAGGTAAGAAACTAGTGATGGGTTCCTAACCACTTGATCTAGGTGGGGGGGCAACATTATGTAAGGAATGGACACAACCTTGCAACCATGCGGAAGTCAGGCATCTACTAAGCATATAAAAGTATTTGTGTTTCCTCACATATATTATGTCCTATACATTCATGTCAAGGAAGATTGCACGATGCTTAACACCTATAATAATTGAGGCATGCCAAGAAAGGAAGTAATGGACCTATGGTGCAAGGTTTGGAGTAGTGTCACAAGATCTCTAATTTGTGAATGATCGCTTCTTGTATGTATAAGGTTATACATCCCTGAACAGGGTAGTGAAAGAAGATGGCAACATAACCTCGAAAATAATGCAACAATTAGTGGTATCCTCCCCATATTTCATAATAAATAGGACATCTAAATATTGAGCCATCTCTAGGAAATGGTATAACTAGACAATATTCTCCATTAGTGAGATATGGTGATTTGATTCAACTCATAAACATTGATACCAACCCACAACTAATCGATCAAAATCTTGAGGCCATGTGACCAATGGCATTAAATGTAATCAAGACAAAAATGACAACATCCTTCAACTATAAAAGGCACCCATGGTCCATTGTAGAAGATCATTTTTGGAACGAGAGTTTGAGGAAGGTAAATACATGTGACCTATATTTACTCCCAATATATGCCAATTTCCCACTGGCCTAATTATCTCTTCTTTCAGTGGGAGCAGATGACCACAAGAATCCAAAGAATCCCTCAAGGGAGGGTGACACTCAATAGAAATTTCGATGGATAAAACAGGCAAAGAAGCCTCCAAGAACCATTACCATATTATTCCATACAGGTCTAACGAGGCATTCTCTCCAAAGAGAAAAGGGCCAAATTAAGGTATCTCTCTTGTCTAGAAATGGATTCTCTCATGGTGTGAATCATTAGAAGGAAGAAAACAACCTTGAAAATGCTCCCAATGTATAAATGATAGGCATAGAACTTGGCTTGAATAATCGCTTACAAGGCAATCTATTTACAAACATATCATACAATGCATCATAATGGATTGGAATCTCTCCAAACTTGCCTAATATTTTGAGATCATTCTAGGCTTCCATACTTCAAGACATTAAAGAATGGTGGGTTTGGTAATGGTGTTGAAAAGATGCATCTTCATTGGAATGTCTTGAAAATGAAACTAGAAACACTAGTGCTCAAGCATGAAAAGAAAAGCATATCTTTGTTGGGTCAAGGATGGAAAGTGGGTCTCGTGTTAAATCTAGGGCTTGTGAAGTAGACCAACAAAGAGGTATATGTTGTAGTGATCTACACCTCACCATATATGGAAAATAAATATAAATCTGATAGTATTCACGATCGTATTGAAGATCATAATCTTATTCTTGTTCAAGTAAACCACTTCCCATATTTAGTTACAAAATCTAGTGAGGGCATCCAACTGCCTCTAAAACCCCTCAAGAGAGGAGGCAAAAATACTGTGTCGTCTACAAATCCTGGTGCAATCAAGACAAGGTGTAGAAGGAATCCATCATCAACATGTGTTCTATATCTAAGGTGTGTTATTTGTAAGGGGTAACTCTACTCCATAAGAGGGGACAAGGCTGTGGTTTAACCCTCCTTAGTCCTTTGCATTTTTTAATGCTGAGATAGTGAATTTACTGCTCTCATTTCATTGAGAGGCATTAGTTAAATTCATGTTCATGGTAAATCACATATTTCATATTTGTGGCATCATTTGGTTTAAGAACAACATTTTTGGAAGGGGCCTCAAGTAGTTTTCTATTGTAACAATGTAGCAGCAGAATACTAGTGCATAGCTACATTGGTAAGCATTCCACTAGCTTCTCTTGGTTTGGTGTTTATGTTCGATTCCTGCTTCTTGCTTTTATAGGAGCCACATTAGCGCTCCCACTTTGTATTGACATCATGGTACCACATGGTCCTGTTATCACATATATAGTAGCCGGGCTACCATACATTATTTTTCTGATTCCAGTACACTATTCATCCAGTTCCCTTACATTTGAGATGCTGAGATGAGCATCTATATTGGATCACTATCAGATTTTGGACAGCAATATATATTCCCCATGCCATGACTGAGTCTCAGGACACTCGGAGAGATGACCGATGTAGCCATTATACCATTTGTACAGAGCAGTCAGTAGTGCCCAGAGTTGCAGTAGCAGTTTCAGAGGACAGATGACGGTTCAGATGATGAGCATTCAGGTATATGACTCAGCAGGTATATTATTGTGTTATGGTTATATTGGTTTTATACTTATTCTTATAGCATGTCTTAGCACCTAGTATCATGATCTGGCGATCATATAGATATGTGGACCTAGTTGATCTTATTATATATATTATATTGTCCCTACTTAGACTTAGAAGTTCACTATTCATACTCATTGGTTTTACCCTCCTTAGGGAGAATAGAGGTGATCATTCCACCATACCTTGGCTTGCTAGTGTTGGCTCCATTATTCATTGTCTTCATCCATCCATTGCCTACCTTTTAGTTTATCACCCTGACTTACTACTTGACTAGTGACATGGAGGATCTTTTCCCCACTGTAGCCTCTGTATTGGATGAGCTTCCTTGTTTATTGTGTCTCGGCTCTGAGTTGGTGACAAAACTTACCTATGGTGAGTTGGAGTTCCTTGTGAATTCCCCCTAGTCACTAAATTTGTGTTGGCTAAACCTGAAACTTTTAGTGTTGCCATGAATACAAAATTTGGAAAATGAAATGCTATATCTTGTATGAAAATCCCGTTCATGCAATGTGTTTTTCAACACACATGAATGAAAGGCATGCCAAATGAAAATGACCATGAAAATAAAATGTTATATCTTTTGGAAATGTAAAATACCTAGGTAAACAAGCTGTCTGTGACACACCTAGAAGTGCTCAGGTAAACAAGTGCCTTAAAAAGACACCTGCAGCAGAAAGCCTAAAATAAATGTAAATCTATGCAATGTGTTTATAAACACACATAGATCAAGGCTATGGAAACTTCAGGCCCAAAAAGCAATGGAACTTAAATGCTATATCTAAATTATTGCTGGCCTCATTTGTATTATGGATTGTGCGCATCTATTAATGGTGAATAAACCCTCTTTGAACAACTCACCCATTTGTGAGACACTGCCATTCCCTGTGTTGTTGCTCAATCAGTATATGCTATGGTGTGTATTCCCTTTCCCTTTGCCAAAGTGTCACAAAGTTAAGTCAGTCAAGTCATCCCTTAGACTAGCCAGTTATTTTAGCCTTCACCCTTCACTAGCAAATTGATCACAGCTATGAAGTGAGTATGATCTTGAAAGTCTAGTCTAAGTAATAATAATAATTAATGACATTATATATTTGGATTTAGATCTCCAGTAACGATTACTTTGTGTTATAATTTCTATTTGAATAAGTTGTAGAGAATGCATTAACCTTTGACACTTTGTAGCAGCTTCTGATGATAGTCTGAGTTATATTTGGTCATGTTGACTTGGTCAAACCTAGTTTGACCAAGGTCAACCACAGGACATGAGATGGTTGGACCTTGTGATGATATGGATAGATGATATATGGTCTATGTACATGTACAGGATTATTCTATGCATCAGATACAGGTTTATGATGATGATTCATGGTTTACAACATTATTTGATCATTTACAGATTATTATTATTTCACCTGTTCCTGTATATTGGATATATTTTATGATCATGCAGAGACACATATGGTGTATGAGTACACATCTTGGATGGATTTGGACCTTTTGAGTCCAATGAGACAGTCTTTTTTCAGTTCCAGGCACTTATAGTGATGATTGAGCCTCAGTAGGCTAACCCAGTGTAGTTTTGGTCTGTCGGAGACCCTGTCAGAGCAGAGAGGATTTTTATTTGGTTGACCTAGGGCGTTGTGCTTGGAGGGGGTGGTCCAACCACTTGTTTTTACCATATTACCCCCCTCCCGGACACACTGGTGCCCTCACCTTGACAGTGCAAGCACTCTAGGAGGCAGTTTGGGGCAGTTTCACTCTTCCCGAGGCATTTCAGGATTGGTAGAAATGGCTATTGAGGAATTCGATTTGGGATACTGAGGCAATGTCTTGGCATGGGATGATCAGTGATGATGGATTGATGTCTTCCACACCTCCTCCATCAGTTTCAGCTTCATCAGGACCCGCATCCATCACTTATGGCACTATCTGATGATTTCTAAGGTCTTTTGAGGCCTACGATTTGTCCATAGAGGCACGATTTGGTATATTGATGACTATTTTATTATTATTGTGCTATGGGGATTGACCAAGGGTGGCTAAAATTACCCCTTGGACCCACCATAAGCTTCTTATTATATTTGGTCATCATGATATGGTGGGATTCCCCTCTTCTAGGGCGATTTTGTCCACTTATGTTATATTTTATGAGTGATCCATGTATTTTATTGTTGAGCTCATCTCAACCATTGATTAGACATTTGTATCTTTAATCTTAGCCACTCATTCAAAAAGTGGTTAGGATTTTGATGCCTCTCCTTCCTATTTAAAGGAGAGAGCTTCTCATTGTAAAGGGACTTGTGGCTCTGGATTATTGGAATAGAAAATTATTATTGCATCTATCTCCAGTGTTGTGGTGAATGTTTTTGGTATTCGTTCGTTGGTTCTTCCTTTGCACTGAGTTATTGGAGATCTTGTTTGCCACATCTTTTGTACCACGTTTTTTTGCATCTACAGGTGGAGGCCAATTTGCTTTGAGGAGGAAGTATTGGTAGGGGAAGACTCTCCCTACTTCTTCTTTGGATCTCTTCGTTGGTAACAGGGAGTATTACTGTCCCAGGACCTTCTATTCTATGTTATCATTGCATTTTACTTGTATTTCCTCCATACTTGACCTCTCTGATTGAAATCGATTTTCCTTGGATTGACAGGTAGAGGAGGGCGCACTTATGGGCTAGGGCATCAATTTGGCAAGCAAAATCAAAAATTTCTCATTTGATCTCTACGGGAATCTTCCTCAACATCAAATCATCTCTCTTCATCACTCAGGTATGATCTTAAGGTAAGTTCTATCTCCATGATCTATCCACTTGTCTAAAACATTTTAAACCCTAATTAATCAAAACCCCCATTTTTACAATTTTTCAATCTACTAAGATCTAGTGGCTTCTTCGGTAAGAAATTTAAAACCCACCTCTATAGTATCCACAGCATCCCGGATCTATAGTTTGGTGAGGATTGGCCTCCATTTGACCCTCTTCCCAAGGCACTTAGCCTCTCCAAGCAAGGGCGCACTTCCTGGTTTGGGTGAGTTAACCTAGATCTAGTAAGTGGGTAGTTGAGATTCCACTTGATTCGTAATCTACACATCCAATAACCTACCCCCAGATTGTCACTTTTCTGATTTCTACCTTGTGGGCCCTTTTCCACATTTTAAGGGATTTAATCCCCATTTTGGACCACTTGGTATCTTTAAACTCATATCTAGCAAGATCTAGCCATCGGATTTCCGTGAAATTGTAGATCCATACTCTCACTTGCTTAAACTACTTGGATCTAAAGTTTGGATGCCATTGGACTTGTCTTGATTCATTTATCCTACTTTTTAGCCTCCTTGGGTAAAGTTGCACCACCTTGGAGAAGTGAGTTGGTCCACTTCTAGGACGTGGGTACTTGAGATTTTAGTGGATTTGGAATGGGCATAATTCAAAACCTAGGTCTAGTTGGTCACTTCATCAAATCTTTCCTTGGGGATAGCATTCCTTGTTTTAAGGGATTGTGGTCCACTTGGGTCAAACCTTGAATCTCTAGATCTAGACTTATTCATCCATCAAACCTTTAATTTCCCACTTGTCTCATGCAATAGGAGTCATCAACCACAAGTTAACTTCACTTTGACTCCATTATCCCAATTCCCAAGGCACTGGTCTCTCTCCAAGTCAATTCGACTTTCCTAGATTGTTGGATCAACTTGTGGTTTGACCCTTGTGTGGTGAACTAAACCCTTTGATGTCATCATGTACCATGATCAAGCTTGTCACTTGTACTAGTTAGCCCCAATTCAACCCCTAAACTACCCTGCATTGGACACGGTTCCCAAGGCAGTGGATTTTCTCACATTGACTAGTACTTTAATCCTGGATCCTATACCAAATATCATAAGTCACTCTCACATCAACAATGAACCAAAGCTATACTCATTGAACCCCTTACTTATATTGTGACTTCATCCTTAGGTCTAGGATAAACCATACACCTTACTTCACTTAGTATTAACTTGATTTGGTGTCTTGGTTTTGATCTCTCCTGTCGGGTGTAGATCGGGTCTCCCCCTTTGTTGTATGGGCTAGATAACATGAAGCGAAGGTTGTCTCGACTGGCGTGACAACCATCTATTGGAGGTCGAGGTGATCGTGGTTGCACCTTTTGAGTTTCCCTTCCCTATTTCCGTCCATTTATGGATACATCCACAGGGGTAACTACAGTTTAGGTGATAACATGTCCCATTGACCTACTTTGGTGGTCATTTGTTGGACATTAAAATAATAATCTTATCTTATCTCCATCTAGCAGGTTGTCACAGAGTTATGCAAGACTACATAAACACATGCAAAGTCTGGCCACTATGTAGATATTGCCAATCTGACTATTAGTGGTTGTAATAAGAAATATCCCACTTTATTTGTGCTTCCTTTATAGTTCTTAGTCACTATGTTGAACTACTGCAAATAAGTAATAACTCTGCATTACTAAGGCAATGGACACTATGTTGAAATCTCAATAGGGTTACTCCAAAGATAATTTTGTTCTTTCCAATAAAAGCATAACAAGGTAAAGGATGACATGGAAAACTAGATTATTTGTGGTACTATAAACAATGTTAATTCATACATGTGGCAACTTATGTTGAATCTTTTTATTTGCAGCTTTAAAAGCATTTGCATGTGCAACTATTTTCTTCTCCTGTTTTCTTGCTTGTTTTTTCTTTGTTTGAAACCATCAACGTGCATTTGCATGGGTTGAAAGTACTAAGTCAACTTCAACCTATAGAAAGGTTGTTCAAACAAGTGTCAATGTTAAAAAAAATGTGTTGCATAAATAAACTACAAAACATAATTTACAATTTTGAAATGTAGATGTTATATCTAGTTTCTAAACACCTGGATAATTTGCAAGTTTCAGTATTTTGATTACTTTTCATCACATCCCATAATGTGGCCATCCCTATATTGTCTTTCAAAAATTGACAAAAATTACAAACTAACAAACATAGAAGAACACACAAGGACTTTGAGAGAACGTTCTTACAGCACATGAGCTGAAATTTGTTTATCTACAATCTAGACCCAGCACAAAGCTAATAATTCTTGCTCTTAGCTCTATGAATTATATAGTCATTATCACATCTCATCCCAAGGTCCTCTAGCTACAAATATCTCATAAAGTACAAGAATACTAAATTAATAACCATTTTTTGAAAATAACAGCATATAGGCACTAATTATAGCAATAATGCACCGCACCAAGAACAAAGTTGTGGAATATCATTAAAAGGATGACTTCAAGCTTCAATGAGATTAAGCAGCTATAAGACCGTCACAAGTGCATTAGGAAGATATATTTACATCTTGCAGTATAACATTGACCTCAAACATTAGCAATGAATAGATCTTATTCCCAGATGATGCAAATTAAGAAATCAGTTGCAAATGGGCTCCCCAAAGATGCCATGTTGTCATAAATATTTATGGAATTTTATGTAACACCAGATCACCAAATCCCTGAGTACTTGTCTAAAGTTTTAACACATGTTAATATTCATAAGATACGCAACAAATTTCCCAATGGGGTGATGGACCTTGTGATTGTGAGTGTTATCCTCTCCACTCCGGTTCAATTCCTAGAAGTGATATGTTGACCTATTAAATGAGTATGTTGTTGACAAAGCCTTGAGATTCTACATATTAGAGTTACCCTGGGTACCATCCCCAGAATGAAATTTCCCAGCAATTTCCTCGAAAATGTATTCTACATATACAAATTAAAAAAAAAAAGATACACAATGAATTTGAAAATTAATTAAAGTTTTAGAATGGAGTTTATTTCAATTCATCACAAAAAAAAGGAACACATATGAAAAATGAATACTCATGACTTGGTATGAATGCAAGCTTGTAACCAAATATAGGTCAAGCAAACAAGCTTAAATGATGGTAAGCTGAAGGAAACTTCCCTAGGTGATATTAATGAGAGACACCAACTACAGGTCCATTTCAGTAAGTTTAAAATGGGACAGGGAAAAAGAAAAGTCATGATAGGACATGCCCTTGCTCGATGCAGACAAGTGAGGAATCGATGGTGGCCTGAATTTATTGGCATTTACAAAGAAGGGGAGAATTGGATGAGTTAGAGATCCTCCTTGTCGAGCATTAAAACCTACATTCGCACCCTTTCCCAATGCGGGCAAGAGATAAATATCTTTAAGTTTTCCCTTTAAACTGGATCTTCAACTGAAACAATGAAAACATGCTATGCAGCAGGATATGGAACTAAAATTACTTCCTATGTTGACCTTTCCATTGCAGTTGTATAAAGAGTTTTAGGGGCTCAATATGCCCTTGCTAAGCATATATCTCAATCATCCCAACCAACAAAATGACATCTCTTACAAACATTTTATCAAACACATTGAAGGCATATTCAACACTTACACATTTTGCATACATGTCAGCAAGGGCACTCCCCACAATGACCTCTGAATCAAATTTAATTTTGATCAAAAGAGGATGGACTTGTCATCCCTACTCCAACATTTCTAGGTTGCTTTAGGAATTGTGGACACTATCCAGAGTGCTATGTTCAGGGACCACGTCGAACCCTAGAATTCGACAAAAGAGTTAAAAGCATTCTCTTCCATGCCCTTGTTGTCTGTCGTGTTATCTATGAATTAGTTTTCCCTTTGCCAATGCTTTTATTTTGGCGCAGCCGCACAAGAAAATAGCATATGTATTGAAGTTTGTAGTGAAACCCAATTTATTCAAAAACCCATTGCTTCCCTTAATCGCCCTTTATCTGATGCTCGTTGATTTCACAATTGAGTCCATTTTGGCATCTCTTTGCAGCCATGTCAATAATGGGATTTAGTTTTTTAAGCGGTCGGTGTATGAATTAGATATTGTTTTGTTAACATGTTTTGTTTATTACATTATAATTGGTTTTACATATATTATATGTTTATATAAAGGGTTTTTATATATATGTGTGTTTATAAGTTTTGTTTTGTTTACATTATAATTGTTTATATATATATATATATAGATATGCTTATCTACTATAATAATATTGCCATATATGATATATTGTTGAATTTCAATGTTTTGTATTATATAATTAATATATGTTTTTTTAATATTATAATAGGTGTTGTATATTGTGTTAGTTGACAATGCCATGTCGCTTGTTAAGGATGGCATGTTGCTTTTCATAAGTTATTGTTTGCTTATTTCCGTGTTCTATTATTAAGGCGTAGAGAGCAAATATTTGGTAGGTCACTGTAGGTTTGTAGGTATATCCACTTGAGATACTCCATACCCCTTCTACGTGAGAACCCAATGTCTAGAATTCAATGGATAAGTTTGACATCCATTTCTTCTGAGTAAGTGTTCTCTCATTAATTGACTCGAACCTTTTTTTCATGCATAGGGGGTCTCTCATGAATCCATCTATAGTGTTACAATTTACTAAATTTTAACACTACATATGGATTCAAAGACCCATTAAGAGGTCTCTAATTCTATCTGCACTGCTAAAATTTAGTAAATTGTAACAATTCATTGTTAAAATTGAAATTTTTCATTGTTGAGTGACACAATTAACGTCACTCGGGTCTCAGGTCTCTAAATCTATCTACAATATTACGATTTACTAAATTTTAACACTGTATATGGATTCGGAGATCCCCTTTAAAATGGTGTCTCTGAATCCACCTATAGTGTTAAAATTTAATAAATTGTACAAATTCATTGTCAAAATTGTAATTTTCCATTGTCGGGGTGACACAACTAAAAATGATTAACATAAACGACTAATTCATATTCTTAGTCATTGTTATCTAGCCATATTTATATTCCTGTGACTAATTAGTCGTTTGCGTTAGTCATTTTTATTTTAGTCACATGTTATTTAGTCGTATATTTTATCCTATGACTAAATTAGTCATTTATCTTAGTCGTTTTTAGTTGGCTCACCTAAAATTGCTCAATTTTAGTCGTTTATCCCTTGAAAAAACTGTGGTGACTAAATTTTTTAGTCGCCTAGTCACTTATCTCTCATTTTGTACTAGTGCATGAAAAACAAAGTTCATAGCTCGCTGGAAAGTAGCTCTAGCATTCTTCAATCCGAACGACATTTTACTATACGCAAAAGTACCACAGGAGCATATGAAATTTGTCTTATGTTGGTCTTCGGGTTTTATTTGAATTTGGTTATATCCCGAGAAACCATCCATGAAAGAAAATATTTCATGACCCGCACACGCATCTATGATTTGACTGATAAATGGCGTGGGATAGTTGTCTTTCAGAAAAGATTTATTAAGGTCCCTGAAATCTGTGCACACACGTATGGTACCTTGCTTTTTATCAACTGGGATTGGGTTAGATACCCATTATGTCATGTCAATAGGATAAATGAAGCCGGCTTTGAGGATCTTTTCAACCTCAATCTTAATGGCGACAAATTTTCTAGGATTAACTGGACGGAGTTTCTGTCGAACTGGTTTCACATTAGGATATGTTGTGATGACGTGTTTGGCGATGGAAGGGTCGATGCCTGGCATCTCCTCGTATGACCAGGAGAAAACATCGCGGAATTCCTTAAATAAGTTGGTGTACAAACTGATCTCTTGCGGGGAACAATTTGCGACAATAAAAATGTTTTCCACAACGTTCGTTTTGGTGGAAATATTGATCAGGATAGTTGTTGAAATGTTATCCATATTACCTTCAGTGAAAATCCCTTGTTTCGTTAAAGGGTTGATGGACAAGTCAACATTTCCACCGAGTCTCACGGAGAACTCCACATTCTTGATCTTGTTTAGATCTCAAAGGAAATAGGATCTGTGATGCATATGTTCTCAAGGTTGATCCAGATCTATCATAGCTTCCAGGATGGCTTCATCTGATGGTAAAGCTATGTCTAAACAATCGAAGGAATGGGTAGAGTCTATTTCCCATGCAGGTGCATAATCAATATATGAATTTGTGGATACTAACGAAGTCGAGATATAATATATCGCGGAGTTATGTGAAACGTGATAAGCCACCTCTGCAACAGATAGGGGCACAATTGGTTCCTCTTGAGTAGGAAGAATCCAAGGATATATTGTTTGAGAAACCGTGACGGCCTCCTTAGATGACATATTACAGTTACTCGTCGAACCAATATAATTCACGGGAGTGGGTAAATCAAAGGTTCCCATCAACGATGAGTACATACCTACTCCTAAACTCTCACTAGGCAGACGAGCCCGATCAATCCACGGGATATTTTAATCCGAAGGATTTGTATTTTTTTTTCGGGCAAAGGAGAGTTGGTCAATCATGACGATCTTTCCTTCATGGGAAAACATAAGAACCCGAAAAACAGATGAAGGAATGGCTTGCATTACATACGTCCAACTTATTCCCAACAACAAGTTGTAATCGAGAGAAGCATCTTCGACTTCCACCTCAACTAACACTACTTTTCCCACTAGTTAGATCTCAAAAGAGGGTAATATTCCATGTGGACAGAAGGATCTCCCATCAAAAGCGGTGAGTAATGTAACCGAATTTTAAATTTTCAGAATTTACTTCAATCTGATCTAGGATCTTAACTGAGAGAACAACATGTACAGCAAATCTACAGCATATCAATCATGGACACAATAATGCAAGCACACAAGAGACACAGAGTTTACTTGGGAAAAACCATAAAGGTGAAAAACCCCAATAAATTCCTCAGAGATAGATAGAGCAATGATACAACCCAAGCATAAGAGATAGACATCTCCTAGCAGCAGCTTCTCCTCCTCCACAAGTGCGCCACTCTCTCGAGAGTGTGAGAGAGAATAGAATATTTAAAATGAGAGAGACACACTCTCTATTTATACACTAACTTGACTTGACCTTTACTCAACTAGGTCGGCCTCAACTTAACCACTTAACATAATGCTGACTGGGCTGACACCCAATAGGGTGGTCTAATAACCCTTTGACCCACATGGCCTACCCCCAATAGGGTGGTCTAATAACCCTTCGACCCACATGACTTATACAGGGCCGACCCCAACAAGGTGGTCTAATAACCCATCAAGTATAAGTTACGACACTTACAATATAAATGACGACACTTCCGTATAGAGGAATAATAACATCTCTATAGGAATACAACCACGTTCGTATAGAGGAATAATAACATCTCTATAGGATTACAATATACATATATGTGAAATACATTCTGAAGTTACATATACATCAACACCAAAGGGTATAAATCCGGAGAGCCTAGGGCTTTCCAACAAGAGATAGACATTATGCACGTTGACGCGCCTTCATCCACTATTGTTCGTCCAATGGTTTTTGAACCACGGACTACTTCGATTTGGAAGGCCACGTGATAGGGAAATCGAGGTTTGATATTTGACATATCAAATCTAGCCAACATACTTGAAAAATCCATACTTCCTATTGCTGCTAAAAGTGCATTTCACTGCAATGGGAAACTTTGTAGGACTTCTAGAGCGGACATAAAACATGGCATTTGGGCTAGGTCTTCCACAACTGAGTAGTTAGGAGCATCCCGTGCATTAGGGTTGTGCATTGCCCGTTTATAGACACCTTTCGGTATCTTCGGAATAGGATCTACAGGTCTCTCTATATGAAGAGGAACATATGACTCAGGTATTTCTTTGTCTTTCTGCGGCAAATACGGGGTATAATTCTTGGCTCTCGTATGCAATAAAGCATGTGAGTTAACCATATTTATATAGGATTTATCAACCTGTGTGGCACGATGAGTGCCCCCAGTATTAGAGCTGCTAGAAGCTGGGTTTTTTCCTTTGGGAAAAGGATCCTTTAGGACGACTGGTTTCTTTTGGTTCAACAGCTTCTGGGCTTCGTTAATAAGAGGATATTGATGATTCAGGTGATCTTCTTTACAAAGTTTGCAAGGAAAATTCACATTATTCTTTTCTCTTTTTCCCTCCTCGGCATTTTCAGTGGTTTTGGGATTTTGTTGGTTTCCTTCCCCTTTCTTGCCCTTTTTCTTATTGTTGGGTTGCTGAGGACCCTTTTGATTTGACTGCACATTTTGTACAGTTTATCTTTGTGAAGGGGAAGATGAAACCGTAGTTGCTTCCACAGCAGAATGCTTTATCGAAAGTACATGGACTTGCTTAGTCAAAGATTCTAAAGCAGATGACTCAGATGAACCTACAATGCCATCGACATGTGGTCTAGTTTTAGGTTTACCAAGATCGATGTTTAACCTAGGTGCATCTGGAATAATTTCATAAAGGATATTGAACTGAGTGTAAATCAAGTCGAGTTGCTCGGTCCTTAAAATGGATTCCTCTTCAGAAGTAACCCCATAAGTTGACACATTTTTGGATATGTAGAGTAACAATGATTTTAAAAACGACTCCAAAAGAAACTCTAGGGGAATCTTAGCTTTAATGAGTTGTTTCTGTCTTCTCCACTCCTGAATGTGATCAAATATATGAGTAAATTTATTCTGTCTAAAAGTAGATAGAAGGTTCGTGCTGGCCTCATCCTGGACGAGAAGTTGGAAATGGTTCAGAAAAACTATCGCTAAATCATAAAAGTTGTTATAAGTTGTGGCTGGTAACTTGATATACCATTTGGCTGCAACACCAATCAAGGTTATTTGAAAGAGTCTCAATCGAATCGAGTCATCATTCAACGAGTTAGAGGAGTACTACAGATGAAATGTTGTGACATGGTCCCCTAGGTCTTCACCAGTTTTTCCTTCAAACTTCGGAATGTTTGAAGGGAGTTTGATAGGGACCGGAGGCAAAGAAGGATTATGTCGCACTAGGTCATTCATTAATTTTGAAAGATCTGGAAAATTCAATGTTTCGAGAAAATCTAAGCGAGGCCTTGCCGATGGCATGTGAGTTTGAGGAATATGGTAAGGGGAAGAACCTGAACCATGAACTCCAAAAGGTTGGTTGGGGTTTCCCCTAGCCATCGGTTGTGATGAAAATGAGTTTTGGAAATTACTCCATCCATAAGCGAACGGATTTCTCCCTTGTGGCCTAGTCCATTGTGGTTGAGTATAAGTACTTACAAACAGAGTAGAAGTATAAGTGTTACTTCCTCCTCCGCCAAAAAGTGAGAAAGGAGTACTCCCTACAAGCATATTAGAATTTTGAACGTTTGAAGATTGTACATTGAATCCTGTAAAGAGATTATAACTCGGCAATTGTGCAATAAAAGGGATAGGAATCGAGCCTATAAATGGTGCTGAAGGGGGAATGTGGCCTCCAAGCCAAGGGAATCCTTGAGTAAAAGGAGTTGAACTAGCGTTACCTTGGAACTGTTGAAGGAACGAGGAGGAAGTAGACGATACCATAGGTATCCCAGTAAAAGGGACATTAGATGACCCAATAACTGATCCAAAAGGTATAGAGGTTGAAGCAACCTGAGTGCTAGACGACCCTAAGGATCATGTATTGAATCTCAAAGAGGTGCTCGGAGCTGGAAACATATGCAACGAACTGGGTATCAGAGTGTTTATATGTGGGGGAGACAAACCTCCCAACCTAATAGCTGATGTGGGAGTGTGTGGAACTCCCGATCCATCCCCTATATTGTCCATACTAAGTCCATATGTAAATCTATATACACTTAACTCGAGTAATCCTAAAGAAACAACTCTCTCTAACATTGGATCGTTCGATCCTGTTAAAGGAGGGTTGAAGTGTCTCACAAAGTCTTCAGTTGGAAAATATTCAACCTCGACAGTCTAAGGGACCGATGAAGTTTGAGAAACGAGTTGAGGTTCCCTAGGTGGTTCAGTCATATCAGTTGGTTCAAAAGAACCTCTTGAATTTCTTCTACGCCGCTAAGGTTGCGGTGGGGGCTCCACAATGAGTGGAGGAAGGTTTCTCAACCTTCTTGACCTACGAGGAGGTTGGTCTTCCACAGCTACAACAAAAATATTCTATGTAAACAACCTAGGGCCAACTAGAACAAAAAGTGAACACACAGCGCACTGCTAAAAAATTCCTATAGTAGTCCAAACCAGACAAGCAGATGAACCCCCAAAGGAAAGTCTAGGATGATTAGGGCCCAGAACAAACCAATGAAGTGATGAAGAACAATTATATGAGGTCCATGGTACAGTCACGATGGGGCCAAGTGTTGGAATCACCCAACCACATTCCCAAATAGTTGCAGAGGATTTCCGCCCAGATTTGTCCTAGGTGAAGTGAAAATGCCTTTTCACTATCACCTGTGTAGAGCCCTAATGGTCAAGATACTAAGGCTACCAACAATGTAGAAAGAGTCTGGGGGACAGTCGTAGGTCGAACTAACATGCATGGGCAGGGTTACTAAGCCCGAAATCCAAAACGAACCAAAGGTACTGGTGGATCCCCATACGGGTATCAGTTCTGGTAGATGCTTGATTGAAAAGTGGAGGGATATCCCCAACTAATCAACCTCACACGACCTCGTTCTTGACTCTAACTTGAGTGAAGCTTCCCGACACACCTTCCACAAAGGTGGATTTACCTAGTGATAGTCCACTACGATTTGAGTTTAAATGGTTTTGGATATTTAAAGAAACTAGTCCAAAACACTAGCCTAAGCTAGTTGGTGCATGTTCCCTAGAAAGAAAAGTTGCTATTAAATTTTAACTTTTAATGTTCTTTTTAGGGCTATTGTTTACTCAAAAGGAGTGTGTGTGTGTGTGTGTAAGATGGTTACAACTGAAAAGTAAAGTGTATACATAAAAATGCAAGTTCCTCTCACTATTTTTCTTTTCGCTTATCTTTCAAAATCAAAAAGTTTGCAAAGTAAACCTAAAATTGACTTGAATATATCTTTTTTTTCTTTTTCAATGAGTTAGTATATGCAACTAAAATCTACTTTGAAAAACAATGCTTTGCTTAAAAGAAAAGTACTTGTCCTTTTTTTATATTCTTTTAAATGAAAGAAATAACAACTAAATATGAACAAGACAAGAACACTCAAGAATGCAAGTATAAGATGACTGTACCTAAACCTATAAAACTCAGAAATCTACCATCAAAAGCGTCTGAAAATAACAAATCTAAGAAGTTTCTTCAATCAAGTAAAGAACTAACTTTGGTATAGAGACACTATGAAATCAACTGATATAAAGAAGAAAGGAAGGGTTTAATCCAGACATCAAATTGTTCTTCAACAAATCAGTGATCATAAGGAAATCATTCAAGCGTCCACTAATCAAATTTGCACTTGAAAGACCTAGGTATCCTTAACAAGAAAATGAAAACCAAGTAGAATATTCTCATAAAAAGAGCAAAATACTCAATCAAAACCTACAAACGGGTCCAAATGGTCCAAAACTAAGCAGACAAAATCTTCCACAAACAAAGCAAAGACCCAAAGCTTAAACCTTAGGAGGAAGTCAATTCCTACAGGAAAAACCGCGACCATGAGTGTAGCAACACGCGGGTGACTTGTAGGTTCTTATACAAGAAACTCACTGGTAAGAGGAAAAAGTCGCGACTGTAACTAATGACAACTTGTGGATCTGCTTCAATAAAAATAAAAATAAAAATAAAATCTCAATAAAGACCAAGTCGGAGTCTCAAATAGGGGTCTAAATACCCTGTAAACTCTCACAGAGAACTAAAGAACAAATTAAATTGAAGAAAAACTACCCCAGAACTCCCAAAGCAACAAAAAGAACTCCCCAGTGGATTCGTCAATTCTGTTGTTCGGTAAATTAACCTATGATTGAAAAGTTCAAAGATATCATCAACATACTATTATTAAGGTACAGAGTCTAGATGACAAACAAGTACAACATAAAGAGTTTCTCTAATTAAGAAAAGTTAGGGTTTAAAGCCAAAGAACATACCTAGACATATGAATTTTGATCCAAGCTTTAAGCTTTATTCCTCCGATCCACAATTCCAAATGATAAACCTGTAATACATAAAAGAAAAAAACTTCCTCAAATATTTTGACTACAAAAAACATGAATAAACTAGCATGAACTCATATATAAAAGAGATATGATAGATTCAATCAACTAGATTCACAAAGTAGACAAGCTATTTTATGGGAAAGAAAACTTCTTGTATTATAATCATCAATGGCAACCAACTATACCTGATCCGTAACCTGCACTCTTGAAACTTGATCATGGGCCCCTTGCTCCTCTTCCTTCAATGGATATTTCTCTAGCATTTCCTTATCGAAAATGGTTCTCCCATTTCTCAAGTCCCTCTCCTTGTATTTATAGCAAGGTTAAGAGGATAGGCTTGAAAGGTAAATGGTTGGGGAAGTTATGGTAGTTAGGATAATTGCCATAACTAATCCCTAATCAATATTTTAATTATTTTTTTGTGATTTTTGGAGGTACCCGCGAGTATATCTCTTGACAATAGGCGAGTAACTCGCAAGTTTAGTGTCAAGCAACTAGTGGGTGCAACTCTTTAGGTAATAACTTCGGGTTGTCGGTGTAAACTCTAGCGGGTGACCTACGAGTTGACCAATATAAGAGTCGCGGTTATAGCTAAAAATAACTTCACAAAATAGCTAGAATAAAGAAGATATTGTAAGATTTGGATCCAAAGCATCTCTAGTCAATGAGGCTCTTCCACCCATAAGGTCCTTTTGTGTGACCGACAACGCATTGTGGTCACAGACAGAGAAGTGCCAATCTGACTAATAACAGGATGGTTTATTTTTGGTGAATCGATATTGACAGAGGCTTCTTTATCCCAGAAGAACTTCATCATTCTTTCAAATCCTTCACTAATGCATGTGTGTACTCATTTCCTTTGATACCGCGCTAACAACCTCATTTTTTATAATCCTTGTCAATCCTTATTTTTCTTCATGTATATCGACTTCGATTTTGTCCAACCTTGAGTTTAGATTTTCGATAATCTTCAAATCCTAAGTTTGGTTTCTTTCCATTTTCTCCATTCAGTCATTTATTTCGGACATGGACCTAATACATGGAGGAGTGTGTCCTTGGCCAATTTTTCGCTATAGGCTTGGAATAGGATCAAAGATCAAAATTTGGAGGAGTGTGGTTCTCATGTAAGATTTTAATCTTCCTTTGACCTTTTTTTTTTCTTTTTTTTAAAATAATAATTGTAATAAATACAATTATTAAATAATAATAATAATTATGACTATTATTAGAAGTTTAATAATAATAATAAATATATTATTATTATTATTATTTCAATGTGGTTCACAACCTCAGAGAGGAGTTGCTACGTCCACGGGAAAAGTTCACAAGGGAACCCGATGGAGACATAAAGTGAGGCCTTTATATATCAATTCATAGCCACCCGGGGATTTGATCCTGAGACCTTCTATTTACAACTCAGAGTTCTCAACCACTTGAGCTAACCCATCGGGTTAATTATTATTATTATTCAATATAATAATAACATATTATAATATTATACAATTTTTTTACTTTGGTTAAAAAAATTATACTAATTATTATTATTATTATTATTTTGAATGGTTAGACTTAGGGTTTTAAAACGCGAGAATGGTGTGGGCTTAGGTTTGGAGGTGGACATGGAGCGTGTGTAGGATTTGTGGGAGATTGGCGTGGTTGCGGATGGTCTGATTGGAGTGTGGAGGGATAGGGGGTGTGCAGGTGGATGAGGAGTGCAGGTTTTGAGAGGAGTAAGAGGACTATAGGCATGGGATAGAAGAGGAAGCATGGATAGGGATGCATGGAGCAAAGGTAAGAATTGAGCCGTGAGGGGAAAATAGGGATAAAGGAAGGGATGACAGATATTTGGGAGAAGTGGATGTGCGTATATAATGGGGGAATGATGGGGGGTGAGGCTATGATCTCGAGGAAGGGAGAGCGTTGTAGATGGAGCAAGAGAAATGGTGTGTGGAGGTAGTATTGTTAGCTGAGCAGTGTGTGGGAAGTAGGGACAGAGATAAGCGTGGAGGAAAGAAATTTAAGGGAGCACACAGGAGATATGTGGTGAGGGTGTGGATATGGGAAGGCGTGAGGGCGTCGCAGCATGAAGGAGATGGAGGAGAATGCGTGTGAAGAAGGAAAAAGGTAGTGAAAAGGGATAGCGTGGATGGAAGAACGTTGAGGGAATTGGGATATTGATCAAGGAGAAGGATACACGTGGACTGAGTGAAACAATGGGGAGTAGGAATGGGGAGTGAAATGGAGTGGAACGGGAGGGAGTCTTACAGGCTGTGTAGTCATGAAATGAATAGGATGTAGTGTGTGGGGAATAAGGTGGCGTAGGGTTGGTGATGTGGCGTTGAGAAGAGGATGCAGTGTGTGTGGAGGAGAGATGTACAGTCGAAGCAGAGTGAAGACGTAATGATAAGTGGCATATTGGTGGAGGTGCAGGCTAGAGGGGTGTAAGTGCTAAGCTGGGCGAGGAGCGTGGAGTGATAAGGAGGGAGCATGGAGGGCGTGATGAGAATGGAGTGAAAAATTGAATGAGGAACCGAATGAGACAAAGGAGATTAATCGTTCTGATACCATATGGAATATGAAAACAGTTCATGTCTTAAAATTTATAATTGAATAAAATGATGGCGAGATGAATATTTTACAAATGATGGCCCGCTATTTATATGGTTAGAGGATCTATTTTGAGGAGTCACGTTCTCTTAAGTCTAATAATAATTATTATTAATTAATGATTATTAACTTGTATTTATTTATTATTTATGTTTGTAACACACAACAACAATAACAATGTGCAAAAAAAAAATTAATTATTGCATGAAATATTAATTTTCAATTGTTTTGTTGCAGAAAATAAAACAGAATGGAACTTATTCAGTACATAAGACATGATGGCAAGGAAGAAAATTGTTGATCGCAAATTTTGTGAGTACTTGTGTTTTCCTTTCTCAAAATTCATAGTTTTTGTTCTTTATATTTTAATTATGCCAGGCTTGTCCTTGGGTGTCTTCTAACAAGTTCTAAAATACAAAGAAGAGTCATCCAAATAATTGATTGGCATTGGGTTAAGTATGGGTTGTGATTATATGTTGTGGTATCAAGAGTTGATTGTGCAATTTGTAAGTAGTTATGTTGTCTTACTTTTCTCATTTTATAATTAATAGAACAACAAGAAACCTTTATATTAAATCTATGACTTCTCACAGTGTTTAAAATTTGCAGGAAACAATGTAGGAGAGCCAACATAAGAGTTGTTGAGAGACAACCTGAGGAATGGCTTTCAAAGAATGTGTATCATTTATGAATCACTTATTCCTATGGTATGCTTTATGATTTATTTTTTTATAAGTTCGAAATTCTATTAAATTCTAGCTAACTGTACAAGGAAAAGAGAGCCAGATGGATTCCAAATAAGAGTCCAAATGTTTGTTGAAAACAATGAAGTTCCATAGTTTGGAAAAATTGAGACATATGTCAAGCTACCAAACCAACCACTAAATCAAAGAGTTTTGAGTGTTTTCCAAGATCCCCCATGGGCTAGGGGTTATGGCCACAACACTAGACATAGAAAGATCAGACCAAATAACATAAACAAAACTTGATTTAAAGTTGTCCACTCATTTTAAAACTATTCATCATCTGAAATGAAAATGAGGGGAGGAGTAGGTTGCTCATTACTTGGGAAATATTTTTTGGCTCCCGATGTCTCGCTAGGCTTGTCCTTTGGAGGAATATGGTAAAAAATCAACTGAGCTTCTTGAGGATTCTTCAGGGCATGGTAGAAATATTTACCAGTTAAATCATGGGAAAGGGCATTTAGTTAGGGATTAACCCTGGCATCTGATTCCACGAGCACCTGAGTAAGACGATGAATCCAATTCTCTACACGTTCCATGTGGGCATGCAGTATTAGGCCTTCAGAGTCCTCCTAAAAATGCCCCCCCTCATAGTCTAAGATCTCTTTCCCTAGAAAACCTTTGGTGTACCAAAATAAACCCAGAGACTTTGTATAACAAGTCTCCCTAGTGCACGTGGATCTTGAATCCTCCACCATTATCCCCAATTCTTCCACCAATTTTCCTTACTTAGGCCTTCGACAGCGTCCCTGAAGACAATTCTCCATATCATGAATATGACCTTGAATAGAAGGGGGGACCAAAATATCGAAGCAGGAATTTGCTTTTTCCTTCTCTCGAACAACATGAGCCATGTGCAAGAGGTGAGACCAAGAATGGTCTTTTACTAGGTGTGCTTGGAGCGAACCATGTTGGAGGAATAACTAGGAGTGGTTCCAAAGGAATGAGAGTAGGTATTGTAAGGGAATGAAAGATGACAAACCAGAAATGAGGAGAAACGAAAGAGCGAATGGAGGTGAATGAGGATACCAATATTTTGATAACCCATTCATTGCTTGAGCATATTCATTGGCCATTTCATTGCTTGATTTAGGCCCATACAAAATTTAGAGAGGGACATGATAGCCATGAATGCCAAAGTAATGACCAGATCATGCAGAGGGAAATTGTATAGAGAGATGCAGTCTCATTCGAGCGAGTTGTACTTTCCAAACCGAGACATGATGCCTGCTAAGAGTAGGCCACCAATCTTTATTATAGCCTTGAAATACCACAAGTCTAGTGGCCATCCTTGCCTATTTCCTAGTGTATGTGTCATAACCCAACCATGTGGCCTTGCATGGAGTGACACCCTACGTGGGGAAGAATATATTGCTGAATGATTATATAACATTCTTCTTTAATACTAGAAGAGTGAATGTTTGACCAACTGTTATTAAGTTCATGTAGTTGAAGTTCCAAGCACGGATTATCCAATTTGTCTGTGAGCTTAAGTTAGCGTCCCTCTTTTCATGATGGGTTATGATAGCAACTTCCTTATTTATGATCACCTTGAGAGGTTCCAACTTGGAGTGTAGTCTCCAACTAGGAGGAACCCTTCTATTGGTTGAACCACTGAGAATCCGAGATAGGATGTGAACCATAAGTTTTGAATCGCCTTCCACAATGAGATGGTTGAACACTTCTTGGTTGAATATATGTATGTCCTGAAGCATGGAATATAGTTCAGCTGCATTATTAATGCCAATGCCTAGTGGACCCATGAAGATGCATAGAATTTTCCCAAAATGGTCTCTAAAGACTCCACCAAAGCTCGTCGGGCCAGGGTTCCCGTTGCTTGCCCCATCAAAATTGAGTTTGGTGAAGCCAAGCTCTTGAGGGGACCAGGAAAAGGGGTTGAATATTGAACTCAGGAAGGCATGAGGGAGGGACAAAGGTGCAGGAGATGAGAGGCCCCAAGCTCAAAGAATAGCGATGTCTTCGGGATTACTTTTCTAATCATCCATAGTCCAGGGTTTAAGAATAATAGTTTCACGAATGTCAGAATGAATATTATTCCATAATTGATTAGGTTGGAGACTAGAGTTTTGGAATATACACATGTTTTGGTCTTTCCAACTTTCCTAGAGAAGGAACTGGGGGAAGAGTTTTCATATATGATTGACAATGTTGTTACTCAAAATTTGTGATCGCCAGTTTTCTATAGTTTCTGACACTTTCCCTCATGAAATCTTGTTATCTGAATATGCCTGTGCCCTTGTCCCATAAAGAGTTGATGAAGGAAAAAGAGTTGAACAGGTGTTCCATTTCTTCCACATAATTGTTTCAAAACATACATTTGGATGTTCCCTCAAAGCCTCACTTGGAAAGATGATCCCAAGTGAAAAAATTTCCTCTAGTGACCAACCAGAGAAAAGTTGAGACTTTTTCCATTTGGCCAAAGGTGCAAGGTCCATATCTATTTCCGTAGTTGTTCACCAAGACTATTTGTTTTCCCATCCAGAGAGAGTAAGCTTCTTTGATATTGTATGTGCTCTAATTATGATAAACCCATCAAAGAATATCCTACCCGGTGAGTGAGGAGAACCTCCTGGATCTAAAATCCTACCTAAAATCATCCCAAGGGAATTCAAGGGGAGGTTTGGGCAAAAGGGGATTGTCCATCTAGGTGTGCTATTGCTCAGTTGTTGTTGATGGGATCTAGAAATTGGAGACTAGCTAACCGAAGGAGTTGATAGATTCCTGACGGAAGGAGTCATTATTCGAGAAGTGGTTTAGCCTTGATATTTACTTCCAAGAGTCATCCCAAAAAAGAGTCGTATTCCCATCTTGAATTTCCTAGAATGTGTGCTATTAGATCAGGGATTTTCTATGCCATGCTACATTCCAGATGAGTGAGCCCGAACAAGTTCCTTAAAGGCGTATGAGGTCCTAATAATTGGTGTTTGGAGCATACGTCATATTCCAAACCTAATCCCAAAGGGATGAATGATTGGAGAGCCATATCCACCAATTTTTAGAATTTTAGGCTTTGTTATCTTATTCTAGATCTCCAGTACCAAGTCCACCATGCAATTTCGACAAGCAAACCTTGTCCCAATCCACCAATGCCCATTTGCATGATTTCCCTTTGGATCCTCCCCAAAGAAAATTTATTTGAAGGATATGAATTTCATTTAGGATGTATTTGGGTGCTGCAAAAATAGAAAAGAGATAGGAGCTCATACTATGAAGAATAAATTTAAGAAGAGTTAGGGGACCAGCCAAGTTGAGAGAGCGAAAAGTCTAGCTTGAGAAGCGTTTTTCCCTTTTGTCTAATAGATTGGACCAGGACGATTGTTGTATAGCTAAATCAATGAGGGGAGCACCCAAATATTTGGAGGGAAGGGACCTTCACTAGAAAAGGAGCAGTCTAGAAATTCTTCCTTGCAAGGCTAGAGGGGTATTGAAGAAGAAGATTTTTTATTTGTCTTGATTTAGGGAAATCCTCGAAGCCTCCAAGAAGGTTTGAATAATAGATTTTATTGTGCGATCTTCCTGAAGACTGGAATTCACAAGTAGTAGAGTGTCATATAAAAATTGAAGATGAGAGGCTGCTAAATCATCATTTTTTGGTCCAGGATCATAAAGGAATCCCTCCTTAATCACATTTTTAAGAGATCAAATAAGCCCTTCACCCATAAGTATGAAGAGGAATGGGGATAGGGGGTCTCCTTGTCTAATTCCTCGAGACAAAGAGAATGTAGGAGAAGAGGATCCGTTCACCAGGATCAAAACTAAATTTGACAAGGTAAGAGCAAGGACCCATTGAATCCAGAGCGGGGAGAATCCAAAGGCAAGAAGGGAGCGTTCGATGAAGTTCCAGGAGATTTTGTAAAGTATTTTGAGAGATATAGCTTAAGAATCACACATTCTTTATTTTTAATCTTGAGAGAATGGATAGTTTCATGAGCTAATACGGTACCATCTAAGATCTGACAACTCTCCACATAACTCGATTGCTCTTCCAAGATCAAGTAGAGAAGACTATGTTTGAGCCTATTTTCAATAGTTTTGTGATGATATTCAAGATAAAATTATAGAGAGAAATGGGATGAAATTTACCTAGATGGGAATGGTTCTCTTATTTGGGCATAAGTGTGAGGAAGGTAGCACCGAAATCAAGAAAAACATTCAACCTCGATCTTAACTCTTCTACACCCTCCCAAATGTCTTGCTTCACAATTTTCCAATAGTGATGATAGAAGTCGGTCGTGAAACATCCTGGACCTAGGGATTTTCTAGCTGGCATGATCATGACCACTCCTTCTACTTCCTCCATTGATATTGGCCAAAAAATACTTTCATTTTTCTCCTCGATGACCAAAAATTGAATGTTCTGGATGATTTTGTTCATGGCATCTTCTCAATTGATGTTTTATTCTTAAAGAATTCTGTAGAAGAAAGAAACCAATTACGTCTTAATGTCCTCATGATTAGAGATTCGTTGACCCTTATCTGAATGGAGATAGGAGATTCATTTTTTATGACGGTGTTGGATCATAGAATCATGGAAGAATTTGGAGTTCTTTCTCCTTCCTTGAGCCGTTTGATGCGGGATTTCTGACGCCAAAGGGTTTCCTCCTGAGATAATCTCTGATTAATGCTATTTTGTAACTCTCTTTATTTTTGGAGAAGATCACCGGAGTACCCCTGATATATTGCTTCTTGTTGAATGAATATCATATCCTCTTCAATTTTACATCTATCCTCAAAGATGTTGTTGAATATGTCCCTGTTCCATGTCCTGATATTTCCTTTGATGTATATTCGACGTTGTTGCAGATGGTACATTCTGGATCCATAATGTTGAGGTGCTTCTAACCACCATTGGGATATGGATTCCATGAATTCGAGATGGTCCAACCATAATTTCTCAAATCTAAAAGGTCTATTGCAAGGATTATCTACAAGATTGATTTCAAGGCTAATTGGCCAGTGATCTGAACCATCACCAAGGAGAATGTTTGACTCAATAGAAAGTCTTAGGATCACAATAGGAGAGGCTACAAGGAAACGATCAAGTCGAGAGGAAATTTGTTGGGATTTGCCTCTCTTTTTGTTCCAAGTGTGTATGCCATGCTTTGATTCAATATCAACCAAATCAAGGCTCAGAGTAAGAGCACGAAAGGATTTGCTAACTATGTCAAGTCTAGATATTCCTCCTCTTTTTTTTAGAGGTGAGGTGATCATATTAAATTCACCCCCAAGATATAGGGTTTAGGATCGATGAGATTTTGGGTCCAACTTAAGGAATTTAGAAATTTTGGCTTGGATTCTAGGGTGGGTGGGGCATATATGTTTGGCAGGACTCCAGTAGCATCAAAACCTAGGATATGAAAAGAGGGTGAGAGAGAGTATGTCGTGTCAAAGAATTTGGATAACCAGATAAGACTTAGATTCCATAGGATAACTAAAATCCAGTCATCCCTCTAGCATCCAAGGCAATGGAATGGCATCCTCTCTAGAAAAAAGGAGCATTTTTTTGGAGAAGTTCTACCAAACATTTGGTTTCTTGCAATAGGACATCATATGGGTATTCCTAATTAATCTTTGATCGAAGAGTACACTATTTATTCTTTCCATAGAGACCAAAAATATTCCAAGAGAGAATATTCATAAGGAAATTTAGTGGGAAGAAGAGAAGGATTGGATCCAGTCCAAGATAGATCTATGATTATCTGATGTTGTGGGATATTCCTGGAGCAATGATAGTTTGTTATTCATCCTCTTTTTTCCTCTCTTATGCTTCCCATGGAATGTGAGGATGCTTGATTGGGTTGGACCTCCATCAGGATTTTGGATGGTTATGGATCGAGATTTTTCTTTGTTGATTTGGATGTTGCTTCTTGAAGGGCCTTTTTGATGATTGGGATTTGAGATGAAGGTATCACTTGAAGATCCCCTCTATTGTTATCATATTATTATTTTCATATTTGTCATTCAGGTCAAGTTCCTTGTCCACTTCCTCTATTTCCACTTGACCTTCTTCCCCCATTGTACTATCTTCCGTTGGATCGATTTTCCTCCTTTTGACTTGAACCAAGTTAGGAATCTTCGAAACTAGGATTGAGCCTATTGGATCCTAAGTATCGACTTCCTCCATAGCCATTTCAGCATATTCTAATGCATTGAACCAATTATTGTGCACAATGGATTGAACAGGATCATACTGAATGGGTTTTTTGGGGCCTCTTTGTTGGTTCTTCACTATAGAGAATCCATTGGGATTGGTTTTTATGGGGGAGGAACTATTGGGAGATTTTTACTAGGGGACAGTCCTGGTAAATACATCCATTCTCATGGAATTTGTAGCAATGAAAGGGAATATGTTCATAATCTAGGATTTGTATCCATTCTTAATCTTGTAAGATAAGACAGATAGAGTCTAGAAGGGGTTTTGAAACATTCATATTAACACAAATATGAGAAAAGGAAGTGTACCTACCCCTTTTTGTTGCCTATGAGAGATTTATGACTTTTCCCAAAGTGTTTCCTATACCCATAAGGGTTTCCTCTTCCCAATATGTAGAAGTGAATATATCCTAACCTAGACTGGAACCTCTAAAAATATTCTTATTCTGGGTTGAAATTGTCCTTCTAGTATCTCATGAATAGCCCTGCATTCTTTAAGAAGTATGGGCCTTGACCTACCACTCACTCCTGCTCCTCCGGGTTAGAAAAGACAGTTGTGAAAAATACCTTGGAACCCAGCATGAGGTCTATTTCACTTTTCGGCTTCATTTATTTTCTATCCATCCCATGAGATATTTCTCTTTGGACCAAAATCCCTGAAATTTACATATCAAAACATGATCATGCATGTGTTTGTAATAAGCATTGAGATTACTCAAGGTTACCTCCAAATGTGGTATTGAGATGGCTATAGGTAAGCAACCTTTGGGAAAATGTTTGGTTGGATGTTTGGGGGAACCGAGTGACTGAGTTGCTTTCACAAAAGATTTATTCTAATCTTGAACAATTGGAGCAACGTCCAACATAACTTTTCTTTTTTGAGGAATTTTCCCTAGGGAAATGGGAGTCAAAGTTTTTGATGCAGATGAGGGAGAGAAGGTATCATCTCGATAGGATGGTATGCCACCCCCTCCTGGTAGTGGAACCATAGGAGAGATCAAAAGGAGATCGTGGATTTGCAGAGCTAAGGAGAGAAAACCCTAGCCTAAGTCACTATGGTGCTAAAAGTCATGAATCGACTATTTATTTTCCGTATGATTTTTTATTTACATAATCATGTATATGATTTATTTTTGCAATATGCCCACTAGGGTTACAACTTACATAATCATAGACAATCATTTTAAAACATACAACTTGCATTACATCCATATATATATATATATGGATGTAATGCAAGTTGTATGTTTTAAAATGATTGTCTATGTGTTACACCTAAAATCCTACCATCATGATGATTCAGTGTATACACCCCTAAAGTTCATTGGCTAAGTCATTTACCTGGAAGGGATATCATTGCACTTATGCTAGGTTTTGAGAGGTCGTCACAGGATGCACTCATGCAACCTACGACATCGCATCTTGCTCTATTGCAGGGTGTGATGAAGTCAGTTAATGGACAAAAATAGGCCTTTCGAGCTCATTCTCGAAGCCTGCTGACTTGTATCCTTATCCCTGACCTCTTGGGGGAGCTGGAACTCGGTTCTGAACCTCTTGGAAAGATCCCCTATCTCTCTACTACCATATCTCAACCTACCCTATCCATATCCTATCCACTTAGCCCTATATAAGTGAAGCTCTACCCCTATCCAAAGGGAGGAAGTCTATAGTGTATACATGCTGGTGAAATCACATTGGAGAGATATCTAACTCATCCATTGAGAGACTCGCACTTCCTTGGAAGGATGGAAATTGGCTTGGATGGAGAAGGGCTACTACGTTAAGCCTTGGTTGTAGTCTATTCTCATCTCTGTACTTTCCTAATTTACAGTAATATAAACGCTTTCGACACCAATATCATTTATGTGTGATGATATTGTGTGATTTACCTGTTTAACTATTTATTTAGATCTCTTATTGTATAGATGTTCTTTACTCGTTTGCGTTGTTCTATGTGTCTTGACAGGTTTTGCAGCTGAGATCTGACGACCGCGGGACGTGGAGCAGCATCCAGGAGAAAGGATTGTGAAGTTGAGGTAAGGCATCTAGTACTTGATCCTTAAGTAGATCTAGGAAAGTTGTTTGTAGTCCGTATTATTTTTTCTAGACTCACATTGATCTAGGGAGATCCGGCTCGCGTCTGCTCGAGTGGATTGTCCGTCAAACAAATCTGGTGACCATACTGGGGAAGGAACATTGCTTTGTAGTTGTCAATTTGAATGTCGTTTTTCAGCTAATTTCTTGCCAAGCCATTCTATTTTGTCATTTCCTTCTTGAAGTTGATTTCACCATCAGATCTTCACTTTGAAGAGTCTGATTAGCTTCCTTTGAGTTTGTAATTTTCATTTGCAGACCTTTTTTATGCTCATTACCTGGAGAATTGGTTCATTTTTGAATTCAGATCTCGCCTGTCGCACCTGGTCAGTGTACCCAGAGAGACACTGTGTGGTTTTTGATCTCTATTGTTTGCCTATTAGTTTGTCGTCGCAACCCTTCCATTGGTCTCTTGCGACGCCATCGCATTTCCCGCACTGGTGAACTACGACGTCGCACTGTGTACGAGCACAAAGTGCATCGATCTGCCATTTTTTCCATACAGACACCCTTTCTCCATTTCTGTCTTGAGTTTGGTTTGTGTGCAGACTCCCTCTGTACAGTATGATCCAGTCAGAGATCCCTTTTTGCTTTGTGTGATTGAGTTGTTTGGTTTTTGTCTGGAGTTGTTTTGGGTTCCGTCTTGGACAAGTCTGAGATTTGGTAGTGGCGGACACTCTTGTCTCCCCCACCTGCATCCACTCACCCTTGCATTCCCTCCTCTCCTTTCCAGATCTAGTCATTGTATTGGATAGGTTTCCAGACCTCACTTGCATTCATTTCGTGAGTTTTGCTTGCTTTAGTCTTGCTTGTTGTTGATTGATTTTGAGTGTTTGTGTGCACTTTCAGTCTATTTGAGTGCTCATCTCTTCTTGATCTTTTCTGAGTTGTTAGAGTGTTGCAAGTAATCTTTTCAGTTCAATGTTTGTGTTTAAAAGCATTGTTGTAATCAAATTGTTGTCTTGATACATCCATTTCAAATTGTTGTCTTTTGGTTTTTGTGTTTTTAGGCCATCATAGTGAAAGTGAAAAGCTTTGCATACCTTACTTAGAAACTCTCTCTTTTCATCACTTAGCATCATTTTCGTTTTGAAAAGATAAAAGAAAAGAAAAAAAATGTTTTTATTTGGTTCAGTAGGGTTGTGTCTTTTTTATGTTTCGATGAAAGGAAAAAGAATGCTTCATAATCATTTTTTGGTAGACTTGGGATTGTCTTGCATTGCATTGCTTTGGTGAAATTGTTGGAAACAAAAAGAAAAATTCTCCTTCCCATACATAGAGTTCATTGAAAGAAACGTGTATATTTGGATGAAGTTAGAGCCTGCATTATGTTTACGATTATGTACTCACCTCATGCATTCACCTAACCATCCAGATAAAATTAACGGTAGAACTAGGGTAAAATTTTTAGTAACTTGTGTGTAAGTTAGAGATGTGTTCCGGCGTCGTTAAGTGTGGCAGCTGTCGTTATTTTCCAGCACTGTATTACGGGGGTATTGTAGTCTTCCACGTACTTATCGGTATATCGAGCTCCTTCACGTACCCACCAGGTCACCTTTAGTACTTGGCGTATATCGAAGGGTGTATCACGTACTCGATAGTATGTCGGAAGGTCTCTTGCCAAACGGTTGTGCATTAAACAGCACCACTACGGATTTGAGCTCCCACGTACCTTGCGTATATCGGTAGACACCCATAGGATTCCTGAAACCAACTGAGTTAACCTTTTGGCTGTCTTGGCAGAGCAATACACCAAGAACAGCACTCGGGGAGCTACTGCGCACGTACCATCCAGGTAATTGGGTATTCAGGAAAGGGTACGGTCCCAATCCTCCTTGTCGCGTTTTATTATTGCACCCTGCGGTATATCGCGAGTTGCGAAGCCTTGACAATCCTGTGAGGTTCAAGACCGTTGAATCCACTCTTATAACATAAGTTTGCTTGTGGCCTTAGTTTTAGTAGGGTTTTGTCTAGTATGCTTTTCTTTTAGCTTTCCTTAGGAGAAACATTTTGTTTCGGTCACTCTGGTTGAATTTCCTTGGAGGAGGTCTCGCAGGATTCAGAATTTTCCACCTGAATATCCCCTTAATCAGGAGGTAATTTCGAGGGTAAGGATGGATCCACAAGCTAGGGTCAGTTCACATGAAGTGGAAAACCCCACTTTGAATATTGGAGGACATTTATTTCCACATACTCCTCCAGATTCACCTGCCTCTCATCCCCCGTAGGGTGAAGAAGCACAAATCCCCACTTCACATGACTCACCTCCCGTTGCACCGGGAGAGCCTGGATCGTTGGAATGGATAAATCAACCCTAGGACGACCCTACAGCCACTGCTGGTCCATCAGTAGCTTATTGTACATCTTCTACAGGCCACCTAGTGGCACATTTTTTCGTTGCACCCCCACCCAGTTGGGCTAGTCCCGACGACCACTTAGCACCTTATCGTGAGCAATTGGCTTGTTTGTGTGCTATGGATGAGGAATTTTGAAATCGAAACTTTCAAATAAGATTCGATGACCGACCACCCCCAAGTCGTGTTTTATCTTTCGAGTCACCGGAATCATCTACGCAACATGTGACCATCCATTCCTACACATGCATCCCCTAGTCAGGAGACCAGTTCAGTACCTCCCACTACCCAACCTGTTGAAGGACAACATTCCAACACACCCGTGACTACCACAGTTACGTCACCTGCTCCTCCCCCACCCCAAAATTCATGGGGAGGATACTATTTACGAGTAGTGGTAATCCTACGGTGAATAATCAACAACTAGTGTTGGGTCAACCTTTACCCAGTGGTTAGCAAGTTGTTGCTGGGGGGAAACCCCCATCTCTTAACCATAATACTGCAGCAAGAGTTCCCATCGGGCCTTCCGTTGGAAATCCCTTACCTCCTAGACCTTCCACTTCGGGACTATGCCATGTCGGGGGACCGTCCAACGTAATTCAACCTCCATCAATTTAAGCGTATCTAGGTCATCTCATCCCTGTGCCGAGTCAACTTAATCCTGGAAACGCACTCTACAGGGTACCCTACGCCAGTAATCCTTACACTCTATGGGGACAGCAAAATTTTTTACAACATGGACCCCCACTTACAGCCCCTCAAGTCCCTCCACCCCCGTTTGGTCCACCCCCACCTCCCATTGGAGGCGGTGGGCCCCCACATAACTCTGGAGGAGGCGAACATCTACCTTCTGGTGGAGGACCACCCCACTTTGGTCATCATGGCCCACCCCCCCCCCCCCCCCCCGGGTGGAGGCGATGGAGGACCACCCCCCTCCTCCCATTGGAGGTGGGGGAGGACCATCTCATCCCAGTGGTGGTGGTGGTGGTGGTGGACCCCCACCCTACTATGGTGGAGGTGGCGGAGGAGGCTCTTACCCTTCCGGCGGCGGCGATGGCCCACCACCCCCCTCCCAGCGGAGGTGGTGGAGGCCTGTCCTATTCCGCTGGTGGTAGTGGACCACCACCTCCTCCCGGTGGAGGCGGTGGTGGCCCATCCTACCCTGGCGGCGGTGGCAAACCCCCACCATTTGGAGGCATCCCACCCCCTCCCGGCGGCAGAGGCAGTCCCCCACCTTTTGGTAACGGGCCACCTTATTATGGTTATGGACCACCTTACTATGGCGGCGGACCTACATTTGGTCCGGGCGGCCAGTACCCCTATGGCCAGTTTCCTCCTGGAACACCCTATGGTCAGTCGATACAAGGTCCGACAAGTCCTTATACGCCTTATCCGTACTATCAGTACTCGCAGCCTAATCCGCAACTTCCCTTTTTAGATACTTTGGATCTACCTGACCTGTCTCGTTTAACTAATGACCCCATCTACCACGGAACTAATTGGCCACCCATTCCGGTAAAACTTCTGTCAGATATCCCAAAATTTGATGGTAAGCCGGGTGAGGATCCTAAAAACCACGTGATGACTTACCACTTATGGTGTTCATCCAACTCCCTAATGGATGACTCGATCTGTCTTCGGTTATTCCAACAGACTCTCACTAGTTCGGCTGCCAAGTGGTATATTGAACTACCACCTCATTCTTTTCCTAATTTTGGTTCTCTTGCTATGAATTTTTTGAATCATTTCCAACTGCCTATACGGTATGAAACTAGTACAGATCTTTTAACCTTGCTCTGTCGAAATACCGCTACTCATATCTCAGATGATATACATGAGTGGCGGAGGAGACGACATCTCATTAAGGACCCTAGTCCAGATCAGCTCCTAGCGGATTGGTTTACGAAGTCTCTCATACCAACCATAGCACGAGATTTTTCCATGGGAGGCGCTGTCACCGAAGAACAAGCCATTGCTCGTGCCCATTTGTTAGACTTATTCTATGCCCAATCTGGCACGTTGTTTGATATTCTTCTCGATGCGCCCCGCAACACTTACGACCCCGCGAAACCACCCAAGGGACCCCAAGCCGATGGCATCATTGGATCCCTTCACACCCAGCCTTCCTCTCAAACTGTTGGTTCGTCGAACCCCCAGGGTTCTTCCCCATCACCAACACAGGATGGTCACAGCACCACCAAATCATCCACTCTTGCTGTCACCGAAGAAGTGAATTCTGTTTCATCAGTTTCACCTCAAAAGTCTGGTGGTAAGAATAAGAATAAAAGGAAACCTAAGAAATCTTCCACCCAGCAGGAACAAAAGAGCACCCCTGATGATACCAAACAGAAAAGGAAGTTGAAGTATCCTTTCCTAATGTGTGGTGATGATCACTTTTCTAAGGAGTGCCCCCATAGAGACAAAGTTCAAAAGTTTCTTAATGGAAAACCCACACCCGCAGTTCTCAATGATCCCTTCCCTGCTCAAAATCAACAGTCGATCACTCACACTTCTTCTTCCCAAGGAGAAGCATCCACCACCGCACATGTTCTCATGGTACGTAAAGAGACTATCAACTTGAACACTCGTTCTCATTCCTATGACTCCGTTCCAGCCAAAGAACCTGTTGGAAGTAATACTGAAAAAGCTTCCACTTCAATGCCCGACGTCACCGTACCGACTGCTTCTCTCACCATAGAGAATCCCTCTCTCAAGTAAGTGTTGCATCCACCCAAGAGCACGATTAGAAAATCAGTTTTCAATCCTAATGCTCAGGCTGCTCGAAACTACAACATTGTAGAGGACCTAGCACAAGCCCCTTGTGCTATGTCGATGCTCGAGGTCTTGCAAAACTGTCCGAATCAGCGCAAGAATCTCCTCGTTGCCATCGGTGCAGTTGGCCCGGATTCATCGAACACCATCATGTTCCGGCTGGAGTATTCAAACCGAGGCTCTCCCGTCAGCTGGCATTTCAAGTTGCCACAAACATTGCTGGGAAGATAATCCATCGTACCATTTTGGATGAAGGAGCCTCTACGTCAGTCATGTCGATCTCCTGTTGGAGAGCTAATTGGCTCTCCCGAGTTGAATGGTTCTCCTACCACTTTGAGAGCCTTCGACAGACGTGGCTTTCAACCTCATGGGTTGTACAATCTTTACCAGTCGAGCTGGGGGGAAAGACCGCAACCCTCAACATGGAAGTGGTCACTGCCCCATTAGATTACAACATTCTGCTTGGTCATAATTGGTTTTACGCCATGACTGTGGTCGCCTCATCTGTCTTCCGCATAGTACAATTCCCCCATCAAGGCCGAATTGTTACAGTCGACCAACTGGATTTTCTACACACCTAACACCACTTCTCATCCTGGGAGAGATTCCCTCCATCGTTTTACACAAAATTAAAACCTATCCCGACATCAAACGTGTCCGCCAAAAGCTGCGACCGGTACACCCTCGGAAGATTTCGGCAATCAAGGTAGAGATTGAGAAACTCTTGAAGGCTGGCTTCATTTATCCTGTCCCCATTGACAGAATGGGTCTCAAACGTCATCCCTATTACTAAAAAATAGGGTACCATTCGTGTCTATGTCAACTATCGGGATCTCAACAAAGCTTGTCCCAAGGACAACTACCCGACTCCCTTTATTGACCAAATTATCGACAATTGTGCTAGAAGTGTCATTTTTTCATTCATGGATGGCTTTTCCGAATACAACCAAATTGAGATCCACCCCGTCGACCAACACAAGACTGCATTCATCTGCCCTTGGGGAACGTTTTGCGTATCGTTAAACTTCTGTTTGGTCTTAAAAATGTTGGTGCCACATTCTAGCGGGCCATGTCGTACGCATTCCACGATGTGAAGGACTTTGTGGAACCTTACTTGGATGACCTCCCTGCCCACTCAAAGCAGCGTGAGTTCCACTTAGATCATCTGACTGCCATTTTCCTCAGATGCAAATGGTACAATATCTGTTTGAATCCTCATAAGTGTATTTTTTGTGTCGAGTCTAGACGCCTCTTAGGGTTCATCGTCTCGAAAGATGGAATCTGCATTGATCCCTTGAAGGTGGAATCTATCATCACTCTTCCACCTCCACCAACATTACGGAACTTCGGAGTCTGCAAGGTCGGTGCGACTTATTTAAGGCGTTTTGTTTGTAATTTTGGCCAAAAGACGCAGGGTTATATGAGATTGATGAAAAAGGACGTCCCGTTCATTTGGGATGATCAAGCTCAACAATATTCGAAAGTTTTGATACATGCCATCACACATGCCCCTGTGATCCAACCCGCTCGAATTACTATCGAGATTACATTTTATATCTTGCAGCTTCCAACACTACTATCTCCATGGCTTTGGTACAAGAATACCAAACGCCCAAGAACATGTGATATACTATGTCGGCAAAGGTTCCCATTGACACTGAAACTCGTTATTCACATGTTGAGAAGCTCGCTCTCACAGCAGTCATTGCCATGCAGAAGTTTCGTCATTACATTTTGCTCCGCACCACCACTATTATCGCTGATTCGAACCCCATGTAACCATGTTTTGACTCATCAGGTGCTTGGGGACAAGTATTCACGCTGGATCGTGATACTGCTAGAATTCGATCTTCTTTTCGAAAAATCCAAGTCGAAAAAGTCTTTGGTGTTCACTGAGCTCATCTGCGACCTTCCCCATATTGATGTAGAATCTAAGCCCAATGACCTCACATTTCCCGATGAGTCATTGTTTCTTATCACTACATCTAAACCGTGGTATGGAGATATCACATTGTATCTTCAAACCCAATGCTTCAACCCCGAATTGTCTCAGGATGTCCGCCATCAAATAGACCACCATGCGAAGTATTACCTGATTATCGATGATACTTTGTACCATCGTGGAATCGATTCTATCCTTTGACATTGTCTGACTCAATGATGAGGTTGAACGCGTTCTGAATGACTGTCACGCTGGGGCATGTGGCGGTCACCTCTCTAGGGATGGCTGTAGCCCAGAATATTTTGTGCGCAGGATATTATTGGTCATCTATCTTCAAAGATTGTATCAAGGACGTAAAAAAAAATGTCCTCCATGTCATCATTTCCATACAAAAAAGCACACCCATCCCGCCCCATTACACCCGGTTATTTCCATTGGCCCCTTCGCTAAGTGGGGCATCGATTTCATGCATTGTAAGCCTACCTCGGCCGGGGGGCATAGTTACGTCATTGTAGCTGTGGACTACTTTACAAAGTGGGCCGCTGCAATGCCTACATACACGAATAATGGCAAGACCGCCACACTCTTCATGTTTAATCATGTAATAGCGCGGTTTGGAGTTCCTCAAGCGATAGTTACTGCCATGGTTCTCACTTTATGAACCATATGGTTGACGAGTTGAGCGATAGATTGGGTTTTCACCATGAAAACTCAACACCGTACTACCCACAGTCCAGTGAACAGGTCGAGGCCATTAATAAGGTCCTGAAAACTATGGTCCAATGTATGGTGGGTACGCACAAGGCCAATTGGCATAATATGCTCTTCTCCATGCTTTGGGCTTATAGAACCTCCATTAAAACCGCCACTGGAATTACTCCTTTCCAACTAGTGTATGGACTAGAAGCGGTCCTTCCCATTGAGTGCGAGATTCCGTCTCTCAAGCTCGTTATCGAACTTCTCCTAGACACTACAGCCGAGGAAGAACGCTTCCTCTACCTAGCTAAGCTCGACGAGACTCGCCGAGATGCCACTCTTGCCAACATGGGTCATAAGAAATGCATCAAAGTGCAGTACGACAAGTAGGTAGAACCTCACACCTACAGCGAGGGATATTTGGTCCTCACATATGACCAAAAGCATGATAAGCTGGGGGCAGGAAAGTTTGAGTCCATGTGGAATGGACCTTACATAGTGAAACGCATCTTAGAGAAGGGAGCTTATGATCTTGAATACTATTATGGGATATCTTTGGGTGACCCCCGCAACGGGCTCTACCTGAAGAGGTACTATGCCTGAGTCTTTCACGCATAAGTACTTTTGTATATACTGTACATGGTGTGTGTGTGTTTTTTGTGTGGTGTGACGCTTTGATTTCTTGTGTGTTTAGGTCTTGTTTTATTTCTTATACCATGTTCTTTCTGCATGTGCAGATGGCAATGTGTTATGGATTCGCAAATGGCGCCAGTCGGCATACCTACAACCTTGCTTCGGCAACCTGGGTACTCTATTCACCTACCAACGAGCTCATCAACTCAGGAGGAATGTGTCTAGGTTTAGCAACCAACAATGCTGCAGAATATCAAGCAGTCATTGGAACCCTAACTTACGCCATTTCTTTGGGTATGGACCATGTTGTCATCCACCTGGATTCTCAACTAGTGGTCTCTCATCTTAATCGAGTCTACATCATCTGCGATCCTACCTTACACCATCTCTATCGACGAGTTCGTCTTCTAGAAAGGTCCTTTGAGTCCATTCAGTACCTACACATTCCACGAGATGTTAACACAGTTGCTGACTCTATGGCCTACTTCATCTTAGATTGGTACATTGCACACACATAAGCATATATCATGAACTATTAAAAGTAGACATAACATGTAAATAACTCATTTTATAAGCAAACACATAACAAGACCACACCATTCATCCATTTCAAAACAAATAATGTATAAACCTCTGGAATGTCTGTATATATATATATCATCATAAAAGTAGTGCTGGTACAAAATCTAAAGCACGATGGCTTTCAGTGAATCTCTACAAAATCTGAAGCCTCCTAGCTTTCAGTAAGTACAAAAAATCTGAGGCCTCCAAGCTCTCAGTACATAACAAGTAACAACACCAGGCCTATCACCTAGCCCATACAGCCCTAGGTGGTCTAACAGCTCTGGCCTGCTAAGTGTGGAAATAGTCAACTTCTCTCACAAATCCGCGGAGTAGCGCATTGAAGCACACGATCGCTCCATCTGTGTACACCTGCATGGGCCGCGGCACCTCATCTACCGTCAGCTCGAGGACATCTAATGTCAACCCACTCAGGTTGGTGTATATCCCATCCATCTATACAATAGCAACATGTACTGTAGGACCCACGACTTCTCCCTCTCCTCTCTCTCTCCTTGCAAGAAGAGAGACCCCCACTGGTCGTATGGGGCCCACATCTACACACACATGCTTTTAACTTGTTAGCATTATAACAAAACAAAACAAAAAAATTATAAAAACACAAAACTTAAAAGTGCAAGGGTGTATTGTTCTTACCTAGGTCTCCCCATGCTGCTCCCTCGGGCAATGGTAATTCAGGATCATCTCTGAAGTCCGTACCACTATACGGGAAGTCCTCTACCATCAGTAACTATCCCTCTAGCCAGCTGAAGAACTCAGCACCATATGAGAGGATGGGACCTCCAACATGCCGGGACATCACCGCCATCCATCTAGCCATGTGTGGATCCCTAAGATCCCTGTCATCCAGTGGTACCTGAGGGTGCAAGAGCGTAACCCGCTCCAAGAGGAACGAGATCACTATCGAACCGTAGCCAAACTGTTTGAGCTCTCCCCACCGACACTTGGTCAAATGAGCTCGCATGTTTGCGAGGAGTCCCTCACACCATTTGTAGATCTTCGGAGACATACAGTGCTCTGCGTATAACATCTGCGATCTGGTGGCTAAGTGAGGATCTTGACTCCCTGCCATCCTTGTAATGGTGAAAAGTATGGCACGCAATGGACGTTCCCGCACATCTTTTATGGAATATTCCCACTAGAAGCACGTGTTGGGAATACATTGTTGCAGGATCATGTCACCCACACTCCGATCACTCCCACGTGATCCAGTAAGAAGCACATTGTCCCCTCTTTGGGACAATCCAGTCAGAAAGTAGATGTCCTTGACATCTATGGTAAGGACATGCTCACCGATCATGAAATATTGTTGGGCCGCATCCTAGCATCGGAGCATATGTGTCAATAGTGGGATTTGGGACCTCATGCCCTGGATCTCGAAGAACTTGAGGATCCCATATTTCCTCAGCGCTTCCACACATCATGGATCATTTGAAGCTTGTTCATCATCTAACTCATGCTCCCATTCATGCCACTCCAAAACCATTCTGGCTGGTGGGAACCTACCAAAAGGAGGTTAAAAACATTTTTAACACTTGCTTCAACCACCAAAAATTCTTTTTTGGGGCTTGGTTTGTTGGTTGGGATGGACGTTTCCGTCGTCGCACCTCGTTTTTACAAACAATCCGACGTCATCGCAATCCATCCTTGCGACCTTTGCGACGACTCAGTCTCGTCGCAGTTCTCGAAAGGGAATACTGCGACAAGCCGAGGACGCAATGGCCCTTCCCAAACCAAGCTAAAACCCAAAAAAATGAATGAAATTCAAAAATGTAAACCACTACAATTATGCTGGATGAAGTTTAGGGTTACCTGCTCCAGACGGTGGGTGAAATGGCTGCTTGTAGCTCCCGGAATCGACAAGTGAATTTTTGGCTCCAAATGACACTTCTCCTCCCAATTTGGCAAATGAAACAATGGTAACTCTATTTGGCCCATTTTTCTATTTATAGATCAAATAGAATATTCATTTTTTGCCTTTAGGTCGTTTGCTATAGTTTGTATCAATTTTTATCATATTTGAACGCTTCATTGACTATTTGACCTAGTTTCTGAGTGTGCAAGAGTCATTAAGTGTCGTTTCACGTTGTTTTCACATTGGAATGGTCAGCTCAGGTATGAACACTCCTTGTGTGTTTTTTGTCGTTATTTTTCATTCATTAGATTGTAATTATTTTATGATGATGAGCTTACTCTTTGTTCTTTCTCGTGCTCTTTAAACCATGAGAATAAGTTACCAAGTTACGATTTATCACTTTTCCGGGCTGATTAAAATCCTACAGAAAAGGAACCCCCCCTGAGTCTATCTTTAAGCTCTTTTCAGGCTCTCAAAATACGAAAAGATTGCCAAACGAACTTGTCGCGTTCATGCTTGTTAAAGAATTTGAATGGTCGTCTTCCTGGTGATAGTTTACCCCTTTTTCGGACCAGGGAGCACTACTTACGAAAAAGGTATACTCCAGCCAATCATGACTGGAAGAGTCCTCTCCCGCGTTGTTTTACCCTTTTTCGGAAGATGAGGCTAACTTTACGAAAAAGGACCATTGGATTCTTCTTTAGTTCTTTTCAAACTCTCTAAACATGAAATGACGACCGAGTTTACCTTCTATGGACTCATTAAACTCTCACATTGAAGGGCCCGTCATGGGACGAACCCCTCCTATCCTAGGTTCGAAAAATATTTGGGATTGGACTCATCTATGAGATGAGCTATACCAAGCATCTGGTTACCCTCATCAAGCTCATAAAAAACACATGAGGCACTCATCATTCATGATGGGGAAAAAGGAAAGCTTTTATGTTACACCCTTTATCAGTGGTAGTATCTAGTCGTTTCTTGAACATGGCACTCATTTTCATTTGCATACTGTACTTGGATCATCTGTTTGTCTTTGAGTTTTACCTATTTATTGAGTCCTATTACTCCTTTGAGTCATTCAAAGAATGATTCCATCATCAGTTGCATTAGGTGTTGGTATCGTAACTCGTCAAGTCAATACTGCCAAGGCATGCCATGCCCATATTCAAGAATACTCTCACTACTCATCATTTGCAGTCAGTACACCTTCCATCATGTCGGTCTACTCTGAGTCAGTCTTGCATGTCACTATACCATCCGATCTTCTCTACAAATCCTTTGTCATGTTTCGTTTCGATGATGGGGGATTCATCATGGCCCTCCTTCGACGGATTCATCCTTGTCAACTTCAGCTCATCATCTGAGGATTGAATCTAGAAACCAACCAAGTACCTTGGCCCTGCATGCCTCAATGGCAGGTTACCTCACTTTCGACATGAGTTTACATCATTGACTCTTGATCTAAAGATTTCATCTTACATTCGACTTCGACTCATTTATTCACGCTTGATGATATGTACTGTGATAGCTTGGGGATCATTGACATTAATGGTGATTTCCCTCGCACTTGTTAATGGTATACATAAATGACCGGTAATCAAGTGGTTTCTACCATGTTCAACGTCAAGACATTTGTAATCACATGGATAGATTCATATCATTGCGGGTTCAGCTTGAAGACCCTGGGGAGTCATGTTTTACCCAAGTTGCAATGGAGTTTGTATTAAGTCATGTCACACGGATCCACATTTGTATTGGTCGTGGCTGTGTTACCATCTTATCATGGATCTACGCTTGTGTTTAGTAGCCATGATTGTGTTCAGTCAGTCATTACTACCATGGATCTGCAATGTATTGGTCGGCAGCCATGTTGTGTGTCATATGAGACAGTATACTCAGATTCAGTTGTATTACAACAGTTTCCTTCGTCCGACAAGCCATTGCCATTCTTTCTGTCAAAGCATTTCACCTGTCCAATATTTTCAACAGCTTCATGCTTTGGGGGACATTCTGTTACACCTAAAATCCTACCATCATGATGATTCAGTGTATACACCCATAAAGTTCATTGGATAAGTCATTTATCTAGAAGGGATATCATTGCACTTATGCTAGGTTTTTAGAGGTCGTCGCAGGCTGCACTCATGCAACCTGCGACGTCGCATCTTTCTCTATTGCAGGGTGTGACGAAGTCAATTAATGGACAAAAATAGGCCTTTCGAGCTCATTCTCGAAGCTTGCTGATTTGTATCCTTATCCATGACCTCTTGGGGGAGTTGGCATTCAATTCCTAACCTCTTGGAAAGATCCCCTATCTCTCTCCTACCATATCTCAACCTACCCTATCCATATCATATCCACTTATCCCTATATAAGTGAAGCTCTACCCCTCTCCAAAGGGAGGAAGTCTATAGTGTCTACATGCTGGTGAAATCACATTGGATATATCTCTAACTCATCCATTGAGAGGCTCACACTTCCTTGGAAGGATGGAAATTGGCTTGGATGGAGAAGGGCTACTACGTTAAGCCTTGGTTGTAGTATATTCTCATCTATGTACTTTCCTAATTTACAGTAATATAAATGCTTGCCACCAATATTGTTTATGTGTGATGATATTGTGTAATTTACCTACTTAACTGTTTATTTAGATCTCTTATTGTATAGATGCTCTTTACTCGTTTGCGTTGTTCTATGTGTCTTGACGGGTTTTGCAGCTGTGATCTGACGACCGCGGTACGTGGAGAAGCATCCAGGAGAAAGGATTGTGAAGTTGAGGTAAGGCATCTAGTACTTGATCCTTAAGTAGATCTAGGAAAGTTGTTTGTAGTCTGTATTATTTGTTCTAGACTCACATTGAGCTAGGGAGATCCGGCTCGCGTCCGCTCGAGTGGATTTTCCATTAAACACTATGAAAATAAAACATTTTGTTCAATGTACTGGACATATCAACCCAATTGGTTACTAATAAGTGTAACAATTACATATTGACATTTCGATTATTGTGGACCTTTTTGTCATCCCATTTTATATAATGAAAGGTCTCTTATTCATATATAATAAAATGGGTTTCTTATTCTATTGCATTATATAATGTTGTAAAATGTTGCATTGTTGATTAAATATTACAATGAACGGAAGTGCATTATGATGGTATAAGACATTAATACAATCATTATATACAAATTCAATAATTCAAATATCAGTATTATTATAAAAATTATTCCATTTTATGATGATTAATAGAATTTAAAAAAAAAAAAATTAATTGAACTCAATGTACAGTGTGGGACATACATAATTCGTTCATGATAATGATTTTTGGCTAAAAATGCTCTCTGATGATTTTAAACCAATAATCCACACCAGTGCTCCTTTATGAAATAGATGCTCTAGTGATTGTATTGGAAATCACACGGGTGCTTCTCCAAGTAAACACCCACAGCAAATACTACTCAGTGCATTTATTTCAACCCTACTTCGTAGTGCGATTATGAACGATAATATGCCATGATTCGATAATGCATTGATAATGCACCATCTCATTATGTCAATGGAGGGATCTTGTATGTGATATTTAATTTGAATACACCTGTGCTCTTTGAGTTACACAGCATCGGGGCTATTATGCATTATGGGCACACCGGTGCATTCTTTGTAATAAAACATTGGTAAGGTGCATTTAAATAAATGCACTACTGCATCATATAAACTGAAAGAACCTGTGTAAAATATTTAATAAAGATGACTCGGTGCATATTGTTATGTAATGTATCGGTGCATATTGTTATGTAATGTATAGTTGTGCTTTTGTTGACATACTGGTGTGCAATTTATGATAAAGCACATGTTTGGTGCATTTAAATAAATGCACCCGTGCATCATCTAAATGTAAATCATCGGTGTACAATATTTAATAAATATGTCTCGGTGTGTATTGCTAAGGAATGCACCAGTGTGTTTTACCTATGTAATTGCACTGAAAAAAGCATTCGTAAATCCTCCATCCACCCAAATATTTTTAGCTATAATAAATTTCCATTACAACCTCTGATAAAAAAATTGTTACCAAGTGTGGAGGTTTTTAGATAATTTTTCCCAATCTTGTAACACTAAAAAGCTTCGGTTGAGGGTGTTTTCCTTGTAGTGATTTGGGAAAAAAATGCAAATGCATGGTTGAATGAATGGATATATCTCTTCACTAGGATAAACTAGTGTGGCAAACAAATGGAATGGGTAAATATAATTGAGGATGAACTACATAGCCAACTAACAAAGGTAGAGTGAATATCCATGCCCATTTCTTTATATATAGTTATCTATTATGGATAATTGCAGCACTCCTAAGACCATCCCAAATAAAAATAGATGAGGCAAATAGCCACATGCCAGTCCCATACCTTTATCCTCGGATGTGGACTAGATACCTTACACACTTTTACAAAAAAATGAGGATGATGTGTTAAGATGGTGTCAAATGCAAGAAGGAAAAGAGGATGACAAGATACATCCATTCAAGAGAATAGGTAGGATATAAATGCAAGCCATAGAGTACTAGTTCAAAATGGTAGATTATTCATACATTAGGGTTTGAGGATTCCATGAACACCCTATAGCCCTCCCAAATTATGTGTGGAATGAAGTCGCACTAAGGGAGCAATGTAGACAATTTTTTAACACCAACAAGTATTTCTCATAAAAGAAGCACAAGGGATCATCTTGGAAACCCCCACAAATATGGGTAAGGGATGAATTCAGTAGGGACAACATAGAAAGGTTGGTAGTAGAATCATACCATCCCAACCAAAACTTCATTAGCACCAAATTAGATTTATCTTCCCAGCCAATATCTTGATGAAGAGGTACCTAAAGGGTGGCTTTGGATAGAAAAGGTAACCCTACTGGGAGGAGGAATTCCACAAGGAACCCATATCTAAGAATCAAGGGTTCATAAAAAAGATCCAAAACATCACTTATGAAAAAATCCTAACATTGGAATCAAAGGGAATCAAAAGAGAATCCAACAAGATGGAGAAATATGATTACAACTCTGATGACTTGGAACAGGAAGTCAACGAACCAAAAAATAAAAAAACCCTTGAAAACACTAATGAATTCAATAGATATAGAGTTGCCATAATTAGATAAATAGGAGTGTAATGAAGAAATAAATTGTGAAGTAGACATGTTCATAGAGACACTGAAGCAAAGAAGTCAATATCAAAACTAAAATCATAGAATAAGGAAAATAAATTGAGAGAGGCGATAAAACAAACACAAAAATGTCATATGAAGTAGAAAAGGAGGTACTTACCACCATTATGGTTGTCCTAATTGTATCATACAAACCATAATTCTTAATGGAATCCAGTGATTATATAATACATATTCTCAAAGTAGAAACATTGTGAGAAGAAAATCTGCAAATCAGAATAATATGACACCATAAAATGACTAGAAGTTATAAAGATATGCAAAAAGAGTTGAAATCAAAGAATAAACATATATAGAAGCTACAAAACCAACTGACCAGATTGGCACAAGCAACAGAATGTATGTTACTTGAGATAGACATCCATGGTGGAATACCAAAAGAAGAAGCAATCTCACTAAGGATGGAAATAATAGTCAATCAAATGTAAGGGATAGAAGTTGGGAAACGAGCAGGAGAAACATAAATACAGGAAGAACAAAGAACAAAATAAGAATCCTTAAATGAAGTGCGCAAATAATTTATAATAAGTGTGTCAGAAATGTGAGAGACTTATATACAATAGTCAAAGAAGTAGAAGAGGAAGAACATATCAAATGCAACCTAATGGAAATGTTATGCTTAGCCCAAATGAATCTTGAAGAAGCAATGTATCGGGAAGTTGTGGTAAACAAGAACTTGAAAAAGTGGGAACCTGAGACATATCCTAAGGAACAATGTCGGTCAGGAAAGTTCTGTATATAAGCAATTATTGTGGAACTCATAACACTTTGGGAATGGTCACACCAAGCTCAGAGACATAGAGTGGAAACACCTCTAGCAATCCCTAAAGATTAGTAAACTATTGGGATCAAAATATTGAAGAAGACAAAAGGTTTTGACTAGGTAATCAAGTAGAAAGAGTTAGAGGACACTCTAAAATAATAATCAAATAAGGAGAGAAAGGACTTGATAAATTATGACATCAACAGCAAAATATGGATAGAAGAATTTATCTAACAAATCATAGATAGGATAGTGAAAACCCATGAGGCAAAGATACGAACAAGACTAGTGAAGGAAGAGTTACAAACTATAGAGGAGAGGTACAAAACAATCAACAAGTTAAAACCCTCATTGAATGCCATCAAGGAAGACATCACAATTGGGAGAAAATAGTGCAAAGATATTGGAACATGAAGTGAGGCATACACAACAAGTGGAAATAGGAGCAAGCCAAAGCACCATACAAATTTTGAACGATAGAAAAGGAACACCTTCAAAAACAATCATTAAAGAAGAACAAGACCAAACAAGACAAGGATAGAGAACTAGACAAAAAATGAACAAGCACTAAAGAGTATCCAAGAGGATACCAAGTGTTCCAAGATTGGATAGTATTGGGGGTAAACACCCCCATCTGACAAGAAATAAGTACTAGAAGGGGATTTCTTAGTTATCCAAGTAACCAAGCAAGCCCATAAGCTAGTATAAATAGAGGAATATTATATGGAATAAGAAATTTTCTTTGAATTCAAGTGAATTTATCTTTTGAATTGATTTGGATTCTAATGGTTATTTAGTGGGTTTTTGCCTTAGGATGAGAGGTTTTCCTACAATAACTTATGTGTCAATTTCATGGGATGTTTTGTGGTTTATTTTGAATGTTATGTTTCAAGTGAATTTTACTAGTTAATATGTTGAATATTGATGATCAAATAAGTTACTAGTTATCTGTATTATGATAAGTTTAAGTTAATATGTTGCAATTAAAATCTAGCCAACATGTGAAAATATATCAATTTTTTTCTCTTTTACTCGATATGTAGCATGCATCACTTCTTGCACCAAACCACAATATTTGTCACTAAAACAAACACCATCATATGTACAAGATGGATGAATTGAACATGGAAAGAAACAAAATCCAAATCTACTATTTTAAACAATGGACAAATTAGATATCTCAATATTATATGACAAGACCAATATTTAACACGTTGTACAAAGGTAGGCTAACATCAATATTATAAGTACATCAAGAAGATATATTTGTTCTATAATTAGGAGATTAATAGGAATGTGAATTATGCATATGTGCACTACACTAATGGCTCATGTTCCATTTATGTAAATAGTTCAACTAAAGTAAACTTGCATTAAAACAAATAATGAAGTCAAAAGAAAAGAAACAAATTATTCTACATATTTCATGCTCATCTTTCAATGAAGTCTTGTCCAACTATTGGCTAGTTATTAGAATGGTGCCAACCTATATTGCATCACTAGAGATAATTTAAGTAACAATAGCAATTCTCTCTCTCTCTCTCTCTCAAGTAGAGAGAGAGAGAGAGTGAGAGAGAGAGAGAGAGACCCATTGGGTACCTCCCCTCATTCTAGGATAAACCATATTCTTTAAGGCTCAAGGCCAGGTCAACATCTCAATAATGATTGGCTTAGGAAGAATAAACATATCCAAAAATGAGATTTGAACCTAGGAAAGGGATTAAATAACTTTTACTCTCCACCACTAAAGCTATTGTTAATTAATCATTTTTACTCTATATATAGGCTAAAATCATGTTTATTTGTTTACATTCATATTTCTTTGTAGGGATATTTTGCAAACTCATTTAATCAAGAGGATAAATCTATCTGGAATTCTCCTCTTGAAATTGTTGAACCCTAAGTGATATTGAGAGGGGGGTGAATCAGTATCAAGCGCAGATTTAATATTTATATAACTTTTCACTTTATAGATCATACACCAACAATAAAGTAACTAACAACATAGAAATCATTGTGCGCAAAGTATTTATAAAGAAACTTTGTATAGATAGAATCTGTAATTACATAAATAGTAGGGAGACACCAATCTCCATTTATGATATGAGCACCAACTCATAGACTTTGCAGGCACCATTCTAAAAGGGACACCGATCCCTTATTGTAATACCCTCATTTTGACCCATGGAATTATTGGCTCAATATGTAAACATTGTAAATATGTGGTGTATGATTCCTAGCATGGAGCTCAAGGCAAGGACCCTTCTAGTGAATGCTCGACTTATAAAGTCAAGTATTTTATATATAGTGGACATGTGCCAATCAGCCATGGAAAAATGTAAGATCATGTAAATATTTATAATACAAATAAAGTGTCTAAGAGTTGGCTATGGAGGAAACTAAAATGAGGGGGTTGTGTGTATCCACTAGGGAGAGGTGACAGGTTTGTGGGATCCAATCCTTTGTTTCCAAGTGTCGTCTTGAGAACCCATGAGCCATAAATGGAAAGCAACTACCCAAGTGGAATTCCTTGCTAATATTTATTTCTATTGTAAGAAGGCAGCGAAAAAATCATCTCATGAATTTAATGGAGCATGGGAAAAACCCAGAAATTCGTATGGACGAGTATAGGCTTAGTTTTTGGTACCCAAAATTCAATTTCCAATATCATGGTATTCGTTTCCTTTCATCCCCATTCCATTGTTTTGCACCTAGACTCCAATTCTTAGAAAGCTATCCATTCCTAGCAAGAAAAATAGCAAAAATTGTAACCAGGGTAAAATCCATGTTTCAAACTGTCAAAAATGGCCAAAAATTCGTCTAAGTCGTGAAATATAATGGGCGATACATAGACCCGAAACTTGGGGTAAATTTGAGAGAGTTAAAATCTTAGAAATCCATGGGAGAACCCATATTTGGGAGCCCGTAAATTGAATTTCGTGGCTGCAAATTAGTGTGGCCAGAAAGCAGAAAATCCAAGAGACCATTGAAGTTTGAGAGAGATTAGAGGTTAGAATGGCTTGATAAACCCAGTGTAGGCAAAAATATCTGAAATTCTAGCAACTTGGACCTTTCTATGCCCACCCTGAATAGCACTGGAGGGAAGGGGCACCTGAGGGACTGTGTAGCAGAGAAGGGGACCTTCTTTATGTTGGGTGTGGTAGGTATTGTGGGTACCAAGGCTGGATGAGACCAATTGAGATGCATGTAGCTCTATGATTGAGCTAACTAGATTAGAATTCACCTTTCTTATCTCTTTGCATGCTTGATAAACCCAATTGTGTGCTGGATTAGCATGAGAGTATGTTCCTATGGCTGTGAGTGAGCCTATGTAGTTCCTCCTTAGTGGATACATACCCAACTCGGGGGTGGCCTCTCAGCAGAGAGATAAAATGTTGGACAAAGTGCCTATGGTTGGATGGAAAGTTTCTCTCCCATAGCCAGTTGCTTTGACAAATTCGATTAAAAAGATAAGTGTTTACTTGTTTGTTTACTGTTGTGTTGAATGAGCATGAATTATTATTATTATTATGCATGTGATGAGTATTCTAGTATAGACATGTTGTGTGTGTGTGTGGATAGATTTATTTCCATTGTTTGTATTTATTCATCTGCACATACATTTAAATTCTTATGAATTTCGTAATATGGCCATGGGGGCGGAATTTATAACCACATAATTCTCTCATGTGCCCTCCATTGGAGGGGTTGATAGACGAGGATGTGACACTTGTGCAAGAACCAAATTACTAGTTTTAGGCACCAACCTATGAGGACACCAATTCTCTTATGAGCACCAACTCATAATCAGCAAGCACCAACTTGTGTAGTCAGGAACCAACCTGTTTGATAAATTAGAACACCAATTCTCCTGAGCACCAACTCAAATCTGCAGGAACCAAACTAAAGGAGACCTTAGTCTCATGTCCTTTCCCCTTCCAGCCTCCCTTAAATAGATATGACTATAACCGTGTTCCTATGTCACACTCTATTCTGCACTTTATGATTCGCACACTATTTCCTTGCACAAATGCCTCAACACAACTTTTCTATGTCTGTGCTGCTTCTCATATTTTGTTGTATTATGTTCTATGTGAACTCTTCAACACTCCTTTTCTTTGCGCATACTAATTCTCAGATTCTGTCATATTTTGTTCTACGCGAACTCTTGCACTCCTTTCTTTGCACATACTGCTTCTCATTTTCTACTGTATATTGTTTTGGGAAGTCATTCTTTGCACTCCGTTGTATTGTGCACTTAAACGTGTGCTTTGTTGCACTGCATGCTCAACAACATACTCTTATATCATTTTTTTATACTACGCGCTCAGCTCTATGCTTCTTCTGCGACTTTGACTGTGTTTATGATTCAGTTATGTATTGTTGCACACTTCAATGAATCAACAATTCATTGATTTCCCGTCAACTCCAGAGTGCTTCACCCAACTCATATCTGCAAGAACCAACATGTAGGAGACCTTAGTCTCCTTTCCTTTCCCCTTCCAACCTCCCTTAAATAGATATGAATGTAACTGTGTTCCTTTAGCACACTATATTCTGCACTTTCTGATTCACACACTCTTTTCATGCGCAAACGCCTCAGTACACCTTTTCTCTGCGCATGTTGCTTCTTAGATTTTTCTATATTTTTTTTGTCATGAACTCTTCAGCACTCCTTTTCTTTTCACATACTACTTCTCAAATTATGTCGTATTTTTTTATGTGTGAACTCTTGCACTCCTTTTCTCTGTGCATATTGATTCTCAATTTCTACTGTATTTTGTTCTGCGCAATCATTCCTTGCACTCTTTTGTATTACACACTTAAACATGTACTATGTTTCACTGTGCACCCAATAACATACTCTACTATCATTTTTTATATTGTGCACTCAAATCTATGCTTCTTCTGTGACTTTGACTTTGTTTATGATTCAGTTATGGATCATCGTACACTTCAATGAATCAACAAGCCGTTAATTTCCCTTCAACTCCAGAGTGCTTCACCCAACTCCCTCTCACCAAAACACATCCATATTTTGTTCATTTATATGCATTCTAGCATCAATACATATTTTCTTGATTCAATTGGTTTGACCACGAGTAGGGGCTTTTCTATGTCGGTGACACCCCTTCTTCCTTTCTTCACGGTCAAGTTAACCCAAACATTCAACCTGAACCAACCACCTCTCTTATTCTTTTTTCGATGTATAATATTTTCACTTTGATATATTTATTGACTGTATGGTATTTGTGTGACAGACACTTATCCTTAAATTGCGAGGATAGATTTCCATGACTTGGTGGGACTTGCGCACGTATTCCCTTTGACAACTTTTTCTTATATTCTTCTTCAAACTAGCTTCTAGACTTCATGCTTCTTATTTGACATCAATGATAATATAAAGTTCAACAATCTCCCCCTTTGGTATTGATGTCAACACAACTAAAACTAAGGTCCCCCTAAATGTGAGCTCCTCATCAAATTTTTGCATTTGGTCCTCTGTTATGCTCTCCCTGAATTGCATTCTATAGCAACCTGTACTTTTGCAACTTATGTTTTTGTGCAGTCCCTACAAAATTTTTGTTACATTGTCTATTGATTCCTTTGCAATTTCTTCGTAGTATCTGCAATTTCTCCCCCTTTGAAATCAATGGCAAAGGGATGCTTGTTTATCTTATGTCTTACTTATCTTTGATTGTCTTTTAACAATTCTACAATAAAATTGGCATTCTGTATTTGCAGAGTATTTTTCTTGCATATTTAGTTTCTCCCCCTAGACTCATGCTTGAGTCTTCCTTCCTTTTGTTTCTTCTACTTTTATTGTGTTGATTCCAACTTCTATATTGCACAATTTTCATCTATCTTCCTATGTTGTCACATTGTTTCCAATTTTGATGTGGCTTGACCAAGTTAATGGGTAGTGGTAATTACTCCCAATTTATGTCTGAGATACTCAAAGGTATCCCTTGGAAGAGGCCTTGTGAATATATCTACAATTTTTTCCTTGGTTTCAACATAGTCCATCTTAACATTGTTTTCATTGACTTGTTCTCTTAAAATATGATATTTGATAGGAATATGCTTTGTCTTGGAGTGCATTATGGGATTCTTAGAAATATTGATTACACTTGTGTTGTCACATAAAATTGGAATAAGCGGATCGAACTCCTCTTGGACATCCTTTAAGTTTTGCTTCATCCAGATAACTTGGGCACAACACGCTGCTACTATGATGTATTGTGCCTCTATTGTAGACATACGTGACACTAAAGATTGTTTCTTTCTTAACCAGGACACTGATCAATTTCCTAAATAAAATGATGCTCCACTTGTACTTCTCCTGTCATCGATATTTCCTTACCAGTTTGCATCAGTATATGCTACCATAGATAAGTCATTACCTCGTGGATACCATAAAACAAAATCCAAAGTCCCTTTCATATATCTAAAGATTCTTTTTAAGCTTGAACATGTGTTTACTTAGGCGATGCTTGAAACCTTGCAACCAATCCTACAGATTTCATGACATCTGGCCTTGAGTCTATTACATATAACAAGCTACCAATCATTGATTTGTAAAAAAAATTATCCACTTTCTCTGCTTCATCTTCTTTGCTTAACTTACAAATAGTGATCATGGGAGTACATACTGGACTACAATTTTCCATGTTGAACTTATTCAACATTTCTTTTACATATTTGGTTTGAGAAATAAAAATACCCTTACTGAATTGGTAGAACTGCAGTCCTAAAAAGAAGGTTAACTCTCTGAGCATAGACATCTCAAGCTTCTTCTTCATTTTTGATGCAAATTTTTTACTCAACTTATCATCATCACTTCTAAATATAATGTCATTAACATAGACTGCAATGATAACCATATTTCCATTGTCAAATTTTATGTATAAATTATTATCATCCTCTCCTCTTCTAAATCCTTGTTGCCGCGAGTATTTGTCTATCCTTGAGTACCAGGCTTTGGGTGCTTGCTTTAGTCCATACAAGGCTTTCTTTATTCTGCAGACATAGTCTTTATTTTTTGATAGTACAAACCCTTTTGGTTTTTCTATATAAACTTCTTCTTTTAGTTATCCATTCAAAAAAGGTCGATTTTACATCCATTTGATATACTTTGGTATCTTTGGAGCACGAAAAATCCAAAAAAAATCTGATTGCTTCTATTCTAGCCACGGGAACAAAATTTTCTTCAAAATCTATTCCTTCAGCTTGAGCATATCCTTTCCGCATCAATCTTGATTTGTTTCTAATTACATGTCCATCCTCATTTAATATTCCTGAAAACCCACTTGGTGCCAATAACATTTTTATCTTTGGGTCTTGGAACAAGTTCCCATGTCTCATTTTTCTCAATCTGATTCAGTTCTTATTCCATAGCATTCACCTAGTGTTTATAAATCCTAGCTTCTTCAAAATTGTTTGGCTCTATTTTGGACAACAAGGACAAATGTACTTCTTTAGAGGTTCTTTTCAACTTTTTCCTTCTTGTTTGTATACATGTGCATTTGTCACCAATAATTAAGTCTTCATAGTGGTTATTTTGAACATACATTGAAGGAGCCTCTATATCTTGTCATCCAATTTCTTGTTCATCTTGTGATAATTCTTCTTGTTTTGTTCATTGTTGCTCTTCTTCTTGTAGTTCTTCTTCTTGTTTTCTAATGGTCGGTTGATCATCTTCGTCCATATCTATTGGTATTATGTGAGTGATTGTTTCATCTACTTTCACATCTGGACTTTCCACTATCTTTCTTAATTTTAGTTTGTACACCTATAGGCCTTGCTTCTTGAGGAGTACCCAAGGAAGATCCCTTCATCAGTTATGGAGTCAAATTTTCCCAAATGTTCATCATTTCTTTTAATGTAGCATTTGCTTCCAAACACTCTAAAGTGTTGAACTGTTGTTGGTCCACATTTCTAGAGTTCATAGGGAGTCATATTGCTATCAACTCTTATTTGTCCCCTGTTTAAAATATGGACAACAATATGAATTGCTTGGGTCCAAAATATATCAGATAGTTTGGATTCATTCAACATTTTTCTAGCCATCTCTTGCACGGTCCTATTCTTTCTTTCTACTAATCCATTTTTTGTGGTGTCCTAGTGGTTGAGAAATGTCTCCTAATTCCATGTTTCTCACAGAATTCCTCAAATTCATTTGAGGTGTACTCCCCCCCATTATTTGATATTAGACACTTAATTTTCAATTCAGTTTCATTCTCAACTACTTCTTTAAAAACTTTGAACATCTCAAAGGCCTCTAATTTTCTTTTAAGAAAAGAGACCCGTGTAATTCTAGTATAGTCATCAATGAAGAGAATGAAGTAAGACTCACCATTTAGACCTTTTGTTCGCATTGGACCACAGAGATCAGTATGCACCAATTCCAATGGTTTTGTTGTAGAATATTCTTTTATTTTGAAACTTACCCTTGTATTCTTTCCATGTAAATAGTGCTTGCAAATAGGATTTAAGGGCTTTATGATTTTAGGGATGAATCTTCCTTCTTTCCTTTTGTTGATCTTATCATATTATCAAATTTTATATGGCCCATTATTCTTCTCTCTCGTCTAAGATGCACAAATTATTTGGAGTTATGCATGTTGTTGCTACCAATTTTCCCGTATCTCTCCTCCTTATTTTACATTTATTGGAATCAAAAGTGAGAACATGTCCTTGATCACACATTTGACTGACACTCAGAAGATTGTGCTTCATATTTCCAACAAGCAAAACATTTTTTGCTTTAGCTTTCTCATCCCCAAGACTTACTATGCCATTCCCAAGAATTTTAACTGAGCCATCATCTCCAAAATAAACGCTTCCTCCCTTTACTCTTTTTAGATCTAGGAATTTTCCTTTATCTCATGTCATGTGTTTGGATCATCCACTATCAATATACCAGTGACCATTTTTTGCTTTGAGCATGCAGGGCCAAATCACATTCTTCTTGGCTTTGTTTTTCAATCTTTTTTTGCCATATTTTCTTATAAGAAGAGCTTTTGGTTTCATTTTTGTGTGCATTTATTGACTAGATTTTGCAATCCCGAGATTTATGACCATAATTATGGCATTGATAGCATTCGATATCCAGTTCCAAGGGACCAAAGGCATTGAGAATGTTATTCATGACTTCATTGGATTTTCTAATTTCTTTGTTCATATGACCAACCTTGGTGACTTTAGGAAAAATTATAGTTCTCCCAAAATCATCTTTATCAAATGCTCTGCAATTTACAGCTTCATTACCAAAATTATTGAAAGAATAACAATGGCCCAAGAAGAGAGTTTGATACCTGGTAGTAGGAGGTCTTCTAGATGGTACAATTCCTTTGTTTATGTGAAACGATTTTTGGTTGTTCTTTACGTTGTTTTCCCCTTTGATAGAACTCTTAAGCGCATCATCAAATCTTCTTGTTCATGATTCAAGGTTGGATATGATTGAGTTTGAAACATTATTTTCATTGTCTTGATCATATCCGAATCCATATTTCTCTGAAAATGGTCTTTGATTACTGATGATTTCATCTAATACTTTAGATATGCTACCAAACTTTTGCTGATAGCTTAATTTGATGCTTTCTTTTTGCAATTCCCCTTTTAAGGAGATAATTTCAGTTTCCAATTTGTCACATGTTTTCTCATTTTCTTTCAATTGTCCTATTAGATCTGCTTCTATTTTTCTGGATTCTTCATTTTGTTCTTCATGCTTCAGCAGTTGTTCCTTTAGTTGCTTATTTTTCTTTCTTGATTTCTTTAAATCATCTAAAGAACTGACAAGTTCTCCTTCAAGGTCTACCTCGGCATTTGCTTCATCTTTAGAGTTCTCATTTTCATGTTCTTCTTCTATTGTCATGAACAGCAGTTCTCTTGTATCATCATCACTATTATCATCATCCGACAAGCTATTGTTTTCTTTGGAATACAGACTTTTCTTTTGTTTATCATACCTTTTGTTAATTTCATATATGCCTCCTTTGTATGTCTTTCTTATTTCTTTGTGATTATGATCCTCCTCATCATCACTATCTCCATTTTCCTTATAAGGGAATTTAGAAGCAAAGTGACCTATTTTAACACATTTAAAACATATAAAAGGTAGCTTACCTCTGTACTTTCCATGAACTCTCTTGAGTTTCTTCACAAAATTTGCTTCTTCGTTGTCATATTCTTCGGAAGAATTTTTTTTTTGAAACTTGCTTGATGCCTTTTGTCCATTTGGAAGCATTAAAAGATGCTTCCCTTCTTGTAGGGTTTTCTTTTTCAATTCTAATTTCATAAGCAGTGAGAATTCCATGGAGTTCATCCATTGTTAGTTTGTCAATATCTTTCCTATCTTCTAGAACTAAAACCTTTGAATCAAACCTCATAGGTATAGATATCAACACCTTTTGTACAACCATTTCTTCCGCAACTTCTTATCCAAGACCTCTAACAGTGTTGACTATTTCATCTACATGAATAAAATAAGATACAATATTTTCATCTTGAGACTCTCAAACTGCCCTCTATGAGTATGTAGTTTTACCCTTTTTACTGCATCATCTCCTTCATAAATATTTGAAGTTTGTCCCACACTTCTTTTGTTGATTTACATTGCATGAATTTTGTGAATTATGAATCTTCTAGGCTAGATAATATTGCATTTTTAGCATTTTCATTGCATTCATACAACATTTTCTTAGTCTGTTGGTGGAGTCTTTGGAACCTTATAACCATTTTCGATTGCCTTCCAAATATCAATTCCAAGTGACTCTAAAAAAAACTTCTATTCTTATGCTCCAGAAGGAATAATCGGTTCCATCAAAACGTGGTGCCCTATTTGTTGAGAGACCTTCATGTATGTCCATATATGTGTAATGAACTAAGTAGTGCAATGATATGACTTTCAGTGATTAAATTGTCTCTGAAGGAACCAACTCTAATACCCATTGTTGAACCCTAATTGATACTAAGAGGGGGAGTGAACCAGTATCAAACGCAGATTCAATATTTATATAAATTTTCACTTTATAGATCATACACCAACAACAAAGCAATTAACAACATAGAAATCACTGTGCGCAAATTATTTATAAAGAAACTTTGTATAGATAGAATCTTTGATTACATAAATAATTGGGAGATACCAATATCTATTTATGGTGTGAGCACCAACTCACAGAATTTGCAGACACCAATCTGACATGGACATTGATCCCTTGTGCAAGCACCAACTTGTTATTTGCAGGCACCAACCTATGAGGACGCCAATCCTCTTATGAGCACCAACTCATAATTATCAAGCATCAACTTGCGTAGTCATGCACCAACTTGTCTGATAGATGAGAACACCAATTCTCCTTAGCACCAAATCCGATATGCAAACACCAACCTGTGGGAGAAATTAGTCTCTTGACCTTGCCCCTTCCAACCTCCCTTAAATAGATATGACTCTAACCATGTTCCTTTGTCACACTCTATTCTACACTTTCTGATTCGCATGCTCTTTCTTGTGCAAACACCTCAGCACATGTTGCTTCTCAAATTCTGTTGTATTTTGTTCTGCGCAAACTCTTTAGCACTCCTTTTCTTTGTGCATACTACTTCTCAGATTCTATTGTATTTTGTTCTGTACGTACTCTTCAACACTCATTTTCTTTGTGCATACTGCTTCTCAGATTCTACTATATTTTTTTATGCGCAGTCATTCCTTGCACTTTGTTGTATCGCGCACTTAAACACATACTCTGTTGCACTGTGAGCCTGACAATGTACTCTGCTATCCTTTTTTTATACTGCATGTTAAGATCTATGCATCTTTTGTGACATTGACTTTGTTTATGATTCAGTTTTGTATCATCTCACACTTCAACGAATCAACAAGCCATTGATTTCCCTTCAACTCCAGAGTGCTTTATCCAACTCCCTCTCACAAAAACACATCCATATTTTGTTCATTTATATTCATTCTAGCATTAATACATATTTTCTTGATTCAATTGGTTTGACCACAAGTAGGGGATTTTCTATGTCAGCGACACCCCTTCTTCCTTTCTTCATGGTCAAGTTAACCCAAACATTCAACCTAAACCAACCACATCTCTTTTTTCCTTGGAAAAAGTCGTAATTTTATTTCAATAATATGAACAAAATTACATTCTGCACATGTAATGGAATCAAAAAGATCCCTACATTGACACATATTTATTGTCCCATGTTACTATCCGAGACTATAAGTCCCATACATAGATCAATACATTGTATCCAGCTGTACATACAGCCCGCATTTACCCGAAAACAAAAAAACCAGAAACTGAAAAGGTGTCCATCAATAGATCATAAAAGTTGCTATGTATAGCCCGCATATAGCCACATACCAGTAAGCAAAAAACTGTTACAGTAATAGTAAAATGGTGTCCATCCCGATCATCAAAAAATAATTTGAGCTATAGCTCAATTCTGTGCCACTATATCTTCATGAAATGGTCTGTGGTAATAGCTGTAGCCCAGCAGAGTACATAGTTATCCTCCAAGTGCCAAGAGCTAAATGTTGTTGCGTCGCTTCTTTGGAAAGCTGATCGGCCAACCCATTCCGCTCCCTATAGACATGTGTAAATACGATATGATCAAATGACTATTTTAACCAGATTACCTCCTCCAGGATAGGTAAGAGTACCATCACATGACAATGAGTAATCTCCTTTGCCCATTCAATAACAAGCATGGAGTCTCCAAAAATCTGTAGAGAGAGGCATCCTTGTTCAAGTGCAAACAGCATCAGCAGCCTAAGAGACATGAGTTCAGCATAGTTGTTCGATCCCCTCCCCAGTCCAGCCACAATATGATAGTGATGAGTCTCTGATTTGTATAAGACTCCGCCCCCACCACACATCGCTTGATGGTTAATAGAAGAACCATCAAAATATGCCCACGGCATGGTTTTATCAATCCCTTCCACACGCACAGGTCGAGCACTGACCTCTAAAACAGGTGTTTTGAAATGTTGTATAATTGCCACAGCTTGTGCCACGACAGTCTCCTTCGGTACCCTGCAATCTTGGAATATGATCTTATTCCTGGTAATCCATATGCCCCATGCGAATATACAAGGGGTAGCCCGAAAGGAAGCGGATTTTTGTACAGTCCACCACAATTGGAACGCTTCTAGTACATTCGCACCCCACCATCTCACATTTATATCCATATAATTGCATATATCAGCCCAAACGGCCTGTGTAAACCGACAATGAACAAATAGATGATAAATGGTCTCTCCCGCCTCCTTACAAAGTGGACAAAACCCCGATCCCTGGATGAAGCGTTTTTGTAGAATGTCCCAGGTTGGAGCCTTATTTTCCAGTATAGCCCAAAAGAGTAATTTAGCTTTACTTGGACACTTTAACTTCCACAGGGAGTTCCACCACCATACTAGTTCCCTGTTTTGTGCTTCCACATTCAGCTGAATATAACCATTCCTTGGGGTGTAGATTCCAGATGGATGGTGATCCCATATAAGTACATCCGTCCTATTGGTCAGTCGTATATACGAATGTCTTAAAGTCAGGAGATAATCCTCCCAAACTCCATGCAAATCGACAGGAATCTCAAGACGCTGTGCAAAGATCCAACCCTGATGCCATGGAGTAGATGTTCCCGGATCCTCTGCATCAGCCAGAAAATGACAACCTCTAGTAGCCAAATAAGTCCTCAATTCCACTGGAAGGACATGTCCACCCCTACTTCCAACCCATGGGTCCAGTCCAATACGAATGAGACGCCCATTACCTATCCTCCACACTAATCCAGTGTCGACCAAAGGAAAACGCTGCACCACCTCTTTCCAAACCACAGAGCAATTTGCCCTCGCCTTATTGCCTAGCCTTATCCATTCAAGAAGTGTAAGAGGGGAGATATATTTATGATATACCACCCTAGTCCAGAGACTTTGTGTATGGATAAGTCTCCACGACACCTTGGCCCCCAAGGCTTTTGCAAACAAAAAGATATTCTTCAACCCCCATCCTCCCAAAGCTTTGGGTACAGCTATTTTTTCCCATCTGACCCACACCAAAGCACGATTATCAGACTTACCCTTCCAAAGAAAGGCAAAGCACATCCTTCGTATCTGCTCCAATATGCCTTTGGGAATCCAGGCTAGAGACATCCAATAAATCGGAATAGCTTCCAAAACAGATTTAACCAGTACCAGCCTTCCATCCCGAGAGAGCCATCGATGACTCCATCCATGTAGGCGTTGTTCTAATTTTTCTAATAACCAGTGCCAATCAGCTTTCAAATAAGCATTTGGTTTCAAGTGAAATCCAAGTTACTTTAAACCTTCATCAAGATCCAAAGTCATGTAAGGTAGTCTAATAGCCAAACGAAGGATCTCCTGCTCATTTAAATGTGAGCATGTAATAGTAGATTTGTCAATATTCACTAACATACCCGCAGCAACTTGTACTAAATTGAGACCTTCCACCACCTTATCAATATCCTATCGCGTGCCATCACAAAATATCAGAATGTCATCAACAAAAAGGAGATGTGTAATAAACAATACCTGTGAAATAGCTATGCCACGAAATGAACCATCTGCTTTTGCTTTCAGAATAAAACAACTGAGGCCTTCAGCCATAAGGAGAAATAGCAGCGGAGATAGGGGGCATCCCTGTCGTAGTCCCCTTCCAGCCTTGAAGAATGGGCTAGCAGAGCCATTGATCAGAACAGCAAAGCTCACCGTAGTGATGCAGGCCATGATACATCTTATAAATTCATAGCAGAACCCCAGGTGAGTAATAAGCATCCTGATATAGAGCCAACTAACCCTATCAAATGCTTTAGAGAGATCAATATTTATCACAACTCCCTTCTGCTTCTGCACTTTCAGTGTATGTAATCCTTCCTGGGCCACTCCAATGGCCTCATGTATTTGTCGATCTTCCAAGAAACCAAATTGCTCACCAGAGATATTCTTAGACAAAATATTCTTAAGTCTCCTCGCCATGACCTTAGAGATGATCTTATAGATACAATTGCAGAGAGATATAGGCCTGAATTCATCAAAGCAACCAGGCTTGTCTGATTTTGGGATAAGAGCAATAAAGGTCGAGTTGAAGGGACCATGTACAAACCCAGCCTTTCGCGATTCCTCCACCACATCCAGTAATTCCTCCCCGAAGAAGTCATAGAATCCTAAGAATAATTCTATAGGCCAGCCATCAGGCCCCGGGATTTTATCTTTCTGAAAGGATTGCATTACCAACGAGAGCTCAATCGGCAGCACCTCTTCCATCAACAATCGATTTTCTTCCTCCCCCACAAAACGAGGGAAAAGCTGAGCCACCCTAATCACCTCAGCAATAGAGGCCCCAGGTTGAGCAGTGAATAATTCTCTGAAATGTCTAACCCCCATATCTGCCAATCCGTCAAAGCTAGATACTTGAGTCCCTTCAGCAGAAGTAAGTTCCCAAATAGAGTTTGTGAATTTTCTCCCCTTAGCATAGGCCTGAAAAAAATTTGTGTTCTCATCACCACACTGTAGCCAAATCGCCCTACTTTTCATTCTCCACATCTCTTCTTTCTCCCCCAAAAGCACATTCCTGCGTCTTTCCCATTCCTGTAGCTCTCCTTTTTGTTGATCATCCAAATAACCCATTCCCTGACAGTGATGAAGCCTGTCAATATTCCACTCAGCACCCCGCAGATTCTGATCATCAGTCCCCCTTTTATCCAATGCCCAGAGAATAGTAGCATCTTTAATTCTCTTAAGATTTAGTTGAAAGTGAGCACCCGCATGCTCCAAAGAATCATGAGGTCTATGAACCCATTGATCCTGTACTAATTTAAGAAAATCCTCCTCCTTCAACCAGCTCGGATTGAATTTGAAAGGACTAGGAGGTTTATTGCTTCGGCCTCTTAAATCCAGGAATATGGGGCAATGGTCTGATACCCCACCAGTCCCTACCCACTGCCTGACAACATCAACCCCCAGAGCCAGCTCATCGGCCACCAGAAATCGATCCAGTCGTTTAGCCACCCTTTGATCCCCTGCTCTCTGATTCCTCCAAGTTGGAGATAACTTGGGTGGTAGTATGTCGAGGAGATCCTTCCTGGCGAAAGTTTGAATGAAAAAATTTGCTAATGTATCTGGAGCAGCCCGAGGCCTCCACACTTCAGACGACCCCAGAGTAAGGTTAAAATCCCCACCCAGAATCAAATCCCTGCCATCAAAAAGATCCATGCTAAACAAGGATTCCCAGAATCCAACCCTATTTAAATAGGGCCCATATATGTTGAGAACCGTGATCTTCCTACCGATCTCAGCATCCCATACCTCTAAACCGATACCAGAAGGGATACCCCAGTAACTATCGATTCGACAACTCTTCACCTTCCATCCCGAATCCAACCCTCCAGAGCGCCCCCGGGCATCTACTCCAACAAACTTCCAACCTGGAAGCAAAGATTCTAAGACCCGAACAACCTCCGCACTACCATCTAATGTTTCTTGCAATAGTAAAATATCCGGTTGATTCAAATCCACCAACCTCCGAAGCGACGATTTTTTGATGGGGCTCACCAACCCACGACAGTTGAAGGACATGATTTTCATAATACACCCCCTTCCAGGGCTGACGCTGCTCTAAGTGCCCACTCAATAGAAGATTGTGTACCCATCACTAAATCAACTTTAGCCCGGTCTTGTGCTTTAGACAAAATGGATTTCCATCCCCTACCTCTCCCCCCAGCACTATAAGCCAGTTCAGGAAGGCCCTTCCCCCCTGGTCCATCAATAGATATCTCCCTATTTCTTAGAGCATATCTGATACGTCGTCCCTCGGAACAGGTAGAGTGATCGGTGGATACAATAGACGGTGTAAAGACATTCTCCATAATAGGAAGCAGACAGGGAGCTACAGTACATGGTGTGGTAGAAAAGGGTGGAGGAGTAGACCCAATACTATCCCCCCCAAAAGCATAAGAACCATCAAATAAAGAAACAGCATGAGAAAAGGAATCAGACATACCCGAGGGATTCACAGCTGAACCCCGTCGAATAATGGACAGCTCCTGTAACTTCCTGGATGAGGCTCGTGTCAATGGAGTCGTGGTACAAATAGTATCCCCCACTGCAACCGAATCCGTACACCCAGGACCCTCCATCGCGATGTCCACCGAAGGTGGCATATATGCCGCTGAACCAATCTGCCCGGAGTGGTCGGCAGGAACCTCAAATTCTGTAAACGCCCCAAAATCTCCAACAGGCCCACCATCAGCATCCTCCAACGCCTGTGTGTTCACCATCAACAAAGGATCAACGCAATCATCGGCAACAGCATCAACCAGTGGCTTGCTAGCCTGAAATGGTAAAGGGCAGTTTGCAACCAGATGGCCATGATCATGGCAGCGATGGCACCTAAACGGTACACCCACATAGTCCAGCTTCTGCACGAAGTCCCCATCCTTTGTTTTAACAGTGATTTCTGCAGAGAGGCCCAATCGTAGGTCAATATTAACCAAGATTTTAGCCACAGAGTAAATGCCAGTCTCAAGATGGGATGCGTCGGAGCACACATAATCGCCAAGAAAATTTCCAATCTCAGCAAAACGAGATTCATTCCACAGATGCATAGGGAGCCTGGGTAGCTTCACCCACAGGGGTTCTCTATCAATTTTCTCCGTCTTAGAGTCGAAGAAAGGTGACCAGTGTTTCAGTACAATGGGAACACCCAACATCGACCAATGACAGGTTAGAACAGCATCAACCTCCTCTTTGCTCTTAGAAATGAAAGAAAACCAGCCTTTAGTCAATACCCGGATTTCAGGCGCAATAGACACCAAGTCCTTCCACTGTGCAGCCACCCAGCGCTGAAGGAAACCACGGCCAAATCATTTTCCCCTAGCATGTCCAACCACGGCCGTTTGGGAGAAGTCCTCCGCCTCTGCCATCGTGATATCCACCCCCAGCACAAGTTTATCCTTTATAATCCGTTCTTTTACCTTCTTTGTAGTATGCTTAGCAGGATGCTTATGTGAATCGGCCTTCTCAGATACCCTAGGTCGCGAATCAAGCAAAGATTCGACCTCAGGCAGTAAATAACCACTGCCAGGGACTGTTGCGACAGGACCACAAGGAGTTGTAGATCCGGGAAGATCCAACCCACCACTACCCTGTCCAACTGCATAACCGCGTGCATCCACCGAATCGACCAGGTTACCCACCGAAATTGATGCCAAGTCATCATCCAGCACCGTCCGCCGAATACCACGCCCTGGTAAAGATGCAAAACCCTCCACACGCAGATCCTCTGAAAATGTGGGAATATTGGCGAGAAACCCTTGTTGGGGTTGAAGATTCCGACCCAACAATCCAGGTATGTTTGGCCCGTCTGCATCCACGCCTTCATATGACCGGAAGAATGCCAATTCAGCCTCAAGACCCTCCAGTCCCAACGAAGTCCCCGAGGAAAAAGCCCTGGCTGAGGTCGGTGTCACTGATACATGCCCTTCCAACCCCGACGCACCCACGGGCCCAGTAATGCCCTCAGGCCCTCCGTCTGTCATATGGGGTCCTGACAGTTCCTCTGTCCCCTTCTTCTCCACATAGACATCTCCATCAACAAAAATATCGCGATCACATACCCCATCAGGGTTGTAATCCCAATCCTCCGCCATGCCTTGCAGTCAATCCTTCAAATGTGCCAGATCATCCGCCCCGCGCACCAAAAATGCAGCCACTGCACCAACAGGACAAGAACCTCCGAATAAAAAACCCCAAAACCAGTAAAGGACTAGTCCCCAGTCCGCCCGTCCAGGAATTCCGCAAACCCCACGCACTCCGCAGTGATCCCCACACAACCCCGACCAGTCCGTCACACATCCACGGCTAGGGTTCGTAATCAATCCCCTGCTAAACCTATCAAAGCCACCTCACGGCTCCGTGTAGAAAAACAATAGGCATCTAAATAGTGTGGAGGGTATAGAAATACGCGGCTACCCCCAATGTGCAGAGGCTCTCGATCCCCATGCCGCCATCACCAAACCCTGGAAGTCGCTTCAAGCTCCAAGAAACCATCTCCCTTCCTGTTCCTTTCAACCAGCCTTGGAATATATTAATGGTAATCATATAATATTTGACTAATAGCCAACCACATCTCTTATTCTTATGTAGGCGTGTGATATGCACACTTTTATATATTTACTGTCTACACAGTATTTGTGCGACAAACACTTATCCTTAAATTGCGTGGATAGATTTCCATGACTTGGTGGGAGTTGCGCGTGTATTCCCTTTGACAATTTTTTCTTATATACTTCTTCAAAGTGGCTTCTAGACTTCATGCTTCTTATTTTAAATCAATGACAATATTAAGTTCAACATAAATTCTATCCCACTACTATATTTGGGAAAAATTATGACATGTGAATGATATTGCATTTGTCATAATGTCACCAGATTAAGTGATTTCCATCATCGAGCTTGTTTCTTCCAACAAATTGACAAAAGTCTATAAATTATTTATGGTGTCAAAATTCCGATGACCATTTATATATTTTAAAAAAACATGTCAAATAATCATCAATATGGTGTCGATGAAATGTCACTATGGTGTTATAAGGACATCAAAATATTATCAAATTTTTTTTGGTAATGAAAATGGTCATTAACATCTAAGAATCGAACATTATCGATAAACAGTCAGTTTAGCTTAGGTGATGTATCAGTAAATTTACACCAAAGAGTGGGACCAATCTCAGGCCAGCATCAATAAGACAATGATACAATGTGTTTCCACATCATGTTTCGATTGGAATCTGATATGTTTCCATATCATAGGTGAAATATTGATGTCACACGAGTATGTATTTGAAATAGACTTAGTACAATTTGGCTACCCTTCGATCATCAAGAAGGTTGCAAGAATGTTAGTTAGATGTTTGTTAGCTAGCAGCTCATTATCATAATCATCTAAATCTATGTAAATGATATTATCACCAAGATGGGATTGGGGTCCTTTTATCAAGCTTTCCCTGGATTACTTCAAGTATCTTTCAAATGCCAACAATGTACATCTTGCACTTACTCCCACACAAGGTTTTAATATGGATTGAAAAGTGAAAAAAATGAAAATACCATTGCTAAAAAATAAAATTCATATTGTAATACTTCACCTTATTTCTTTACATACCCAACACCCAAGTCACAAGCATCATTTATTTAAAACTTGTAGAAATGTTTTTTTTAACCCAATGATTACAAGAAAAACTAAAATTCCTTGAATTCAACAATTCTTGGGTTACAAAATAAGCATTCAAGACAATTTCAACCACTAAGATTTTAACATCTTTATAGTATTTTGTTGGTATGCTAGTGTATCTTTCAAGCCAAGTTACTAGCATGTCCAATATTTGCTTTCATAAAAAATTACTACACATTTCGTAATAATGATTTCATGTCTAAACCATAGGTGTAAATATACATTAAATTTATTTAAATAATAAGCAAAATTTTGTATGGGTAGAACAACATAGATTCGTTTTTTCATACATATATACATGTGTGTGGAGCTATTGAATTAATTTTTATTTAGCAATTTGATCATTATTTTGTTTGTGAATCTTATAAAATTTTAAGTAGATGTCTATCATCTTTTGTCTATCGGTGAGATCAATTCGCTTACCATGGGACTTTCCTAAGTCATAGGTGGAACTTTCCCTTTAACAAAATTGGTGACTCTGATTGGGGATACGATTCATTGGATTATCTCCTTCTTTGATTTGATTTTCCATAGTTGCTTCTTGTAGGGTCCTTTTGATTATTTGTAACTAGTGTCAATGGGTTGTTTTTTATTTTTGGACCTATTATTTGTTTTATTTTGGGCTATTGAGTTATTTTTCCTGTAGTTTACCTCTCACTCATGGTTTTTCTCAAGAGTAGTCATGAGCGTTCATGTTTTTATTATGGAATATTCACGAGCATTCATGATTTTATTGTGATACAACTGTGAGCATTTTTTGTTTTAATATGATACAATCACAAGCATATTATAGTGCTCTTGGCTTTTTAAGGAACAACCAATGAAAATATCTTGTATGTGACTTATAGCGAAAAAATTTCCCCATAAATCTTAATTTTTGTTTCCTATGACTTATGCTTAGAATGAAAGTTGTTAATCCATGATAGTGAACCTATTTTTATTCTATTAGATAGAATTTATTTGGTTGTTTTTCTATTGGTGTCTATTATCTTTAGTGTGCTTTTAATTAAGTTGTACTAGAAAACTAGTTCAAAATTTGCAATATTTTTGCCTTTTTTTTGTGGGGGGAGGTGCTCACTACTTTTATATGTAATATCCACAAGTGCATACACACACATATATGGAGTTATATTCAAAACACTTCAATAAATTTGATTTCTTAGCAACCCATCACATTATCATTGCTAAATATTCTAGTTAAGACTCTCTTGATTCAACCACCAAGGTTCCACTAAAATGCATAGGTTAAATCAGTCATGGACATATCAAAACCAAAATAAATAAAGAGGCTATGGTGGAAGGAAACAAGTGAATTGGCTTAAAAATATGTATCAAAATAGAAAGCCCAAAACTCAACACTTGATCATATTCAAAGGTAAGCCAATTACGGAGTATAGAAAACATAGGTTGGACAACATGGAAATATTTCCTCGAAGTTCTAGCAAGCTACAACACACATAAAAGTTACCCTTAGAACTAAAAGAAATCCAACATAAGAAAATGCCTTGTAGTCCTAGGCTATACTCATAAAAATATATGAATCAACAAAAACAATAATTCCAAACCAACCATGTAGCGTTTAGGTTGAGAAAACCCAAATCATTTTAAGTTAAACAACATAAGGGTATGAATTTATGATACATATAAGGAATGTTTCCAACATGGAAGCATTTTCAAAATCATATTGCAACAAATAAGGTGAACATTATTATAAAGTTCAACAAGATACAACTCGTGACCAACTCAATCATAAAAGAGATGAATTGAAAAATGCTAACTATACCATTTTACATAGAATACCAATACAATCTAACAATGAACGGGGAAGCTTGAAACCCTATCTCCACTCCAACAAGTATTCCACGTATCTTGTAAATATTTTTTGTCTTTATCAAGTTACTACAAATAATGCAAAAGGTAGAAAGAAGGTTAGGATGGATCTCAGGGTAATGGATAACCTTTGTTTGGGAGGAATATAATGCACCTGTATGACATGAAAAGCTCCATGCAGTCAACATAGAATGCAAATTCATTAGGAAGCAAGAAATTTATTTTAAAATCCATGCCAACCTCCCCAATATTTGTGGGAAATAAGGCTAAGTTTCTTTTGGAGAAACATGTCTAGAACGACTCCTTACTTAGATTATGTCAATTGATTTAATGGATCATTCAATACCAATTCGCAATTATGAAGAGCAATATGAACTAGGCTTGGGAATTATTGATTTTATGGGGAATACACATAGAAAGAAACATCTTGAGACATGCAAAAAAACTAAGATTGCTTAGATATTTTCTTTTGGGAGATTGTCAGTAAAAGGACAAGGGATTCTTCTAACTTCAAATCATTGAAGATCTATGTAATGGGAAAGAAAAAATACTTATTGGACATTTGAATCAAGCCTCTCTTGAAATCATTGAAGATCTATGTAATGGGAAAGAAAAAATACTTATTGGACATTTGAATCAAGCCTCGATTGACTTATGTAGTTCCCTAACCTAGTGGAACAAGTTGGAAAAGATCTACATCATTACCTACTCAATTATGCAAAGATTTAAAGGCTACACTTTATTTTTGGGTAGTAGAGAACGTGCATATTGGATGTTTAATTGCAAAGGGTGACATAATTATTGTTGAGATGACAACTTGTTTGGATCAAATACTCAGATTTTTGGCAAGGACCAAATTGTCAAAATTTCCTTAACAAAATAAGGCATTTGTGTAGGAAATTGGTGAATAGAGGGTAGTTCGAGAAGAACTTGTTAATATATGAATAAGGAATTATAAGTATGGATGCAAAATCAATGATTGTCATGGATTTACTATAGTAAGACTCGATAGAAAATAAAAATGTAAAGAATTGTGATTAAATGCCAGAGGGCTTGGACTAGTTATTTTTGGGATTAACAATGTGATGGAGTTTTGCAATAATAATTCCCTGCTACTGATAATGAGAAGGTCACGGTTGATGGTTTCAACATAAATGCACACATATCCTAGATCATCTACATTAGAATGAGCCTTTTATCTATATAAGATGATGAAAGCAAACAAATCTCAAATTGGCCATTTTAGAATTTTCAATCTAAGGATACAATGAGTGGAATGAAAATTTATTAGATTTTAGCATCAAAATCCTAAATCCTAACCCCAAACCAACAAATCCATAAAACTCAAAAAAAATATTGATGAAACTCCAGCAAGTGAGAATCAAAGAAAACAAGGTATTAACATCACCATAAACAACAAAAATTAAACAAACGGCATATGTTGAAAGAGTACCGATTTTGTCAAAGCAACATATATTGTCTTACATCACATAAATTTACCAAATGTAAGAAAGAGTACCTTCAATAAGAGACAAATAAAAATGACTACTCACTAAAATATTACTTTCATGGTTAATCTAGAGAAGAAACTATTATGGCCTTATCCTTGTGTGTATATAAGTATACTCTTCCAGAAGTTATTTTTAGGATAGGTGCTTAGGCTTGAAGATAAATCGAAGAAAATGTGTTTTCCTTCTAAACATGTTATATAATGTCATCAGTAAACTAAGAGTCTCACTCAAACCTTCTTTACCCATTTTCAAACTCTACCAACTTTTGTTTGAGATATTAAAGAGCATCTACCACCTCTGGATTCATATTATGATCTTGCATTGCATTGAATATGAGTTGTTCCACATAGTAAGATGTTGGTCACGTTTTCCCAACATTAAGAAGGTGACTAAGTTCAATCATATCAAATGGTAGAGTAATCATAACTTTACACTAGTTGTTCACACTCATTTTTTGAATCCTTACTCTGCATTCATAACCACAAATAGTGATGAAAATGGAAATTACGAAAGAACATTATACTACATTTGAAAAATCAAGCTACCTCTTGCATAATCTTTCTGAAATCTATGTCTTTGGAGGATTCAACAAAACAAGCTCGGTAGACATTTTTGAGTGTTAATGTGGTGCATGGTTGTTTGCATACATTATCATGGTAAACTTTGGTTACTTTTAAACAACCTTTGGTGTCATGTTTTTTTTATGAAATTAGAAGGTGAGTCCAAGCATCTCAAACAAATAGAAGTATTGGACTTTAAAAAGGTAGTTTTTCACAATCCCTTTTTGAATCATTACTCTACATTCACAACCGTAATTCATGAAAAAAATGGAAAGTAAGAGATCATGTGATACTAAGTTTGAACGATCGAGCTACCTCTTGCACAATCTTTTTTAAATCTATGTCCTTAGAAGCTTCAATAAAACAAGCTTGGACATATTTCAATATTAAAATGGTGCATGGTTGCTTACATAGCTTAGCATGGTAAACTTTGGATACTTCAATAAACCCTTTATTTATCACAAGTCATCCATAAAGAATTTCCAAAATGTTTGGTTGAATCTTCTGTTAAACTATTGTGTGGTTGTTTGCAAACCTGAGTGTGGTAAACTTTGTTTATTTCAAGAGACTCTATATCTATATCTATCACAAGTTAAACATTAAGAATTTCCAAAAGCTACCTATTGTAAAATATTTCTTAATTCTATGTCCTAACATAGAAGCTTCAAAAAAACAAGCTTGGTATACATCTTTGAATCTTAAATGGTGCATAGTTGTTTACATACCTCAACATTGTTGGGTATGTTATATCTCTTCACATGGTCGCTGCGTGTACAACACGATCCCTACGGCACCTTCGATTCGCCTGCGCCGGGCGCGTCCGGAGGGGGGGGTTTAGAGGGGGGGGTAGCCCGACAGGGCCCACCCCCTTCGTTTCGGACCGTTAGGTTCCGAAACGACACGGAGGGGGCCGTTAGGCCCCCGGAGTCCGCGCGGAGCGCAAAATTTTTTTTGGGTTGCTTTTTGCTTTTTCGCGATTTTCGACCCATTGTACTCTATCTAATTCCGGTAAAAGGAATTAGGGTTGTAACCTAATTCGGGTAAACGAATTAGGGTTTTAGATGCTGCAGAATACCATTTATTGTATTGTACATGTAAAATAAACATATAATGAAAAAGGAGCTATGCGGCTCTAAGTTTTTCTGGTTTTTCCCGGTTAAGGGTTTCCAGGTGAAAATCTCTGTGTAATGTGTGTGCCATTGTGTATTTTCTGTAAATGCTTAAGAATCGATATATGTTTGTACTTCACTGTTAAGGTTTAAAACTTACATTTGGTATCAGAGCAATTTTGGGTTCAGAGGGACGCCTTTGTTTCCAGGGGTTTGGCTCGATCTTGGATTTGTGATAAACCTGGTTTCAGTGGGAGCTTTGCAGCGGTGATTTATTCTTTGTTTAAAGAATGGCGAGCAGTTCTAGATTCGAGATTGAGAAATTTAATGGTCATAGCTTTGAGCTATGGAAGCTCAATATGGAAGATCTTCTGGTAGATAGAGAACAATGGATCGCAGTAGATCCAGGTACCATGCCCTCTGGTGCGGTAAAAGAAGAATGGGAAAAGCTGGAAAGGAAAGCAAGGAGCACTATTCGTCTTTGCCTTGCAGATTCGGTATTGGTGAACGTATCTGGAGAAGACACTGCAAAGAAGCTATGGGATAAACTGGGAAGTCTGTATCAGTCAAAGTCCCTGGTAAATAAGTTATTTCTGCGAAAGAAATTGTACCTTCTGAGGATGACTGATGGAGACTCTGTTTCAGAGCATCTAAACGCCTTCAATACTCTGGTAAGTCAGTTGACATCTGTTGGTATTAAACTTGATGATGATGAAAAGTGTATTAGTCTGTTGTGCTCTTTGCCAGATTCATGGGATAATCTGGTCATAGCTATTGGGAGTAATGCAACCACACTAAACTTCGATGATGTGGTTGCATCCCTACTATCGGAGGAAATGAGGCGGAAATCCATAGATAGTTCAGCCAAGGATGCCTTATTTGTAAGAGGTCGCCCTGGAGACAGATCTAAAAATAAGTCTTCAGGTGGTAGATCTAAATCTAGAGGGAGATCTAAATCTCCAGGACCTTCTGTAAGAAAATGCTGGAAGTGCGGAAAAGCCGGGCATTACAAGAAGGATTGTAAATCGAAAATTACTGATAAAAGTAGAGGACCTAATGACGCTCCATCCGCAGATGGGAAAGAATCTACAGAGGAAGGAGGAGATGTGTATCTGGCATCTTCAAGTACACATGCAGAGCATGATTCGTGGTTGATTGACTCAGGTGCGTCTTATCATATGACTCCCCACAGGGAGTGGTTTTCTGAATACGAAAAGTATGATGGAGGAGATGTATTTCTGGGAGACAACTCGGTAGCGAAAATCATAGGTCGAGGAAAGGTCAAGCTACTGCTCAAAGATGGAAGGGTTAAAACTCTTCCCGGGGTTCTGCACATTCCAAAGTTGGCTAGAAACCTTATATCTGTAAGTAAAATGGATGATGCAGGTGTGAAAACTCTATTTGAAAAGAACACATGCAAAATGGTTCGAGAGTCATTGGTGTTGATGAGGGGAGTTCGGATTGGAACTCTATACAAGTTGTTGGGAAGCACCTTCAAAAATGGATGTAACAGCACTATTGTTTCTGAGGGTAAAAATGAAGGAGACAGAGTCCTTACTGTCTCTAGTGAGAAGACATCGCTATGGCATCGAAGGCTGGGACATATTGGAGAAAAGGGTCTTCGACTATTACAAGGTAAAAGTATGGCTGAAGGCATGTCTGATTTCACATTAGATTTTGATTTCTGTGAACATTGCTTATATGGTAAACAGAATCGAGTAAGATTCTCATCTGGTGTTGTAAGAGCTAAAGGAATCTTAGAGTTAATACACAGTGATGTTTTTGGACCTGTGCCTGTTCCATCACTTGGTAAATCTGTGTATTATGTTTCATTTATAGATGATTTCTCAAGGAAAACTTGGATTTATTTCCTGCGTAAGAAATCTGAGGTTTTTAATAGATTCAAAGAATTTAAGGCTCTTGTAGAGAATCAAACTGAGAAGAAAATAAAAGTACTCAGAACAGATAACGGTGGAGAATTCTGTGAAAGTGAATTTGAGGAGTTCTGTAAAACGTGTGGAATAGCAAGGCAAAAGACTACTCCATACACACCTCAACAGAATGGGGTTGCAGAAAGGATGAACAGGACATTGATGGAAAAGGCAAGGAGTATGCTCAGTGGTGCAGGGCTAGCACAACAATTCTGGGCAGAAGCTGTTGACACTGCGTGTTACCTAGTGAATAGGACACCCACATCAGCGTTGGTTGACAAGACACCTCATGAGGTTTGGACTGGTAAGAAACCCTCTCTCTCTCATCTCAGAGTGTTTGGGTGTGATGCTTTTGTACATGTTCCAAAGGAGAAAAGGAGCAAGTTGGATAATAAGGCGGAAAAATGTATCTTCATTGGTTACAAGGATGGAGTGAAAGGTTACAAGCTGTGGAACCCAGTAAAAAGGCAAACAGTTTACAGTCGAGATGTGATCTTCAGAGAAGTTGAAAGCACTTCCAGGATTGAGGATGTACCAAAGGAAAAGGATTCAGAGAAGCTACACTTTTGATATCAAGGATGAAAGAGGTGACTCTTTTGAGGAACCAGATTCGTCTGAATCAGATGAGGAGGCAGAATCGTCTGAATCAGATGAAGAGGCGGATCCACAGACTCCGGTATTGAGGAGATCTGACCGAGAAAGAAGGCAAGTTGAAAGGTACAGTCCCCCTGATTTTCGTTCTAATTTTGTGTTATCTATTACTGATGATGATCCTAGAACTGCTAAAGAGGCAATGGATTCAGAAGATAGTAAACTATGGAAGAAGGCCATGATAGAAGAAATGGATGCCTTGGACAAAAATGAGGCATGGGATCTGGTTGAGTTGCCAGAAGGAAGAAAGCCTATTGGAAGCAAATGGGTATTCAAGAAGAAGTTAAATGCAGCAGGTAAAGTGGAGAAGTACAAGGCTCGACTAGTTGCGAAAGGTTACTCCCAAATTGAGGGCATCGATTTTGGTGAGATTTTTTCACCTGTTGCAAAATTGACTTCTATTAGATTTCTTTTATCTATTTCTGCTGCTTTTGATCTTGAAGTAGAACAGATGGATGTAAAGACGGCTTTCCTACATGGAAATCTTAATGAAGAGATCTATATGAAGCAACCAGAACGGTTTGTGGTGAAAGGAAGAAAGGAGCTTGTCTGTAAGCTGAAAAAGTCTCTCTACGGTTTGAAACAATCTCCCAGAATGTGGTATCAAAAATTTGATACTTATATACTGGGACTTGGTTTCTCAAGAAGCAAAGCTGATCACTGTGTTTATTTTAAGCTAATTGGTGATCATTTTATTTATGTAATATTGTATGTTGATGATATGTTGCTAATTGGAAACAACAAAGAAATCATCAAGGATGTCAAGAATCAGCTGTCATCTGAATTTGACATGAAAGATCTTGGTGCTGCAAATTTCATTTTGGGCATGGAAATAAAAAGAGATCGTGAAAACAGGAAACTCTGGTTAAATCAGAGGAAATATGTTGAAACGATATTGAAGAGATTTAATATGCAGGAAAGCAAACCAGTGAAGGTGCCCATTCCTGTAGGTGTAAGGTTATCTGCAGAACAGTGTCCCACTACACAAGAAGAGGTAGAGGACATGTCTCATGTTCCATATGCTAGTGCAGTTGGCAGTCTGATGTATGCCATGGTCTGTACTAGACCAGATATAGCCCATGCAGTGGGAGTTTTGAGTAGATACATGTCAAAACCAGGAAAGGAACATTGGACTGCAGTAAAAAGGGTCTTCAGGTATTTGCGTGGCACTACAGATTCTGCAATCTGCTACCAAGGAAGACCCGGTCTAAACAGAGAGATAGATATACAAGGATTTGCTGATGCTGACTGGGCTGGAGATCTTGATCACAGAAGATCTACAAGTGGCTACGTTTTTAATCTATTTGGAGGAGCAATCAGTTGGATGAGTAGAAGACAAGCTGTAGTTGCACTCTCAACTACAGAAGCTGAATACATGGCAGCTACCCATGCAAGTAAGGAAGCTGTATGGTTGCAAAGATTGTGTTCAGGTATTGGTTTTGTTCAGAATGCAGTAAAAATTGGTTGTGATAGCTCAAGTGCAATATTTCTGGCAAAGAACCCTGCTTATCACTCGAGGACAAAGCACATTGATGTGCAGTACCATTTCGTCAGAGACATGGTTGAACAGAACAAAGTGTTGCTGGAAAAGGTTGACACTTTGGTAAATGTTGCAGACTCTTTGACAAAGTCTGTGAGTACTCAGAAGTTCTCTTGGTGCAAAGAGAACATGGGCATTGTTGCCCTGAATTGTTGAAGTCATAAATTTCTCCTGTATGTGAAGAGAACAACAAGTGGGAGAATGTTGGGTATGTTATATCTCTTCACATGGTCGCTGCGTGTACAACACGATCCCTACGGCACCTTCGATTCGCCTGCGCCGGGCGCGTCCGGAGGGGGGGGTTTAGAGGGGGGGGTAGCCCGACAGGGCCCACCCCCTTCGTTTCGGACCGTTAGGTTCCGAAACGACACGGAGGGGGCCGTTAGGCCCCCGGAGTCCGCGCGGAGCGCAAAATTTTTTTTGGGTTGCTTTTTGCTTTTTCGCGATTTTCGACCCATTGTACTCTATCTAATTCCGGTAAAAGGAATTAGGGTTGTAACCTAATTCGGGTAAACGAATTAGGGTTTTAGATGCTGCAGAATACCATTTATTGTATTGTACATGTAAAATAAACATATAATGAAAAAGGAGCTATGCGGCTCTAAGTTTTTCTGGTTTTTCCCGGTTAAGGGTTTCCAGGTGAAAATCTCTGTGTAATGTGTGTGCCATTGTGTATTTTCTGTAAATGCTTAAGAATCGATATATGTTTGTACTTCACTGTTAAGGTTTAAAACTTACAAACATGGTAAACTTTGGTCACTTTAATAGACCCTATATAAATCACAAGTCGACCATGAAGAATTCTCAAAGTAGTTGGTTAACTCCTAAATATTAAAATGGTGCAATGGTGTTTACTACCTTAGTACAGTAAAATTGGTTATTTCAATACACCCTATATCTATCACAAGTCAACCATGAATAATTGTCAAAGTATTAGTCGATTAACTCTTAAAAGTCAAACAAGGCATTTCTATTAATAGAAATAACCTAGATTGATATGGTAGTCCTTTTGTAAGGATATTACAATAAGGCACCCTTGTTTGATATGGTAGTCCTTTTGTAGGGATATTACAATAAGGGAAATAGATACTTTATAGATTGCATTGAGCAACCATATTCATAATACCAACTTGATGCATTAGCAAGTAAACCATAGTATGAATGTATAAGAGCATCATAGTTGTCGGGTAGAATGGGTAGAATATATGTCTAGTTAAGTCGACAATGAATTGTCGATGCTGACACTATATGTGCAGGATTGGAACCTAGTCTAACCTAATCTAAGGCCGACACCACATTTTAATGCAAATAAAAATCTGGTACAAAACTAATACAAAAATCAAAACTAATGCAAACAGGTACCGAAATAGAAAACTAGTACATAAATCCACAATGAAAAAAACAAAACTAAGCTAAATAAAACAAAGACAAAAAATGAACTAAATTCAATCTAAAGCAAGCTCTATACTTAATGTTCCTATACTCAAAATCTATCCCTCACATATATTCAACAACACAACATTACAAACACAAAATATACTAAAAATTTATAAAATACAAAAGATATTACAAAATACAAAATTAAAAACATACATATTACAAAATACAAAATTTATTACTTATATACAAATTACCACACAAATAATCAATATAACAAGAAACAAGATAATTATTTAACGTTCCAAAATATACCCAATGTGAGACAAAATACAAAATATAAAATAATAATAATATAAACATAATATACCACAAAATATAAAATAATAATAATTTAAAACATAATATACCACAATATTAAATGTATACAAAATATTTCATTTAATAAAAGGTGACATAATAACACATTCCACAAATCCTAAAAATTTTAACACAATAATATAAGATATTTATGGAAAACAACAAAACCATTTAATAATGTGATAAAGTTATTAGGTAAATACATGATATGAAATTGTTTTAAAAGAAGACATTTTATTAACATAAAAAATGATAATACTCATAACTTTAACGGAAAGTGATTTACAAAATTTTACAAACTATAAAACGAAATTACCAATGGCGATATTCCAAACAAAGATCTAAAAGTCACAGTCTATTAACAAAGCCATCTGTGGAATATGAAATAATGTTTAAAAGAAAATAAACTCAACGAAACTACCAAAGTATTTACAGCAATACAACTTTGAATTGAAGGTGAAATTGCGATGAGTTCAGGAGAAACGGTTTTGAAAAGATGCAATCAATTCAGATAGAGTTTATTGACGAAGATCAGTAAGTATATTGTGAATGATGATTTATAGTAAGTTGATGCTTACGATTCCTGCCATTGATTTGCGTGATACTAATGACAGCAAATTCAACATCAAATAAATGACACCGACAATCACATTCTTGAGCCAGATCTATACATAGGCGAGGAATACCTTATGAGCATTCTAAGCTAGATTGCAAATCAAAGATTGATAATGCAAAACATCAACAACTACAGGAACCTCAGTGATCTGGTTTAGTCCACCTGAGTTCATGACTCTAGTGGGGGGTTTGAACTCCGATTGCAACTGACTATGATCAAATGCACCCTCTCTAGCTTGATTTGCATGCAAAACTCACTAATGCACCCTTCATGATCAGTTAACTGACAGTAGCTTGAGTTCACTTACAATCGGTTGAGTTCGGAACCTCTGGAGCACTATAGTGGTGATATTTCCTATGCTATATTGACATGGATTCGAATTCCTCTTGGATTATCAAATTATCTCTATTGTACTATATTCTTTTACTATACTGATTAATAGAATATGACACCAGTTATTATGCACATCTGAGTTTATTTGCATGTTTGATTTTACTGCTCAATTCACTGCAATTCTTCTTCCTCGCTAATTCTTTCACTGTGATATTTTCTCAAGCTCAATGATCTGTTGTGTTACAGAATTTCACATGGTATCGGAGCTCAGCAAAGTTGATTTATCTTCGTTTTGAGAGTTTTCTACAGGATTTTGAGAAGTTTTCTGTGCAGCAGTAGTAGCAATAACATTTTGCATTCGCTCCAGTAGCTGCAGATGGATAATTTGAATGCTCCTTTGACACCAAGAATCATAACACCCTTCAATTATCTGGATTGGAGGGCAGATATCCAGATTGTGTTGTGCAACAAGAGTCTGTACAGGGTCACAATGGGAAAGGAGGTCGAACCTCAAGCAATTGTTGAGAAAGCAAAGTACCTGAGCAAGTTAGATGAAGCTTTTGGTTTTATGTGTATTCACACCTCCAGAGATTTGTTATTCCATCTTGATGGATTGAAGACCCCAAGGGAGGTTTGGCAGAATCTTGAAACTCTATTTGGAAATCAAGATGAGCTAGGAGGCCACGTTTTGGAGAATGAATCAATTGCTCTTCCAACCAGCAGTTTCGAAACCATACAGTAGTTCTTTTCAAAGTTCAAGTCCTTGATTATGCAGAGAAAACAATGTGGAATTGACAAGAAGGATGAGCAGTTGGTGCTATCCATCCTAAGAAATCTTGGTCCTGAATTTTCAATATTTGTCTCTACCTTTCACTCGGGGATATTTTCAATCCCCAATTGGAAAATTCCTTCTTTGGATGCATTCATTAAATCCCTCATCCAAGAGCAAGACAAACTAATTCAAATGGGCACCCTGAAGGCCTCCAAGAATCAGGATCTTATGGATGGGGAGTCAGAAAGTGTGAATGCCAAAGCGAATCAGAAGGGAAAGAATAAGAAGCAATTTGAATCCAAACCAAAGGAGAAGCCTAATCCTTTGGAAGGAGCCTCCATCTCCAAGAAGGATAAGCAAAAGAGATTTGAGAAGACCAAGTGTACCTATTGCAAGAAAGGAAACCATCTAGAGAGTTCATGCATGAAGAAGAAGATAGATTAAATGACCAAACTTCTTGAACAACACAACATTTCCCTCCCAGAAGGCGCAAGGAATACTAGTTATGGAAGTGAGACAGATGATAATGAGAGATGCCATGCACTGAGGACTGGATTCTCACAATCACAAGCCTTCCTCATTGATTATAGATCCTCCAACCACATGGTTTCCTCCAGAGAATCATTTTCTTCTCTAGATCTCACTGATGGTCCTATTATTCACATGGGAGATGATTCACGGATCTTTGATGAAGGGAAGGGCACAATACAACTAGAGCATGGAAAGTTCAACAATGTTCTTTATGTGCCTTCTCTGGAAGAAAACTTGTTATCTGTTTATCAAATGACACACACAGGTTCACCAAAGAAACTTGTTATTGGACCTGAAACAGTTGAGATTTCAGAGACCTCATCTGGGAAGCTAATAGATAAAGGTGTTGCAAACCATGCCTCAAAGGTATATGGGTTCTCCTATTTTCTTCAATATTAACATGAAAGTGCTCTCGTGACCCATACAAACAAGACTAGCAGACTCTGGCATGAGAGATTTGGCCATCTAAATTTCAAGTACTTGCAGTAGTTGCACAAGGAAGATATGGTTGAAGGATTTCCTAATATAAAAATATCTCAAGGAATATGCAAAGGTTGCTTGGTAGGGAAGCATCCAAAGCGAAATTTTGATGTTGGGAAGGAAAAGAGAGCTTCATCCACACTTGATTTGATACATAGTGATATCTCAGGACCGATACCCATAGCTTCTATGAATGCATCCATATACCTTTTGACCTTCATAGATGACTTCTCTAGGTTCTGTTGGATCTATTTTCTTAAGCAGAAGTCTGAGGTATTCGATACTTTCAAAGTCTTCCAGGCCTTGGTTGAGAACAATGTTGGGAAGAAGATGAAAGCACTCAGATCAGACAATGGAGGGGATTACATCAAGAAGGATTTGCAACAGAGTTTGTGCTTCTGAGGGCATTAAAATGCATCATTATGTCCCATACACGCCACAACAAAATGGTGTAGCTGAGAGGAAGAATAGGTCATTGAAAGATATGGCTACCTATTTGCTTGAAGCAAGGGATCTTCCACCGTATCTCTGGGCAGAAGCAGTGAACTGTGCCACATACATTCAGAATAGGGTACCCCACAAATATGTGGATAGGGTCACTCCATTCGAACCACTGAAGGGACACCACCCTGATGTCTCTCACCTGAGGGTTTTTGGATCCAAGGCATGGACCAGAATCCCATCTGACAAAAGAAAGGCTCTTCAAACCAAAAGTAGCGAATGCATTCTACTGGGACATGCAGAAGATGCAAAATCATACAAGCTGATGGAGATTGCAACCAAAATATGCTTCATTGAAAGAAGTTCCAATTTCGATGAAAATCCATTGTAATATCTACTACCAGATGAATACCAAGGTAGATCTGATCTACCTACTCCATTTGCACAACATGAAGATCAGAATTGTATATCTTCTGATGAGGACCAAGTTGAATCATATTTTGATGTTGAGAATGAAGATCAAGCAGATCCAGATCCAAAACCAGCACCTACTCCCAATCCATGACCAAGGCCAAAATGGGCTCACAAAGTCCTTGAAGCTGCTGGGAACATATTTAGGGATCCATCTGACCATAGAAGAACCAGATATCAGTATCAATATGCAAAACTTGCACTATGTCACACAGATCCACTTCTCTTAGAGAGGTGCTACATGATGGTGGGGTCGGATGCACAATCCTACAAAGAGGCTTGCCATGATCCAAGATGGAAAATTGAGGTTCACATGCACTGTATCATGGAAATAGTGCACAACAGGACCATCACACTGCATTACTGACCTACAGAGGAGCAAATTGCAGGAATTTTTACAAATTCTTTCACTCGGAAGAGATTTGCCTATCTCAGATCTCTACTCAGTGTGAACGTTGCTTGAGTTCCCTGCTGTTCATTTTTTAGGGGGGTTTGCCATGATTTTTTCCCCATTTCCTTAGTTTCATGAACAATTATTTTTTATTGTTTGGGTGACCTTTGGTCTCAGTTACCAGGGCTCGAGTTGTCTAAGTTTGGATTAATGGGGTGTGTTAGGATAATTAATACTCCAATCCTTGTCCACCTTAGTATTATTTCTCTTTTCCTAGCATTGGATGATGTTGTTGACCCCCTAGTAGTGTGCATATGTCATCTAGGACACATTATCCACTTGATGCACCTTGCATGCATGAATTTAGGCCATGCAGAGTCAATTCCCTACATTTTAGGAGCTAACTCGGTGATATGGTTCAGTCCACCTAAGTTCATGACTCTAGTGAGGGGTTTGAGATCCGATTGAAACTGATTGTGATCAAATGTGCCCTCTCTATCCTGATTTGCATGCAAAACTCACTTAACTGATAGTAGCTTCAGTTCACTGACAATCAATTGAATTTGGAATCTCCGGAGCACTGTAGTGGTGATATTTCCTATGCTAGACTGACATGGATTCAAATTCATCCTGGATAATCAAATTATCTCTATTGTACTATATTCTTTAATTATACTGATTAATGGAATATGACACCAGTTATTATGCACAACTGATTTTCTTTGCATGTTTGATTTTACTGCTCAATTCACTACAATTTTCACCGCAATTCTCCTTCCTTGCTAATTCTTTCACTGTGAGATTTTATCAGGCTCAATGATCTGATGTGTTACAGAATTTTACAGTGGAAAAAAATATTGGAACAATAAAATGGAGTGTCTGGACAAGGGCACAAAAAATGTATATTCAAGTAACTTATACATTATTTATTGAACCATTTTAAACAATCTATCAATAATATTAAAAACTTAAGAAGCCAAAATACTTACTCATTTGAGCTTATATTTGTTTTGAAAATAATTTATCCACAAGAAAACAAGGCCAAGCTCATTATGTTGGAACCTCATCTGGTCGGTCCTCCCCCCACATCACTCTTAATTCCCCATACCCAATCTATCTAGTTAAAAAATAAATGAAATTAAGATAAAACCAAACAACATAGAAAATGGAATAAACATACTAAAATAGAAATCATAATACAAAAATATTTTATATTAACAAATATGATTAATTGTTATAGTATATAGGTTTCAATGTTAAAAATATTGTTGTTTTTCATATACTATATAATCCCATTATATATAATCACTTGCTATGGGGTTTATTGATAATTTTTAAACTCTTGATCAACACAATCATTTCTTCTTTATTTTGTCTTGTGGAGGCTAGTCAGATGTTGGGTCCCTTTGCATACTAAACAACAAGATTCATATCGTGTCATGTATGGGTTGAGTGAGACGAATGTCAACTATAAAAATAAAATAAAATAAAATTATATATATATATATATATATAGGTGCCTAAACTAGTTGCCACAAATAGCTTAAACAATTCTATCTTTCGAGTGATCAGAGAAGAGGTCATTAACAACACTATACCATGGACCTTTTTTGACAAGGCATCCCAATATGATCATTCTCAATGTGTGGGAGGTGTTGTTCTTTTTTCTGTTTGAAACACAGTCTTTCAAATTATCCATGGGTTTCGGTGAGGGGTGCAATAACTATGCAGAATTATTTGCTTTAAAAATCCTTCTACTCTTTGCATTTGAGAAGGGATGCCAAAACCTTCAATTATTTGGTGACTCCATTCTGGTTATTAACTGGGTTAAACATGTTGGAATCTTATTAATACTAAAGGGGGGTGAATTAGTATTAGTGCAGTTATGAATAGTTTTTAACTTCTTAACTAATTAATCTAAACTTTAGTTATGCATCCACCGTAAATAAAACATGCAACATCACATGAGCACAATACACAGAACATAAGGATTTATACATGGAAACCCAAACGGGAGAAAAGCATGGAATGATCTCTTATAATATAAAGATTGCATTCATGGAAGCACCAAATTCTGAAGTTCTCCCCAGCACCAACTGGAAGGAGGCACCGACCCCCTGGTTTTACAAGCACCAACCTGAAGGAAGCACCAACTCTTTGATTTACCAGCTCCAAGTGGAAGGAGGCTACAACCCCCTGCTCCTTCCCCGTCCTACTTTCCTGATATGAAAGAAGAAGATATTAATTTTTTTTATACTGATATGTGCACTCTTCAAATTATCTGTTGTTCATTATACTGTGCGCACCTTCTGTATGTTGTAATCTTGTTGTCACTATATTGCATACATCACCTGACTTCACACTTAACTTATCACTTCATAACATTGCAATTGAATTCGCACTTCACAAACTGTGTGTTGCTTCATCATATTCTGCAGTCTACGCTCTAGTTCAATATGTCGTTTTGTTTCTGCGCATCTGCAACTTCAACTGATACTACACATATTTTGTTGAGATGTTGTTCTAACTTCACGCATCAGTATTAGATGGATCTGCGCACCTTTTGTATTATTTGTATTATGTCTTGGTGCAACAGTCTTTATATAATCTACGACCTTCTATGCATCATCTGTGATTCATCCTTTTTGTTTAACGCACTTGTTTCATATCATCCTTATCATAATGCGCCTCCTTTACTGTGTTGTAATTATGTCTTAGCGCATCAGATAAACTTCTTCACTTCGTGCATCACAAGATATACTTCAATTCTATCTGTGCGCTTGGATCATCTATGACTGTCTACGTGTCGTTTGCGATATTGTCATTATGTTCTCACACACTTCCGCATCCTCTGTATTTATGCCTTTCTTCCTTCGTGCAACTGTCACAGATAAACTACATCATTATGCGCACCATCATATATTACATTCCTCTGTTTGTGCACATTCTTCTCTCTGCTAGATCATGCTATTTTGGTTCCACGAGCCCTTGATGACCCGAAATAAGAATCTTGATAAATATGTATCTTCTAGTCTTGAGCTCACAAACTTACTTCAATTCTCCAACTTGGATTCTTATTTATACCTGTCCTGCACATATTGTATGTCCACAAGTTGGTTGTGGCTTTCCTTCTTCTTTGTTTTACATTTCATGCTTCCGCCCCTTGTCATGTTCTGCGCCACTGAGGTGTCATCTCTTGTGGGTCTTGTGCATAGTAGGTCCTTTTCCCTAGTCGGACTTGCACCCTTGCAGTGTGGTCTTGCGCCCTTGATGTTCCATCACTTGTGGGACTTGCGCACTTGACTTCTCCAACCGCCACATCCTTTTGGTACTCTTGCATGCTTCAAAAACTTGAATGCTTCTTTTGATTGGTGATTTTTTTGTTTATGGGACTTGCTACCTTGTTCAATCGTTTCTTGTTCCAAGTTGCTTGCACACTCCCGAACTTTGTCCAACAATTTCTTTGGCATATACCATGTAGTATTACTAGGTGGACTTGATACCTGCACATGTACCATATTTCTTCAGACTAGATGCACTTCTGGATATACTTATTCATACTGGCATCCATATACTTCTTCAACCTATCTTTCATATATTTCTTTAAATTGGTGCAACTAGATATACTTCTCCAAAGTGGATTTCATATATTTCTTCAAACTGACATAGGAATACTAAATCCTCTTTGACATCAGTTGACACCAATGACAACCAAAGTTCAACAATATCCCCCTTTGGCATTGATATCAACACCTCATGAAGCTATGCATAATCATCTCTTGAAGTTGTGTGCTTCATTTGTTCTTGTCACAGTACCCCCCGTGTGTTCTTTACCAATTTGAGTCTTTGTTTCATCTACACATTTTGGTGTCTATGTTCTTCCCTATGTCTTTTACTTATGCGCGGATTGCATGCTTCATGATCATTCTCTTATGTGCAGATTGCATGCTTCATGATCATTCTCATCTGCGCGGATCACATGCTTCATGATCTGCTTCATGATGTTTCTCCCCCTTTGACATCAATGGAAAATAGGTTCCATCATTGCGCAATTATAGGTTCTACTTTCATCTATTTTACATTATCCTTCATACATCTACTTATTGGGATTAATCCCCCTGTCTTCATGCTTCATCCTTTCGCTGGGGTTTCTGCGCAAATTTTAGTTAACTTGCAATCTATACAATGTTTCTGTAGATGACTCAGATATGCTCCCCCTATACAGTTTTTATCTTCCTTCTATATTGATCTTATCTTCCTATCATATCAATCACCATTCCTTGCACAATCCTCCATGCATCTTCATGTTGTGCAAACTGTGCAGTGTTGAATTTCATCTGCTTCTAGTTTTGCATTGTCTTTCCCATCGATTTATTTATACATCTAATTGTTCCTTATGCTGCATTTACTGCACTCTAACCAATATGCATTACATTTTCTGATGTTACATATCCCTCACGTCAACCAAATATTTTGCACACATTTCCATCTGTCATCCAGCTTTGCAATTAAAGCATGTGACAAACAATTCGTGTGAAAATTTTGATGTGTCACATTCGTACTTGAACCTTTTGGGAAACATCATTTCAATGAATTAGATATCTGCTTTTTTTCCTCTTTCCCAATTTCATTAACTCAGCAATTACTTTTGGCGTCTCCATGACCAGTTTCAAATCGTGTAAACTTGAATGCGATTTAGTCCCCATCTCTTCAACTTAATTTTATCAAGCACGAAGAACTACCATCTGATTCTATAAGAATGTTGTGAATTGCATGGTTCATCACCCTTGTTATTCTTCCATATAGCTTGCTCTGTGTCTTGTTGCCTATGTGTCTTTCAACTTCTTGAATCATGAATTCATTCTTCCAGAAGTCTAATGATTCACTTGATAGTGTACGCCTTTCCGTTCAGTCGCAGTAATCGGAATTTACTCGACTGAGAGTGAACATTGGCATTTGGAAAGGCCAACTGAAGGAGTTTGAGTTCAACCATTGGTACTCTCAGTCACAAGTAAATCACAACAACATTGAAGTATTATCCAATCTGAGCAAGCGCGTAGATTTTCTGGAGCAGCAGCAATAGCGGATTCTCGACATGCTAAACTAGATCCGGGTCAGGAATTCTACTAATAATGCATTGTCTGTAACTATGCAAATTTATCCTCTACAGCCATATTCTGGATTCAATGAGTTGGTTTCAATGGATTTGGAGATTTGACTTTCACATCAACCAGACGCGGAAATAGACCTTGAGTTACGGATCTAAGTTACTCTTGTAATTCTCAATTTTTCCTGATACAAATTTCGTCGTCGTTTTGATCTTCAATTGTCTTTTGTCATGCCGCCTCTATTATCCCTCAACTCTATATTCTACGACAGAGAACTTATGTAATTTTGTAAAGACAAAATTTTGAATATAATACCAACTTCGTTCATGTATCTGTGCGGGCTCGTGTTTGTTCTTCAGCAATGCTCATTTGAACTTATCTTTATCCTGTTACATGTATGTGCACCTTTTGCGACAAACTAATTTAACACATCACAACAACTAAATGAATATGCGCATATCTTGTTTTCTTATCAACATTGCTGATTTTCATTCTTATATGCGACAGTCCAACTCAACACATATAAGTTTTGCAACACAACATTAATGCGACAACCAACTTCAAATATTCTCTAATGGTAACCTTCACTAACAAACTCCTTGAATTCCTAATAAGCATCATGTTGTATTCAAGGATCTCAGTCAATCTCTTAGAGATTAGTAAGAGGGGCAGCAATCAGTTGCTACTTGAGACGTACTTGGTTTGTCAGTTTCTTCTGTGCAATAATTTTTCCTTACCCACTTTTTCATGTGCGCATTTCCATTTTGATTATGCGCTTGACTATCTTCCCTTTTGGTCCTTGTATTGTGATTGATTTTGCGCAGAAAGTTTTCATCTGGACAGTTCATTGTTATTCAACAATACGTAGCCTTATGTCCAAAGCCATCACAAGCATACTCTCATAGTTTGAAAATACTTTGCAATATGACCAATGTAATTGCACCTTGCGCACTTCATTCTGTTAATCCTTCTTTGTGTAGTGTAACAAAAAGAGTTGTAATCGCTAAAGGAATTATCATACCTAAATGACTTCATTTGATTTGGACGATGTTCATTGTCGTAGAACTTCCCAGATGTTCTTTCATAACCAAGTCCTGACTTGTTTGTTGGTGACCTTTGATCATTCAGAATCTTGTTCAGAATAGATGTGCTTCCATTGAATTTATTCATCATATCTTCTTCAATACAGGCCTTGTCCCTCCCTGAATGTGCACAATTTGGAGTATCACTCATGATGTGATCTTGAGCTTGCTTCTTTCCTTTTATCTCGATCAACTTGTCTTCTAAATAAGAGATCTCTCTATCCTTCAATTCAACCTGACTTGTCAGCATCTTATTTTTCTACGCTGATTCTTCCAAAGAAGTCTTCAATACGGATTTCTCTTCTTCAAGCACTTTGATCTTGTTTACTGTACAATTCAGTTGTTTCTCACATTTCATCACTTTTTCGATGACCTTTTTATAAAGAGACTCTTAAACTCTTTAGCTTGCTTGACCTGTTCTTCATACTTCAATAGTTGGTCTTGCAAGAGTTTACTCTTCCTTCTTGACTTCTTCAATTCATCTAAGGCACTGACGAGTTCACCTTCCCAATCAACCTCTACAGCTTTTTCTTCTTTGGATTGGCTGCTTGATTTAATTTATGCAACAGGATTCGAAGGTGTATTAAAGGATCCACTAAAGAAATATGTATTCAATGCTCCCGGTTGTATTTGCACAACAGATGTATTCTTCTTGACAAATGGACAATTCTTTTTCGTTTCCTCATTTTTTTCATCTTCCACAAAGGCCATGAATAGTACCTCCTTTGGCTTGTCGTCACAATCACTTCCTTTGGATAAACTATTGTCTTCCTCGGTATACTTCCTTTGGAACCTTCTTCATGTTTTCATATCTGCCATGATTACGCGCCATCCTTCGTTCATGGGAACTAGCTTCTTCCTCGCTATAATTATCTCCATCTTCCTTGTACGTACAATTCGAAGCAAAATGGCCTATCCTTCCACATCTAAAACATTTGAAAGGAAATTTATTCGTATACTTTCCATGTCCTTTTTCGGCTTTCTCATGAAATTTGATTCTTCCTCATCTGATTCATCACAAGAACCTTTTTCATTCTCATACTTAACTTTTCCAGTAGCTTTGAAAGTAGCTTCTTTTCTGATGGGATTTTATTTTTTTGTGCTCATATCATACGTAGTCAAGATCCCTTGAAGCTCATCCTTTGTCAAATCGACTAGGTTGGCTCTATATTCTAACACAGATACCTTTGTGTCAAATCTTCGAGACAGAGTTCTCAGTATATTTTGCACTATTGATTCTTCTTCCAGTGTGACTCCAAGACTCTTAATCGCATTGACTAACTCATCAACTCACAAGAAGTAGGAGGCAATATTTTCTTCATCTTTAATTGTCAAAGATTCATATAATCCAGAATAATTATGCAACTTTTCCTTCTTTACTTTTTCATCATCTTCGTAGATATTTATGAGTTTATCCCATACCTCCTTGGCTGATGCACAATGCATGAACTTATTAAACTCGGTATCTGTTAACCCACATAACAATTCGTTTATGGATCTTGCGTTACATTTGTACTATCTCTTCTCAGTTGGATCAACCGGTGCGATTGTTGGAACATTATAACCATCCACAATGGACTACCAGACATCAGCTCCGAGGGATTGAAAATATACTTCCATCATGATCCTCCATAAGGTGTAGTTGGTGCCATCGAATCTTGGTGCCCTGTTGGTGGAGAGACCTTCCTGCTTGTCCATATCTATGCAGGTATATATCTTCCAGATGCTAAGTTTTTACTGAAGACACCTTCTCTGATACCAATTGTTGGAATCTTATTAATATTGAGAGGGGGGTGAATCAGTATTAGTACAATTATGAACAATTTTTAACTCCTTAATTGATTAATCTGAACTTTAGTTGTGCATCCACCATAAATAAAACATTCAACATCACATGAGACAATACACAGAACACACATATTTTTACCTGGAAACCAAAACGGGAGAAAACCATGAAATTCTCTTTTATAATATAAAGATTACATTGATGGAAGCGTCAACTTCCAAATTTCTCCAGCACCAACTAGAAGGAGGAACCGACCCCCTGGTTTTACATACACCGACCTGAAGGAAAGCAGCAACTCCTTGATTTACCAGCTCCAACTGTAAGGAGGCTACAAACCCCTATTCCTTGCCCCATACTACCACCCTGATATGAAAGAAGAAGATATTACTTTGTTGTTCTACTTATCCGCGCATTCTTCAGATTGTCTAATGTTTGTTACGTTGTGCGCACCTTCTGTATCTTGTAATCTTGTTGTCACTGTATTGCATACATCACCTAACTTCACACTTAACTTATCACTTCACAACATCACAATTGACTTCGCACTTCACAAACTATGTGTTTCTTCATCATATTCTGTAGTCTGGGCTCTGGTTCAATATGTCGTTTTGTTTCTGCACATCTGCGACTTCAACTGATACTTCACATCTTCTGTTGAGTTGTTGTTCTGACTTCGTGCATTAGTATCAGATGGATTTCCACACCTTCTGTAATATTTCCGTTCTACCTTGGTGCAACAGTCTTTAGATAATCTGCAACCTTCTGTGCATCATCTGTGATTCGGCCTTTATATTTAACGCACTTGTCTCAGATCATCCTTATCATAATGGGCCTCCTTTACTGTGTTGTAATTCTGCCTTAGCGCATCAGATAAACTTCTTAACTTCATGCATCACAATATATACTTCACGTATGTCTTTGCGCTTTTGTCTTAGATCATATGTGACTATCTGCATGCTATTTGTGATATTATCATTCTGTTCTCACACACTTGCGCATCCTCTGTAGTTCTGCCTTTATATCTTCACGCAACTGTCATTGATAAAATACATCATTCTGTGCACGATTAGTTATTCCCCATTCCTCTACTTCTACGCACTTGGATCTCTACTAGATCATGTTGTTCTGGTTCCACGAGCCCTTGATGCCTTGAAATAAGAAGCTTGATAAATATATATATCTTCCAATCTTGAACTCACAAGCTTATTTCAATTCTCCAACTTGGCTTCTTATATATACTTGTCCTACGCGGATTGTATGTCCACAAGTTGGTTGTGGCTTTCCTTATTCTTTGCTTCACGGTTCATGCTTCTGCCACTTGTCATATTCTGCGCCGTTGATGGGTCATCTCTTGTGGGTCTTGTGCATACTTGGTCCTTTGCCTTAGTGGGACTTGCACCCTTGCGGTGTGGTCTTGTGCCCTTGATGTTCCATCACTTGTGGGACTTGCGCACTTGTATTCTCCAACCACCACATACTTTTGGTACTCTTGTGTGCTTCAACAACTTGAATTCTTCTTCCAATTAGTGAGTCTTGCATTTTCAAGACTTACTAACTTGTTCGACTGTTTCTTGTTCCAAGATGCTTGCGCACTCCAAAAATTTGTACAACCATGTCTTTGGCATATACCATGAAGTAGTATGACTAGGTGGACTTGGGACCTGCACCTGTACCATATTTATTTAGACTGGTTGCACTTCTGGATATACTTCTTCATACTGGCATCCATATACTTATTCAACCTATCTTTCATATATTTCTTTAAACTGACACAACTAGATATACTTCTTCAAAGTGGCTTCCATATATTTCTTCAAACTGGCACAAGAATATTGAATCCTCTTGGACATCAATTGACATCAATGACAACCAAATTTCAACAAAAAAAAATGCCGATGCTCAAACATCCGTCTTATCGCACTGCTAGAAGAGATTATGGATCTTATACAAAATTTTAACTCCTTTACATTGTTACAGTGTATTTTGCCACCTTGTGAGCATTAGCACTCATTGGCCTCCATTATTCATTTGATTGACTCAGAACCACTTTTTATCCTCCAAGAACCCTTGTTTCCCTATTTTTGTTCCTGCACGCGAGCTACTTCACTGCAACTCGCGCATACGCAAGTTTTACCACTATAGCCCATGTACATCGAGTTAATTGGTAAATAATAGTAAAAACTCTATTTTTTCACTCCAAAAAGAGGCCATTGTGACCTTTGGCCCTCCATGTATCCTGAAACGAATGATTTGACCTTTCACCTACCTTTAAGGGTTATATATTGTGCTCTTATGGTGCATGGAAGGGGGAGAAGGAGAGAGCATTGAAACTCTATTGGATTTTTGCCATAGCTTGAGTCTACATCCATTGATCCTAGTTGTTGTGAACCCTTTATGTTCACCTACCAAACTCTTCCATATCTTTTGAATGACTCATTCCTTTACTCGTGAGTTTTCCATTGCATGGGGGATTGAAGTGGTGGAGACACAAGTGGAGGGACCTAGTTCTTGGTTCAGATGAGTTGCCTGCAAGAGGTTGTATCATGTACTTCTTCTTCAATTTAATAAAAATACTCATTTTCTTGTCCAATTGATGTTGTGAATGGTTGTTTAATATCATTGGGTACATTTGCTTACATATATAATGGACTATGCTATTGTTTATGCTAACATATTTCATAGATCATATGCACTTGCTTGGGTTTATTGTTGAGACTAAGTTGTAGGTTCAAGTGTAGAGATTTGAAAGCTCAACGGGGATCTACATCAAACGTCTGGTTGAAGGTTGGTCTTTTATTCCACATATTAGCATTTACATTTATATAGCATGCATTGGGAATTGAGTTGATTTCTAGTAGTCATCTGTATGTTGCGGTCTACCCCAAGCCATAGGAATTTTTTCACTGTAACAGAAATGGAGACTCCGTTGGGGAGGAACCTCCATTTTGGGGATTTTGGGCATTTTTCTTTATTTTGAGTCTTTGTTCTGTCGAGTTTCTGTGTCATTGATTGGCTATTAGGGTCTACATATAAAATATTGATTTTTCTTAGTCTTTTGATTCATTTTTGGTCCACCTACCTTTCCCTGTACACGAGTTAGCCTTGGTTAGCTCGCGTGGACCCGCTACAGTTAGTACAATAGCCAGCGTATATTGTTACACCTAAAATCCTACCATCATGATGATTCAATGTATACACCCCTAAAGTTCATTGGCTAAGTCATTTTCCTGGAAAGGATGTCATTGCACTTATGCTAGGTTTTGAGAGGTCGTCGCAGGCTATACTCATGCAACCTACGACGTCGCAGGATGCACTCATGCATCCTGCGACGTCGCATCTTGCTCTATTGCAAGGTGCGACGAAGTCAGTTAATGGACAAAAATAGGCCTTTCGAGCTCATTCTCGAAGCCTGCTGACTTGTATCCTTATCCCTGACCTCTTGGGGGAGCTGGAACTCCATTCCTGACCTCTTGGAAGGATCCCCTATTTCTCTCCTACCATATCTCAACCTACCCTGTCCATATCCTATCCACTTAGCCCTATATAAATGAAGCTCTACCCCTCTCCAAAGGGAGGAAGTCTATAGTGTCTACATGCTAGTGAAATCACATTGGAGAGATCTCTAACTCATCCATTGAGAGACTCACACTTCCTTGGAAGGATGGAAATTGGCTTGGATGGAGAAGGGCTATTACGTTAAGCCTTGGTTGTAGTCTATTCTCATCTATGTACTTTCCTGATTTACAGTAATATAAACGCTTTCCACCAATATTGTTTATGTGTGATGCTATTGTGTCGTTTACCTACTTAACTATTTACTTAGATTTATTATTGTATAGATGCTCTTTACTCGTTTGCATTGTTCTATGTGTCTTGACAGGTTTTGCAGCTGAGATCTTACGACCGCGGGACGTGGAGCAGCATCCAGGAGAAAGGATTGCGAAGTTAAGGTAAGGCGTCTAGTACTTGCTCCTTAAGTAGATCTAGGAAATTTGTTTGTAGTCTGTATTATTTGTTCTAGACTCACTTTGAGCTAGGGAGATCCAGCTCGCGTCCGTTCGAGTTGATTGTTCGTCAAAAAACTCTGGTGACCATACTGGGGAAAGAACATTTCTTTGTAGTTGTCAATTTGGATGTTGTTTTTCAGTTGATTTCTTGCGAAGCCATTCTATTTTGTCATTTCCTTCTTGAAGTTGATTTCACCATCAGATATTCACTTTGAAGATTATGATTAGCTTCCTTTGAGTTTGTACTTCTTATTTGCGGACCTTTTTATGCTCATTATCTGGAGAATTGGTTCATTTTTGAACTCAGATCTCGCCTGTCGCACCTGGTCAGTGTACCCAGAGCGACACTGTGTGGTTTTTGATGTCTGTTCTTTTCCTATTAGTCTGTCGTCGTAGCCCTTCCATTGGTCTACTGCAACGCCGTCGCACTTCCCATACTAGTGAACTGCGACGTCACACTGTGTACAAGCACAAAGTGCGTCGATCTGCCATTTTTTCCATACAGACATGCCTCTCCATTTCTGTTTTCAGTTTGGTTTGTGTGCAAACTCCCTCTATACTGTGTGATCCAGTCAGAGATCCCTTTTTGCTTTGTGTGATTGAGTTGTTTGGTTTTTGGTTTGGAGTTCTTTTGGGTTCCATCTAGGACAAGTCTGATATTTGGTAGTGGCGGACACTCTCGTCTCCCCCACCTACATCCACTCACCCTTGCATTCCCTCCTCTCCTTTCCAGATCTGGTCATTGTATTGGATCGGTTTCCAGACCTCACTTGCATTCATTTTGTGAGTTTTGCTTGCTTCTAGTCTTGCTTGTTACTGATTGATTTTGAGTGTTTGTGTGTATTTTCAGTCTATTTGAGTGCTCATCTCTTCTTGAGATTTTATGAGTTGTTAGAGTGATGCGAGTAATCTTTTCAGTTCAGTATTTATGTTTAAAAGCATTGTTGTAATCAAATTGTTATCTTGATACATCCATTGAAAGATCAAAAGCATTTTATTTCCGTCATTTTTCAAGCTCATTTGAAGAATTGCATAAGCATTGGAATGTCTCATTTATGAATATTTTGGAAAAGTTGAAAGAAAATTGCATTATTTGTGTTTTTCATGAATTATGAGTTGCTCATCTTCTTGAATAATTTGAATATAGATCAAGTTTTGCAAAAGTATATCCGTGCTTTGGAAATTGAATTGTATCTTTTCGTTTTTGTGCTTTTAGACCATCATAATGAAAGTGAAAAGTTTGCATACCTCACTTAGAAATTCTCTCTTTTCATCACTTAGCATCATTTTCATTTTGAAAAGATAAAAGAAAAGAAAAAAACATGTTTTGATTTTGTTTAGTAGTGTTGTGTCTCTTATGTGTCCCTGAAAAGGAAAAAGAATACTTCATAGTCATTTTTTGGTAGATTTGGGATTGTCTTGCATTGTATTGCTTTGGTAAAATTGTTGGAAAGAAAAAGAAAATTTCTCCTTCCCATACATAGAGTTCATTGAAAGAAAAGTGTATTTTTGCATGTAGTTAGGGCCTGCATTATGTTTACGATTATGTACTCACCTCATGCATTCACCTAACCGTCCAGATAAAATTAACAGTAGAACTAGGCTAAAATTTTTAGTAACTTGTGTGTAATTTAGAGACGTGTTCCGGCGTTGTTAACCATGGAAGTTGTCGTTATTTGCCAGGATTGTATCTCGGGGGTATTGTAGTCTTCCACGTACTTATCGGTATATCGAGCTCCTTCACATACCCACCAAGTCACCTTTAGTACTTGGCGTATATCGAAGGGTGTATCATGTACTCAGTAGTATATCGGAAGGTCTCTTACCGAACGATTGTGCATTAGACAGCACCACTACAGATTTGAGCTCCCACATACCTTGTGTATATCGGGAGACACCCTTAGGATTCCTGAAACCAACTGAGTTAACCTTTTGGATGTCTTGGCAGAGCAATACACCGAGAACAACACTCAGGGAGCTAATATGCACGTACCATCCAGGTAATCAGGTATTCAGGAAAGGGTACGGTCCCAATCCTCCTTGTCGCGTTTTACTATTGGACCCTGCGGTATATCGCGAGTTTCGAAGCCTTGACAATCCTGTGAGGTTCCAGACCGTTGAATCCACTCTTATAACATAAGTTTGCTTGTAACCTTAGTCTGTGTAGGGTTTTGTCTGGTCTGCTTTTCTTTTAGCTTGCCTTAGGAGAAAATTTTTGTTTCAGTCACTCTGGATGACTTCCCTTCGAGAAGGTCTCGCAGGATTCAGAATTTTCCACCCAAATATCCCCTTAATCAGGAGATAATTTCGAGGGTAAGGATGGATCCACAAGCCAGGGTCGGGTCACATGAAGTGGAAAACCCCACTTTGAATATTGGAGGACATTTTGTTTCCACATACTCCTTCAGATTCACCTGCCTCTCATCCCCTGCAGGGTGAAGAAGCACAAATCTCCACTTCACAAGACTCACCTCCTGTTGCACCAAGAGAGCCTGGATCGTTGGAATGGATAAATCAACCCCAGGATGACCCCGCAGTCGCTGCTGGTCCATCAGTAGCTTATTGGACATCTTCTACAGGCCACCCAGTGGCCCATTTTGCCATTGCATCCCCACCCAGTTGGCCTACCCCTGAAGAAATCTTCGCATCTATTCATGATCGTCTGGAATGATTAAGTGTTAGGGGTGATGAACTTCGAAGATAGATTCTTTCACAAAGGGTAGAAGACCCGCCGTTATACTCTTATCAACCAATCCCAAGTCGTGTTTTATCTTTCCAGTCGCCGGAATCATCCACGGAACATGTGACCACTACTGAAGCTGGTCAACCATCCATTCCTGCACATGCATCCCCTCATCAGGAAACCAGTTCGGTACCTCCCACTACCCAACCTGTTGAAGGATAGCAGTCCAACACACCCGTGACTACCACAGTTATGTCACCTGCTCCTCCCCCACCCCAAACTTCGAGAGGAGGATACTCTTTACCCCTACCTTCTTTGCGGGTAGTGGTAATCCTACGGTGAATAATCAGCAGCCGGTGTTGGGTCAACCTTTACCTAGTGGCCAGCAAGTTGTTACCAGGGGGAAACGCCCATCTCTTAACCATAATACTACAACAGGAATTCCCATCAGACCTTCCGTTGGAAACTCCTTACCTCCTTGACCTTCCACTTCGGGACTATCCCATGTCGGGGGACCGTCCAATGTAATTCAACCTCCATCGCGTCAAGCGTATCCAGGTCATATTAACCCTGTTCTGGGTCAACTCAATCCCGAAAATGCACTCTACGGGATACCCTACCCCAGTGATCCTTACACTCTATGAGGACAGCAAAATGTTTTACAGCATGGACCTCCACTTACAGTCCCTCCACCCCCGTTTGGTCCACCCCCACCTCCCATTGGAGGCGGTGGGCCCCCACATAACTCTGGAGGAGGCGGACTTCTACCTTCTGGCGGAGAACCACCCCAATTCGGTCATCATGGCCCACCCCCCTGGCAGAGGCGGTGGAGGACCACCCCCTCCTCCCGGCAGAGGTGGGGGAGGACAATCTCATCCCAGTGGTGGTGGAGGAGCACCACCCCCTCCCGGTGGTGGTGTTGGAGGACCTTCTCATCCTGTTGGTGGTGTTGGTGGACCCCCACCCTACTATGGTGAAGGTGGAGGAGGAGGCTCTTGCCCTTTTGACAGTGGCGGTGGCCCACCACCCCCTCCCGACGGAGGTTGTGGAGGCCCGTCCTATTCCAATGGTGGTAGTGGACCACCACATCCTCCCGACAGAGGCGGTGGCAGCCCATTGTACCCTAGTAGTGGTGGCGGACCCCCATCATTTGGAGGTGGCCCACACCTTCCCGGTGGCGGAGGCGATCCCCCACCTTATGGTAACGGACCACCTTATTATGGTTATGGACCACCTTACTATGGCGGCAGACCCACATTTGGTTCGGGCGGCCAGTACCCCTACGGCCAGTTTCCTCCTAGAGCACCCTATGGTCATTCGATACAAGGTCCGACAGGTCCTTATATGCCTTATCCGTACTATCAGTACTCGCGGCCTAATCCGTAGTGCCCTTTTTGGCTACTTTGGATCTACCTGACCTGCCTCGTTTAACTAATGACCCCATTTACCATGGAACTAATTGGCCACCCATTTTGGTAAAACTTCCGTCAAATATCCCAAAATTTGATGGTAAGCCGGGTGAGGATCCTAAAAACCACATGATGACTTACCACTTATGGTGTTCATCCATCTCCCTGATGGACGACTCGATCTGTCTTCAGTTATTCCAACCGACTCTCACTAGTTCGGCTGCCAAGTGGTATATTGAACTACCACCCCATTCTTTTCCTGATTTTGGTTCTCTTGCTATGAACATTTTGACTCATTTTCAACTGCCTATACGGTATGAAACCGGTACAAAGCTTTTAACCTCACTCCATCAAAATACCGCTACTCATATCTCAGATCATATACATGAGTGGTGGAGGAGACGACGTCTCATTAAGGCTCCTATTCCAGATCAACTCCTAGCAGATTGGTTTACGAAGTCTCTCATACCAACCATAGCACGAGATGTTGCCATGGGAGGCGCTTTCACCGAAGAACAATCCATTGCTCATGCCCATTTGCTAGACTTAGTCTATGCCCAATCTGGCACATCGTTTGATATTCTTCCTGACACGCCCCGCAACACTTACGACCCTGTGAAACCACCCAAGGGACCCCAAGCCAATGGCATCATTAGATCCCTTCACACCTAGCCTTCTGCTCAGACTGTTGGTTCATCGAATCCCCAGGGTTCCTCCCCATCACCAACACAGGCTAGTCACAGCACCACCAAATCATCCACTCCTGCTGTCACCGAAGAAGTGAATTATGTTTCATCAGTTTCACCTCAAAAGTCTGGTGGTAAGAAGAAGACCAAAGGGAAACCTAAGAAATATTCCACCCAGCAGGAACAAAAGAGCACCCCTGATGATACCAAACAGAAAAGGAAGTTGAAGTATCCTTGCCTACTGTGTGGTGATGATCACTTTTCTAAGGAGTTCCCCCATAGAGACGAAGTTTAAAAGTTTCTTAAGGGAAAACCCACACCCATAGTTCTCAACGATCCCTTCCCTTCTCAAAGTCAGCAGTTGATCACTCACACTTCTTCTTCCCAAGGAGAAGCATCCACCACCACACATGTTCTCATGGTACGTAATGAGACTATCAACTTGAACACCCGTTCTCGTTCATATGACTCCGTTCTAGCAAAAGAACCTGTTGGAAGTAATACTGAAAAAGATTCCACTTCGATGCCCGACGTCACCATACCGGCTGCTCCTCTCACCATAGACAATCCCTCTCTCGAGTCAGGGTTGCGTCCACCCAAGAGCATGATTAGAAAATCGGTTTTCAATCCTAATGCTAGGGCTACTCAAAACTACAACAATGTAGAGGACTTAGCACAAGCTCCTTGTGCTATGTTGACGCTCGAGGTCTTGCAAAACTGTCTGAATCAGTGCAAGACTCTCCTCGCTGCCATCGGTGCAGTTGACCCAGATTCGTCGAACACCATTATGTTCCGGATAGAGTACTTCAAACCGAGGCTCTCCCATCAACTGGCATTTAAAGTTGCCACAAACATTGCTGGGAAGATAATCCATCATACCGTTTTGGACGAAGGAACCTCTACGTCAGTCATGTCGATCGCCTATTGGAGAGCTATTGGCTCTCCCGAGTTGAACCGTTCTCCTACCACTTTGAGAGCCTTCGACGGACGTGGCTTTCAACCGCATGGGTTGTTACAAGCTTTACCAGTCGAGCTGGGGGGAAGGACCGCAACCCTTAATGTGGAAGTGGTCACTGCCTCGTTAGATTACAACATTCTGCTTGGTCGTAATTGGTTTTACGCCATGACTGTGGTCGCATCATCTGTCTTTCGCATAGTACAATTCCCCCATCAAGGCCAAATTGTCACAGTCGACCAATTGGATTTATGCACACCTGACACCACTTATCATCTGGGCGATAACGTTCCTTCGATTAGACAATCTTTGCAAAAGTATGAGAGTGTGGGGGTAGGCCTCCTTAAGGATTCATCCCTTATGGGCATCTTTCCTACTTAGGATCCCCCAAATCATGTTGCCACGGTGAATATGATCTCCTCGCAGACTTCATCTATCCCCAACTCCACTGATTCATGGCTTGTACCTGATGAAGCCACCACACACCTGATTGGAGACACTATGCCTCTATCACCCACTGAAATCATGTATGAGGCTATCCAATCAACGCCAGAGGACCACTTAGCTGTGGCCTCCATTTCCTGTTCTCTACAACGGACATCATCCGATCCTCTGCTACGGACTTTTCATTCTAACGAGTCCATTATGGAAATCATGAGCGCAGATGATCCTCCATGGGAAGACCTCCATCATCGTTCGTCTTCTTTTCCCATGCTGGATACTGTGGAGAACAGCATTCACACCATCGTGACATCGGATATCTACTCTAGGTCTCATTCCACGATACTCATGTGTCAAACGAACTCCGAAGGCAACTTAGCCAACATCGAACCCACCACCTCAATAGACATTTCGGTTACCCCTAGTGTAGTGGAACACATTCATTTAGGCCATAAGTGTTCCCCTGAAGAAGTCATTGCTTGTACGGCCTTATTCAAGTGATTTCAAGACGTTTTTGCTTGGACCTACGAGGAGATGCCTGGGATAGACACCTCCATTGTTTTACACGAGATTAAAGCCTATCCTGACATCAAACCTGTCTGCCAAAAGCTACAACCGATACACCCTCAGAAGACTGCGGCAATCAAGGCAGAGATTGAAAAACTCTTAAAGGTCGGCTTCATCTATCCTATCCCATTGACAGAATGGGTCTCAAACGTCGTCCCTGTTACTAAAAAATAGGGTACCATTCGTGTCTGTGTCGACTATCGGGATCTCAACAAAGTTTGTCCCAAGGACAACTACCCGACTCCCTTCATCGACCAGATTATCGACAATTGTGCTGGAAGTGTCATTTTTTCATTCGTGGATGGATTTTCTGGGTACAACCAAGTTGAGATCCACCCCGCTGACCAACACAAGACTGCATTCATCTGCCCTTGGGGAACGTTTACATATCGTAAAATTCTGTTTGGTCTTAAAAACATTGGTGCCACATTCCAGCGGGCCATGTCGTACACCTTCCACGATGTGAAGGACTTTGGGGAGCCTTACTTGGATGACCTCCCTGCCCACTCGAAGCAGCGTGAGTTCCACTTGGATCATCTGACGACCGTTTTCCTCAGATGCAGACGGTACAATATCCGTTTGAATCCTCATAAGTGTATTTTTTGTGTCGAGTCTGGACACCTATTAGGGTTCATCGTCTCGAAAGATGGGATCCGCATTGATCCCTTGAAGGTGGAAGCTATTGTCGCTCTTCCACCTCCAACCAACATTACGGAACTTCAGAGTCTGCAAGGACGTGCGACTTATTTAAGGCGTTTTATTTTTAATTTCGCCCAAAAGACGCAGGGTTATATGAGATTGATGAAAAAAGACGTCTCATTCATCTAGGATGATCGAGCTCAACAATCTTTTGAAAGTTTGAAACATGCCATCACGCATGCCCCTGTGATCCAACCGCCGAATTACTATCGAGATTACATTTTATATCTCGCAGCTTCCGACACCACTATCGCCATGGTTTTGGTACAAGAATACCAAAACGTCTAAGAGCATGTGATATACTATGCCAGCAAAGGTCTCATTAACGCTGAAACTCATTATTCAGATGTTGAAAACCTCGCTCTCGCGGTAGTCATTGCCGTGCAGAAGTTCCTCCATTACATCTTGCTCCGCACCACCACTATCATCGCTGATTCAAACCCCATATACCACGTTTTGACTCGTCGGGTGCTTGGGGGAAAGTATTCACGCTGGATCGTGATACTACAAGAATTCGATCTTCTTTTCGAAAAATCCAAGTCAAAAAAGTCTTTGGTGTTCAATGAGCTCATCTGCGACCTTCCCCGTATTGATGTAGAATCTGAGCCCAATGACTCGTTTCCAGATGAGTCATTGTTTCTTATCAGTACGTCTGATCCATGGTATGAATAGATCACATTGTATCTTCAAACCCAATGCTTCAACCCCGAATTGTCTCGGGACGACCATCGTCGAATACGCCACTACGCAAAGTACTATCTCATTATCAGTGATACTTTGTACTGTTGTGGCATCAATTCTATCCTTCGACGTTGTCTAACTCATGATGAGGTTGAATGCGTTCTGAATGACTGTCACACTGGGGCATGTGGTGGTCACCTCTTTGGGATGGCTACAGCCCAGAAGATTTTGCGCGCAGGATATTATTGGCCATCTATCTTCAAAGATTGCATCGAGGCTGTAAAAAAATGTCCTCCATGTCAACATTTTCATACGAAAAAGCGCACTCATCCCACCCCGTTACACCCTGTTATTGTCATTGGCCCCTTCACTAAATGGGGCATCGATTTCATGCATTGTAAGCCTGCCTCAGCCAGGGGGCATAGTTACATCATTGTAGCTGTGGACTACTTTACAAAGTGGGTCGAGGCAATGCTTACATACACAAACGATGGCAAGACCGCCGCACTCTTCATGTTTAATCATGTAATAGCGTGGTTTGGAGTTCCTCAAGCGATAGTTACTGACCATGGTTCTCACTTTATGAACCATATGGTTGACGAGTTGAGTGACAGATTGGGTTTTCGCCATGAAAACTCAACACCGTACTACCCTCATTGAAATGGACAGGTGGAGGCCATTAACAAGGTCTTGAAAATTATGGTCCAACGTATGGTGGGTACGCACAAGGACAATTGACATAATATGGTCTTCTCTGCGCTTTGGGCTTACAGAACCTCCATTAAAACTGCCACTGGATTTACTCCTTTCCAACTAGTGTGTGGACTGGAGGCGGTCCTTCCCATTGAGTGTGAGATTCCATCTCTCAAACTCGCTATCGAACTTCTCCCAAACACTACTACCGAGGAAGAACGCTTCCTCTACCTAGCTAAACTCGATGAGACTCGCCGAGATGTCGCTCTTGCCAACATGGCTCATAAGAAACTCATCAAATCACAATATGGCAAGTCAGTAGAACCTCGCACCTACAGCGAGGGAGATTTGGTCCTCACATATGACCAAAAGCATGATAAGCTGGGGGCAGGAAAGTTTGATTCCATGTGGCATGGACCTTACGTAGTGAAACGCGTCTTAGAGAAGGGAGCTTATGATATTGAAGGCTATGACGAGATATCTTTGGGTGAGCCCCGCAACGGGCTCTACCTGAAGAGGTACTATGCCTAAGTCTTTCACACGTAAGTACTTTTGTGTATATTGTACATGGCGTGTGTGTGTTTTTTGTGTGGTGTGGCGCTTTTAATTTCTTGCGTGTTTAGGTCTTGTTTCGTTTCTTATACAATGTTATGTCTGCGTGTGCAAATGGCAATGTGTTATGGATTCGCGGACGGCGCCAGTCGGCATACCTGCAACCTTGCTTCGGCAACCTGGGTACTCTATTCACCTACCGGCGAGCTCATCAGCTCAGGGAGAATGTGTCTAGGTTTCGCAACCAACAATACTGTAGAATATCAAGCAGTCATTGGAACCCTAACTGACACCATTTCTTTGGGTATGGACCATGTTGTCATCCACCTGGATTCTCAACTAGAGGTCTCTCATCTTAACCGAGTCTATGCCATCCGTGATCCTACCTTACTCCGTCTCTATCGATGAGTCCATCTTCTGGAAAGGTCCTTTGAGTCCATTCAGTACCTGCACATTCCACGAGATGTTAACACAGTTGCCGACTCTATGGCCAACTTCATCTTAGATTGGTACATTGCACACACATAAGCATATATCATGAACTGTTAAAAGTAGGCATAACATGTAAATAACTCATTTTATAAGCAAACACATAACAAGACCACACCATTCATCCATTTTAAAACACATAATGTATAAATCGTCGGAATGTCTGTATATATATATATCACCATAAAATTAGTGCTGGTACAAAATCTGAAGCATGATGGCTTTCAATGAGTCTCTACAAAATCTGAAGCCTCGTAGCTTTCAGTAAGTACAAAAAAAAACAAATTGAGGCCTCCAAGCTCTGAGTACATACATAGTAACAACACAAGGCCTATCACCTAGCCCATACAGCCCTAGGTGGTCTAATAGCTCTGTCCTACTGAGTGTGGAAACAGTCAACTGCTCTCGCAACTCTGCGGAGCAACGCGTTAAAGCACGCAGTCACTCCAACCGTGTACACCTGCGTGGACCACGACACCTCATCTACCGTCGGCTCGGGAACATCTAATGTCATCCCACTCAAGTTGGCTTAGACCCCATCCATCTCTGCAATGGCAGCATGTACAGCAGGACCCACGACTGCTCCCTCTCCTCGCAAGAAGAGAGACTCCCACCGGTTGTACGGGGCCCACGTCTGCACACACATGTTGTTAACTTGTCAGCACTATAACAAAAAAATTATAAAAAAACAAAAACTTAAAAATGCAAAGGCTTATTGTTCTTACCGAGGTCTCCCCATGCTGCTCCCTCGGGCAGCGGCAAGTCAGGATCATCTCTAAAGTTCGTACCACTGTACGGGAAGTCCTCTACCATCAGTAACTGGCCCTCTAGCCAACTGAAGAACTCAGCACCATATGAGAGGATGGGACCTCCACCATGTCGGGACATCACCATTGTCCATCTAGCCATATGTGGATCCCTAAGATCCCTGTCATCCAGTGGTACCTGAGGGCACAAGAGGGGAACCCACTCCAAGAGGAATGATATCACTATCGAACCATAGCCAAATTGTTTGAGCTCTCCCCGTCGACACTTGGTCAACTGAGCTCGCATGTTTGCAAGGAGTCCCTTGCACCAGTTGTAGATCTTCGGAGACATGCAGTCCTCCGCGTATAACATCTGCAATCTGGTGGCTAAGTGAGGAGCTTAGCTCCCTGCCATCCTCGTAATGGTGAAAAGTATGGCGCGCAATGGATGTTCCCGCACATCTTTTATGGGAATCTTCCCACTAGAAGCACGGGTGTTGGGAATACAGTGTTATAGAATCATGTCACCCACACTTCGATCACTCTCACGTGATCCAGTAAGAATCACATTGTCCCCTCTCTAGGACAATCCGGTCAGAAATTAGATTTCCTCGACATCTATGGTAACCATGTGCTCACCGATCACGAAATATTGCTGGGCCGCATCCTAGCATCGGAGCATATGTGTCAATAGTGGGATTTGGGACCTCATGCCTTGCATCTCGAGTAACTTGAGGAGCCCACATTTCCTCAGTGCTTCCACACATTGTGGAGCATTTGCATCCTATTCATCATCTAACTCATGCTCCCGTTCACGCTACTCCAAAACCATTCTGGCTGTTGGCAACCTGCCAAAAGGAGGTTATCAACATTGTTAACACTTGCTTCAACCACCAAAAGTTCTTTTTTGGGGCTTGGTTTGTTGGTTGGGATGGACATTTCCGTCGTCGCACTCTGTTTTTACTAACAATGTGACATCGCTGCAGTCCATCCTGGCAACCTTTGCGACGACTTAGTCTCATCGCAGTTCCAGAAAGGGCAGACTGCGACGAGCCGAGGACGCAATGGCCCTTCACAAACCAAGCCAAAAACCAAAAAAATGAACCAAATTCAAAAATGTAAACCACTACAATTATGCTGGATGAAGTTTAGGGTTACCTGCTCCAGATGGTGGGTGAAATGGCTACTCGTAGCTCCCGGAATCGACAAGTGAAGTTTTGGCTCCAAATGGCAATTCTCCTCCCAATTTGGCAAATGAAACAATGGTAACTCTATTTGGCCCATTTTTCTATTTATAGATCAAAATGGAATATTCCTTTTTCAAATATTTGATGCCTTTAGGTCATTTGCTATAGTTTGGATCAATTTTTATCATATTTGAACGCTTGGTTGACTATTTGACCTAGTTTCCGAGTGTGTAGGAGTCATTAAGTGTCATTTCGCGCCATTTTCACATCAAAACGGTCAGCTTAGGTATGAACACTCCTTGTGTGTTTTTGTCGTTATTTTCCTTTCATTAGATTGTAATTATTTTATGATGATGAGCTTACTCTTTGTTCTTTCTCGTGCTCTTTAAACCATGAGAATAAGTTACCGAGTTACGATTTATCACTTTTCCAGGCTCGTTAAACTCCTATGTAAAAGGAACCCCCCTGGAGTCTATCTTTAAGCTCTTTTCAGGCTCTCGAAATACAAAAAGATTGCCAAGCGAACTTGTTGCATTCACACTTGTTAAAGAATTTGAATGGTCGTCTTCTTGGTGATAGTTTACCCTTTTTTCGGATCAGGGGGCACTACTTACGAAAAAGGTATACTCCAGCCAATCATGACTGGAAGAGTCCTCTCCCGCATTGTTTACCCTTTTTTGGACGATGAGGCTAACTTGATGAAAAAGGACCGTTGGAGTCTTCTTTAGTTCTTTTCAGACTCTCTAAACATGAAATGACGACCGATTTTAACTTATATGGATTTGTTAAACTCTCACATTGAAGGGCCCGCCATGGGACAAGCCTCTCCTATCCCAGGTTCAGAAAACATTTGGGATTGGACTCATCTATGCGATGAGCTATACCGAGCATCTGGTTACCCTCATCAAGCTCGTAAAAAACACATGAGACACTCATCATTCATGATGGGGAAAAAGGAAAGCTTTTATGTTACACCCTTTATCAGTGGCAGTATCTAGTCATTTCTTGAACATGGCACTCATTTGCATTTGCATACTGTACTTGGATCATCCGTTTGTCCTCGAGTTCCACCTATTTCCTGAGTCTTGTTACTCCTTTGAGTCATTCAAAGAACGCTTCCATCATCAGTTGCATTAGGAATTGGTATTGTAACTCTTCAAGTCAATACTGCCAAGGCATGCCATGCCCATGTTCAATAATACTCTCACTACTCATCATTTGCAGTCAGTACACCTTCCATCATTTCGGTCTACTCTGATTCAGTCTTGCATATCACTATACCATCCGATCTGCTCTACACATCCTTTGTCATGTTTCGTGTCGATGATGGGGGATTCATCATAGCCCTCCTTCGACGGATTCATCCTTGTCGACTTCAGCTCATCATCCGAGGATTGAATCTAGAAACCAACCAAGTACCTTGGCCCTGCATGCCTCAATGGAAGGTTACCTTGCTTTCGACATGAGTTTACAACATTGACTCTTGATTGAAGATTTCATCTTGTGTTTGACTTCAACTCATTTATTCACGCTTGATGATATGTACTATGATACCTTGGGGATCATTGACATTAATGGTGATTTCCCTCGCACTTGTTAACGGTATACATAAATGACCGGTAATCAAGTGGTTTCTACCATGTTCGACGTCAAGACATTTGTAATCACATGGATAGATTCGTATCATTGCGGGTTCAGCTGAAGACCCTTGGGAGTCATGTTTTACCCAGGTTGCGATGGAGTTTGTATTGAGTCATATTACACGGATCCACATTTGTATTGGTCATGGCTATGTTATCATCTCATCATGGGTCTACACTTGTGTCTAATAGCCATGATTGTGTTTAGTCGGTCATTACTACCATGGATCTACAATGTATTGGTCAGCGGCCATGTTGTATGTCATATAAGACAGTGTACTCAGATTCAGTTGTACTGCAGCAGTGACCTTCGTCCGACAAGCCATTGCCATTCTTTCTGTCAAAGCATTTCACCTGTCCAATCTTTCAACAACTTCATGCTTTGGGGGGCATTCTGTTACACCTAAAATCCTACCATCATGATGATTCAGTGTATACACCCCTGAAGTTCATTGGCTAAGTCATTTGCCTAGAAAGGATGTCATTGCACTTATGCTAGGTTTTGAGAGGTCGTCGCAGGCTGCACTCATGCAACCTGCGACTTCGCATCTTGCTCTATTGCAGGGTGCAACGAAGTTAGTTAATGGACAAAAATAGGCCTTTCGAGCTCATTCTTGAAGCCTACTGACTTGTATCCTTATCCATAACCTCTTGGGGGAGCTGGCACTCGGTTCCTGACCTCTTGGAAGGATCCCCTATCTCTCTCCTACCATATCTCAACCTACCCTATCCATATCCTATCCACTTATCCCTATATAAATGAACCTCTACCCCTCTCCAAAGGGAGGAAGTCTATAGTGTCTACATGCTGGTGAAATCACATTGGAGAGATCTCTAACTCATCCATTGAGAGATTCACACTTCCTTGGAAGGATGGCAATTGGCTTGGATGGAGAAGGGCTACTACGTTAAGCCTTGGTTGTAGTTTATTCTCATCTATGTGCTTTCCTGATTTACAGTAATATAAACGCTTTCCACCAATATTGTTTATGTGTGATGATATTGTGTAGTTTACCTGCTAACTGTTTACTTAGATTTCTTATTATATAGAATCTCTTTACTCATTTGCATTGTTATATGTGTCATGATAGGTTTTGCAGCTGAGATCTGACGACCGCGGGACGTGGAGCAGCATCTAGGAGAAAGGATTGCGAAGTTAAGGTAAGGCATCTAGTACTTGATCCTTAAGTAGATCTAGGAAAGTTGTTTGTAGTCTGTATTATTTGTTCTAGACTCACTTTGAGCTAGGTAGATCCGTCTCGCGTCCGCTCGAGTGGATTGTCCGTCAAACATATATACGCTATTGTTCTATGAACAGTTGCGTACAACTCCGGGATTGCCTTGTTTATGGTGCTTGTTTGTTGTTGGGTGAGTTCTGGGTATTCCTAAGTCTTGTTAGGCCTATATCCTGACTGTTCCATGCCCTTTTACTAACTAGAAACTCCTCTTTCTTTAGTTTTTGAGAATTTGGTTTTCAACCATTTTTTCTTTTGATAGCTCATTGACTTAGTTGAGTCTTACTTTTTGGGGTTTGTTGGGTTGTCTGCGTTGCATGCTCTGCATTCTCTTCTGAAATTTTTTTATTCCACTTGCATTTTTCATTCATTTATATTGAAAAATACAAAAACATTGTTGGCATTTTCTTTTCATTTATAGTGAAAATACAAAAAAAAAAATTTCTTTATGTATCTGCATTTTGCATTAGAGTGCTTGTGATTTCATTAAGGCTTGCTTGTGCATGAAATTATAAAGAGATTGCATTTTTATTTGTGAAAAATGAAACTTTTGTTTGACTGTCATATAGTGGCATACTTTTTCTATGGATAGATGATTCTAGTGTTTTCCGGGTGTGCATATCATTGAGTCTTTTCACATCATTAGTTTCACGACCATATCCTTTGAGTGATCACAGCCATTTAAATTAATGCTTAACTAAAAAATTGATTAGAATATTTTCTTTTCTAGGGTGCACCAACTAGTATAGGTTTAGAGTCTTGGAATAGATCACTGTGAGTTAACAATCCAAGACTATTAAACAAACATTATGTGTCTGACCAGGGAGTGGTGAAACCCATGGTATACATCAGTGTTCTCAGGACGCTCTACTAAAACCAGAGTTAAGCACGAGGTCACGGGAGGTTGGTTGCGGAGATAGCCCTCCAATACTGGCTGAGCATGGGAGATATTTCCAGGATTTGTTCGTATTTGGGGATTCTTGGGGAATTTGACCCTCTTGTGTTTTGGGATTAGTTACCCTTCCCATACGACAGATCCCTCCTGCGAATATTCTCCTGAGCATTGGTTATACCTGGTGGCCATAGTTGCTTTACCTAGGTATCACATAGGGCACTTGCAATGGTTATTCTGTGAGTGTCCTGAACCAGATAGGGGTCGTACAGCACAGTTTTGTTCGCACAGTGAAGACTGAGGGCCCTTATACCTGATTTTGTTACCTCCGATTATAGTTTGGGAGTCTCAAGCCTCTCTTAGGCAAGACATACCTGCTGTAGTGTCGAGAGGTCCCTTGAGCTAGTCTCTTGTTGTGTGCATTTGGTTGTATTTTCTTTTAGGTGTGTGCTCTATGAGGATATAGTAGGCCATTAGGAGACGTTTATTTGCTAACTTTTTGAAGTCATCGTGGATCGAGATCCACCTCTCCTCCGATCTCGTCGGTTGGCTGGCTTACCAGCTAGTGATCCATCACAGTCTCTTCGCAAGAGACGTCGGAGGACTATCGCTGGTTCATTATTCACATCTGACGAGCTTCAGAGAGCTCCCATTATGAGTTCCACATATGGCACAATGGGAGTCCCCATGACTCCATCCGGTTGCACCACGAGGAACTCCCCTCCGTCCACTCCTAGAGATGGATGGGTAGGAGGTTCATCACAAAGCACTTCTCCTGGGTCTGGAACATTCCATCCCACGAGCACGAACCCTTTTGATGAAACATGGTCATCAGGTTATTTGTATGGTTCATCCTTAGGGATTCCAGGTTTTAGTTCTACATTTTTCCCTACGACCTCAAACCCTTTTTCATTGGGTATGCCTGGTTTTATGCCGACTGTTACTTCCACAATGTCTAGTATTCATGCTATCTCTAGTGTCGGGGTTGGGGGCATTATGCCCCCTTACACTGCTCATCAGTTTGGGAGTGGTCACATCCCTCTATCTTTTTCAAGTATTGGCGGAGGACCACCTCCTTCGTCAGCCCCTAGTGTTAGTATGAACCCATTTTCAAGTGGAGGTTTCATGATAGGTATCGTATCTATGACTTACATTCCATCTTTTAACCCACATGCCTCTATGCTTGTGCCCTCGAACGCTTATATGAATCTGAATTTTCCTCTTGTCTCTAGTTCGTCGATTCCATTGAGTGGGAACATACCATTTTCATACGGCCCTCACTCGTCTAGTTTTCCTACCTTGAGTGGTTATATGGGACCTCATCCTTATGGAGGTCATTCTTACGGTTTTTCAATCGGTCATAACTATTATCCCACTCCCTCCTATGGAATCCCTGCTACGCACGTGCCAGTGTATTCCAACATGGGTCAGTTTCAAGGAGGTTATCATCCTTATGGTCACGGTCATGGTTTCTACCAAAGTTCATCGGCACCTCAGGTGTCGACTTCGATGTATACAGTCCCACCATCTGGTTTGCAGAGTCAGTCTCTTTTGGGAGCATATAATCAAGCTTCACAGCCTCAGCTCCCTTTTCTTGCTAGGTTAAATTTACCCAATCTTTCGAATCTCACGAATGATCCAGTGTGTCATGATCCTACATGGCCTCCAGTCCCCACCAAGCTCCCTTCCAACATTCCAAAGTTTGAGGGGAAGAAGGGTGAGGATCTAGGTGATCACATCACCACTTTCCATTTATGGTGCTCCTCGAATTCCTTGAACCACAACTCTATTTGTTTTAGGCTATTTCAACGCAACCTCACAGGGGTAGCTACGAAATGGTATGTCGAGTTGCCTGGGGGCACATATAGTGGTTTCAATGATTTAGCTTTGGTTTTCCTAGATCACTTTCAGTTTCCGGTTCGCTACGATACCGATACCGATATCTTATATACCTTCCGCCGAGACAAAGCCACACATATCTCTGATCATATTCAAGAGTGGCGCCGACGGAAGAGGCTAGTGAAATCCAACATTCCTCCAGATTTTTTGTTGGAATGGTTCCTCAAGTATTTTCTCCCTTACATTTCAAAGGACGTTTCAATGTCTGGTATTATGACTGAGGAACAAGCTATTTTCAAATCCCAGCCGTTGGACCTAGTCTATGCTTAGTCTGGCATTTTGTACGACATTATACCTGATGCACCATGGTCATGACATGAGTCCAAACTCGTTCCTGGACCGCATGTTGATGGCATAGTTGGTTCCACAAGTAATCGTCCCATATATTTGGTAATGAATCAGATGCACAATCTTTCTATTAACCAATCTACCCCTGGACAAGCTCACGCCTCGTCCGTTTCCACCCAGTCGTCTGATGTTCACTCTATACAATCGACAAACCCATCTGGTAACCAGCAACCTGGTGGGAAGAAGAAAGGGAAGAATAATCGTAGGGGTGGGAACAATATGAACAATAACCCTAAGAAGGAGAACGCCAACCGTCCTTGGGACGGCGGAAATGCTGGTGGGGACCGCAAACCTAGACGTAAAGTGAAGTTTCCTTGTAAACTTTGCACGGAATATCACCTTACACATTTGTGTCCTCATATTGAAGAAGCATCGAAGCACCTTGCACAGATCCCAGTTGTGCTTAAGGATCCCCTTCCTCATCATCAAAATATGGCTTCGAGTGCTTATGTCGTCAGTAGTGAGACTAATGAAACTTCGACGTCCTCTACCCATGCCGACGGTTTTGGATGTGTTAGCATGGTTAAATGAGAGATTAGTGTTGCTACTCGCTCACGTGATTATGGAGCTCCACAACCTTCGTTTGGGAACTATCCCCCTCCACCTAAGACCCCATTGCATATCGAGAGGTGTTCTCAAGCGCTCGACGCACAATCCCAACGCTCGAGCCACCCAGAACTACTCAATTGTGGAAGATTTGGGCCAGAATCTGTGCGCCATGTCAGCTCTCGAGGTTCTCCAGGCTTGTCCTTCACAAAGGACCGCCCTTTTATGTGCTTTGGGAGTCCAGGATCAATGTAGCCCGAATATTATCAAGTTAGACACTACTGATGTTTAGCCTCGGTTGCCCTATCATGTGGCTTTCCAAGTCCATGTTAAGTGCCTACAAAAGGTCGTTAACTGTACTATGGTTGACGAAGGTGCTTCCACTTTAGTAATTTCGTTAGCTTGTTGGAAGTCTCTCGTTAGCTTGTTGGAAGTCTCTCGGTTCTCCTCCATTGTTGAAATCTATGACCATGCTTACTACATTTGATGGTCGTTCGTTCAAGCCGCATGGTATTATCCCCTCCCTTGAGGTCCATTTGGGTGGGAAGACCGTGCCAGTTGAAGTCAAGGTGGTTGATGCGCCCATCGACTACAACCTTTTACTGGGTCAGAATTGGATCTATGCCATGAGAGCGATCGTGTCCTCTGTTTTTAGAGTTATTTGCTTCCCTTGTGAAGGTAAGATTGTGACTGTCGATCAGCTAGATTTCACTAGTTCCAGTCCCGCAGCATCACCAAGAACTGTAGTTCCTCAGATTGAAAATTCTCAGTCGGAAACTGGGAATATTGGTGTAGGATTGTATTCCTCTTTGATGGGATCTTTTGATTTTGATGCACCAATCTCCTTCATAGGAACTATTTCCGATAGTGCCCCTTCCTCGTTGCATAATGTAGCGTTTCAGACATCATATTTTAGTGATCAGTGGGATCTACCTTCCAAAAGTTCCCCTTCTGGAAATGTTGCGCACAACAGAATGGCTATTCCCTTGTCTGCAGCAGAGCTTGCTTATCGTGATATTCAACAAGCCACTGCAGAGCCGAATCTCTCCTCTTCATGGACAGAAGAAGAAGATCCTATTATGTTGTCTGTGTGGGCAGTTGACTCATCTTGCTCACATGATTTCCTTGATGATACTTTGCCTTCGGATAAAGCTATTATCGAGGCCATGTATGGTAGCGATAATACTTGGGACGATCTCCATCATCGATCGTATTTTCTTCCAAACCTTGACCTTATTGGGCAGGAGGAGTTTCGATCGACTCTTGCAAAGAAAGTTGGTCACCATGTGGCTCCTTTGGATTCACATGGTATTTACGCAGAGGGGAATATGGCTAATATTTCCCCTACCATTCCAATCAACATTTCTCGCACCCCCGGAAAGATTGAAAACGTATATATCGGTGTTGATTGTTCCCCTGAGGAAATTCGCATTTACACCGAGTTATTCAAAGAATTTTGGGATGTGTTCGCCTGGTCATAAGAGGAGATGCCAGGTATTGACCCTAGTATTGTCGAGCATGAGATTAATACTTATTCAAATGTGAAGCTTGTTCAGCAACGTCTTCGTGCTATGAATCCTAGGAAGGCAACCGTTATTAAGGCAGAAGTAGAGAAACTACTCAAAGCTGGTTTCATCTACCTGTTTCCCCTTACCGAATGGGTATCCAACCCTGTTCCTATGGATAAAAAGCAGGGAACCATCCGTGTGTGTACCGATTTTCGAGATCTGAATCGAGCATGTCCTAAGGATAACTTTCCCACTCCATTCATAGACCAAATCTTGGATGCATGTGCAAGAAGCGAAGTGTTTTCGTTCATGGACGGTTTTTCAAGTTACAATCAGATCCAAATTAAACCCAAGGATCAACATAAGATGGCATTTATATGTCCTTGGGGTACCTTTGCATACTGAAAAATTCCATTATGCCTTAAAAACGTCGAAGCTACTTTTCAGCGGGCCATGACCTATGCCTTTCATGACCTTGAGCACATAGTGGAGGCTTATTTGGACGATCTTGCTAGTCACTCTCGTAAGAGAGTAGATCATCCTAGTCACCTTTGCCTTATTTTCGAAAGATGTCGGTGTTATAAGATTCGTTTGAAACCTAACAAGTGCATATTTGTCATGAAAATTGGTCACCTTCTAGGGTTTGTGGTATCAAAAGAGGGTATTAGAGTCGATCCTTTAAAGGTTGAGGTAATACTTCGATTGCCTCCCCGGCATAATTTGATTCAACTTCAAAGTCTCCAAGGGAGAGACACTTTCTTACGTTGTTTTATCGTGAATTATGCCAATATTACTAAGGGTTTTGCACGACTATTGAAGAAGGACACTACTTTTATCTGGGATGAGCGAGCCTAACAGTCTTTCGACGCTTTAAAGAAAGCCTTGGTATCGGCCCCTCTTCTTAGTCCACCTGACTTTGCAAGAGATTTTTTCCTTTATGTGGCCGCATCTCAAGAGACGATTGGTATGGTCTTAGTTCAAGCGGATGATGTGCTCCAAGAGCATGTTGTCTATTATCTTAGTCGAAACCTAGTAGACGCCAAACTGAGATATTCTCATGTTGAGAAATTGGCCCTTGCGACTATTCATGCAGTCCAACGATTACGGCATTATATTTTGCTTAGGAAAACCACAGTTATAGTGCATGTCAATCCGTTTCAATTTGTGCTCTCACAACGCCTAATTGGGGGGGAATATAATAAATGGATTGTCATCCTTCAAGAGTTTGATCTTGATTTTTCTTCGGCGAAGTCAGTAAAATCCTTGGTTTTCGCAGAACTTATGTCGGATTTTCCAAGACTTGATGAGGAATTAGTCCATGAAGACTCATTTGTGGATGAACATTTGTTTCTTATCTCGTCAACGGACCCTTGGTATGGGGATATCATTATATATATGCAAACTCTGAAGTTCCTTCGCATTATTCGCGAGATGAGTGACGGCGTGTGAGACATCACGCCAAAGACTATGTCATCGTCGGTGAAACTTTGTATCGCTGAGAAAAATAATTTATCCTACGTCGTTGCTTAACTCATGAAGAAGCGGAGCTAGTGCTTAATGATTGCCATGGTGGAGCATGTGGTGGTCACTTATCCGGCTTGCGACAACCCAACGTATTTTGCTAGCAGGCTATTTTTGGCCTACGATCTTCAAAGATTGTGTAAATGCTGTGAAGAGATGTCACCCTTGCCAAGTGTTTGCTCGGAACATGCGCTCGCATCCTGCTCCTTTACATCCGGTCGTCACCGTCGGTCCCTTCACCAAGTGGGGGGTTGATTTTATGGATTGCAACCCAACTTCGGCTGGGGGGCATCATCACATCATAGTGGTCGTTGATTACTTCACCAAATGGGATAAGTCCATTCCAACCGTTAAAGTCGATGGTGCAACTGTAGCCCACTTCGTATTCAATCAAATTATAGCTCGATTCGGTATCCCGAAGGAGACTGTCACTAACCATGGCAGTCACTTTCAAAACAAGATGATGGTGGAATTGTCACTCAAGCTTGGGTTTCGACAAGATCACTCATCTTTTTATTATCCCCAAGCGAATGGCCAAGTCGAGGCAGTAAATAAGTCCCTTAAGGCCATTCTTCAAAGGACCATCCAGCAAAGCAAGAGTAATTGGCATATTATGTTGTATCCTACTTTCTGGGCATATCAAACTGCAGTAAATACTTCCATTGGTTTCTCACCATTTAAGTTAGTTCATGGTGTGGACTCTATCTTATCGATTGAATGCGAAATCCCTTCCTTGAAACTAGCTATAGATCTCCTACCTGACACTTCAGAAGTAGAGCAACGTATGGTCTACCTCGAGCAACTTGACGAGCAGTGTCGGGATGTCGCCGTAGCAATTGATGCCAACAAACGTCGTGTTAAGGTTCAGTATGATAGGTTTGTCCGTCCCCGGCAATATGCTGAAGGCGCTTGGTCCTCCTTTACAACCAAGCTAAAGAACCCCTGGGGGCAGGAAAGTTTAACCCCATGTGGCACATCCCTTACATAGTGAGGCGTGTTCTCGAGAAAGGATCCTATTAGTTGGAGGATAACGAAGGGAACGCCTTGAAGGAGCCTAGAAATGGGCTCTACCTCAAGCAGTATTACGCTTGAGCTTCTAGCTCGAGCTGATACTTTTGTATACTGTTGTATAGGTTTTTTTTGTACATAGTTTAGTTTTCTTTCAATTTTTCGGGTCTTTTGTTTCGCTTCCGTTTGGTTGATAGATGTCAGCGGAATATCCAGTGTTTTTGGGATTCGCGGATGGGGCTAGTCATCATATGCAGAGACTAGCTTCTACTGCGTGGGTTTTTTACTCGCCCAACCATTAGATTGTGTCTTCGGGAGGGGTTATTTGCCATTTTTGAGCTATTTTGGACTAATATGTCATTATAAAGTTCCTTTTTGAGCAGTTTTTTTTTCTGAAGAGAGTGGATTTTTGAACTGTTTCGCGCCTTCGGCAGGTATTTTCTACACCTGGATATAGGTTAGGATGTCATTTCACCTGCATTTTTGCATTGGCCTTATGACCACATTCATAAAACTTAGGTGAGACCCCACTTTTTAACTGACACGGAACCCCTATGCTTCTTTAGAAGTGTCGTTATTTGGCAGTAGGGCTTGTCCGACCATGGGTGCCCTAGTTAGTTCTTTTTTTTACTTTTGACACCCATGTTGTTGTTTCTCCTTAGGATTGGGATTCCTTTGTAGTCACGCCATGAAATTGTGATGAAGACTCATACTCTACTTCATTTTATTTTGGCCATATCCCATGAGGACTCCCCTTTTAAGTCGAGTTGTGAATGCATTGCATCATCCTACTTGCCTTTGAGCCTTGTGTCGGCTCCCTCTTTTCACATTTATTAGCCTGGTGCCTGAGCACTTTACCTTCTGAGACAAGCAGAGCCTTCAATTATCTTTCGCAGCTTGATGACCCTTACCTTGAGGGAACATCCCCCCCCCCCCCCCCGAGTGTCCACATCTTGCACATGCTTCCTTGCATTGATTATAGGTATGTTCCACTGCTTGGAATGTTTCTTGCACTTGACACTCATTCCCTCACTTGTTGTACTATAAGCAATTTTATTCTTTTTCAAGCTTTCATAACATAAAAAAGACCAAAAAAATCATATAACTGAAAAAGCCGGACAAGAAAATATTTACTACCTCTTATTAGCAGTTGTCGTGTCGCCTTTGAACAGAACATTCATATCCACTCCATTCATCATGATTTTGTACATTAGTAGGACCTTAGGAGATGTACTTGTTTCTAAGATCTTACTCCACCGGCTGATTAAGCTTCCAGTCATTATGGATCCTTTGTTGATGCCTCTTGCGTCGCAAAGTATTATTATCATCTAGTACTTGATTCTATGCTGCCTGAGTCTATCCATCTGCTCATGCTCTTGTTCAAAGGAAGTATTGAAACCGAAGTCGGTCACTCCTCATATCTCTTGACTATTGCATGTCGGCCATCCCTTACAGTTCAATTTGTTAGTCTGATTTCTTCCAAATATTTCAACGTAGTTGTTACCTCGTGCTGGTTTATGGGGGATTCATTAATGCCCTCCTTCCAGCGAGTTTCATTCCGTCAACTCCAACTCCTTTATTTTGGAATCAAGACTTAGATTTCGTTGAGTACCTTGAGGCATGCAGTCATTAGTGGTAGGTTCTCTCGCCATTGACAGATTGGGAATTCATCAATGTCCCCTGATCGATGGATCCATCAAGTGTTCAACCTCAACACCCTTATTCACAATTGGTGAATGTACTCTGTGCCTTGATTCCCATTTTCATTATTGGTGGGTTATCTCGCGTCTGTTAATGGTATACACCAATGACCGGTAATCAGATGATGCTACATCACGTTCAACATCAACACCTTTATTCGCTTGATAGGGCATGCACCATAGATGATTTGTGTAGAAGACCCCAAACTTCAGTGGCATTCAATATGCTACTAGTGATCGTGATTGTACATATGAGAGATCAATCTCATACATCAGCAGTTTGTACCTTCAATTTGCATCAGTTGTTTCCTCTTCAACAGGATACCATATCTTACTGTATATTAGGTCATGGCTATGACCACTCATGACATGTATTCACTATATACTGCCTATTCATGGCCATTGTATCATATTGCTATGTATTGTACCGATATGTATCCAGAGATATCATTGTATTATGACGAGTGGGCTACTCCTTCCATTTTTGTCTCCATCACTCCACTTCTGAGATTTATAATGTATTTCGGCATCGTAGTACCTTCTCTGACCTCACACATTAGGGGGCATCTGCTACAACGTATTTTGCCACCTTATGAGCATTGGCACTCATTGGCCTCCATTATTCATTTGATTGACTCAGAACCACTTTTTGTCCTCCAGGAACCCTTATTTCCCTATTTTTGTTCCTGTACGCGAGCTGCTTCACTACAACTCGCGCATACGCAGGTTGTACCACTATAGCCCACATACATCAAGTTAATTAGTAAATAATAGTAAAAACTCTATTTTTTCACTCTAAAAAATGGCCATTGTGACCACTGACCTTTGGCCCTCCATGTATCCTGAAACGAATTGATTCGACCTTTCACCTACCTTTGGAGGGTTATATATTGAGCTATTATGGTGCGTGGAAGGGGGAGAAGGAGAGAGCATCGAAACTCTATTATATTTTTGCCATAGCTTGAGTCTACATCCATTGATCCTAGTTGTTGTGAACCCTTTATGTTCACCTACAAAACTCTTCCATATCTTGTGAAGGACTCATTCCTTTACTCGTGAGTTTGCCATTGCATGGGGGATTGAAGTGGTGGAGACACAAGTGGAGGGACCTAGTTCTTGGTTCAGATGAGTTGCCTGCAAGAGGTTGTATCATGTACTTCTTGTTCAATTTAATATAAATACTCATTTTCTCGTCCAGTTGATGTTGTGAATCGTTGTTTAATATCATTGGGTACATTTGCTTACATATATAGTGGACTATGCTATTTTTTATGCTAACAACTTTCATAGATCGTATGCACTTGCTTGGGTTTATTGTTGAGACTAAGCTGCAGGTTCAAGTGTAGAGATTTGAAATCTCAACAAGGATCTACATAAAACATCTGGTTGAAGGTTGGTCTTTCATTCCACATCTTAGCATTTACATTTATATAGCATGCATTGGGAATTGAGTTGATTTCTGGTAGTCATCTGTCTGTTGTGGTCTACCCCAAGCCATAGGAATTTTTTCTCCGTAACATACATGTCTTCATGTCTACATGGAATGAAACAGAATCGTAGACTCCTTATCTAAGGAAGGCCTTTAGATGGATAAAGTCCAACTTAAGATAATTGAGCAAAGGGGGGAACAATTCTTTGAACTCTACCACAGGTCCTTCATGGAAGCAGGGGATGTAGCAGAATTTATATAAAATGACGAAGGGAATTCAAAAAAATTGTGATGCTTACAAAAGAAATGTTGATATTATTTTGTTTTTTGGTATTGGAAGAAAATTGTAAGTAAAATAGTTTGCATAGCATGGACCCAGAAAGTCCCATTTCAGATTTCATTAAAACAACAAATCTTTGAAGTAGGGGATGCAACAAAAGTTTCATAAAAGAAGGGATTTCAAAAAATTTGGGTTGTTTATCAGAATGATTTACACAGTGCAGACTCAGAGAGACCCATTACAGATTACATTTAAATGATTAATCTGTGATTGAAGCTATCTAGACAAAATGAATGAAGAAATTTGAAGGAATATGTCTCGAACATCTAATAGAGATTTTGTATTTTGAATATATTTTGAATTGCATGTACAAGCAAAAGGCATATATAGTTTGAATATATGCCATGCATATATCTACAAATATAATTTGTACTCGATAGAGAAATAAAATTACGTTTTTTCCAAGGAATATATATATATACGGTTAGTACAATGTACTCATCATTAATATGTTTAATAGTTCAATATAAATACTAAAACAATGTTTTTTACCTAGACTAGGAGAGGTCACGATATCTACAATATTCTCATCTTGTCTCCTAATGTCCTTTTTTATGTTGATGTATTTGTAACTTCGGAAGATATTCTTCTGTGTATTACACTTGTACTTTGTTATATGTATGATGGAGATGTATTATTCCTCCAATCAGAAGTGTCGTCATTTGTATTTGTAAGTGTCGCAAGTGTCGCAACTTATATTTGATGGGTTATTAGACCACTAGTGTGGGGTCGGCCCTAATTATATTATGTGAGTGGGTTATTAGACTTCCTTAGGAGGTTGTCCCAGTTAGTTTATTGGTAGGTCAAGTCAGTGTATAAATAGAGAGGTTGTGTCTCTCATTCTATTCATTAACTCACTCATCCAACTTGCATAGTTGAGAGAGAGAGTTGTGCACAAGTGGAGGAGGAGGAGTATCTGCTAGAGACATCTCTTTGGATTTGATCATTGTGATATTGTATTGTGGCTTATTCTATCTCTGAGGAAGTTGCGGGGTTTTTCACCTTCTTGGTTTTCCCCGAGGAAACTCTGTGTCTCTTGTGTTTATGATTGTTATGTTGTGCATGTTATTCTCTTAGTAGGATCCTAAGATAATGTTTGAATGAAATTATCGAAAAAATTAACATTTTATAACCATTACCTATGTAACAATAGAAACTTATAAGTATACCAAATCTATTTCAAATCATGAATATCATCATGCATTTTATAATTATACACTCATACTACTATCAAAAGGTTGCTTGTCAATTACTTCCTCAATATTACCCATGCTCTACTGCATTAAATACATATTGGCATTAATTTATAGGAAACAATAAACCTTGAGTTCAATTACATTTAATGGTCATTTAGAATTAAAAAATATTTTCCTCAACATTCTATGAGGGACTTTGTGATTTCCCCCCTCCTTGCATACTATCAATTACAACTTGAAACCCGCACATGAACATGAGCTTCATTTCTTCTTAGTGGGTAATCATTTGTAGATATTTCCCTTCATACCATAACATTATTGACACAAATCCAAATTATTTGTTACACTAAAATAAAAATTTGGAAGATTTTATCAATGATGAAATGGTTTACCTTTTTCCATAGTTATAAATATGATAAAAAATTCTAGGTATCCACTATATCCAAGTTTGATTTGGTTGTTCTTTTATAAATTTGCATGGGTGACCTTGGAGGTATCTTATCCTACAAAAATATTTAAGGTGAGATAATGCAATTTTTAAATTGAACAAAAATAATAGCATATTCAATTGAATTTATCATGTTATACCTCCATCCATCTATAAACATCTTACCTTATTTTCACATTTACTTGTCTTTTGCATCCTCGAGGAGAGCCTTATAGTCCATCTTAGGAACTAAAAAGGGTCGCACATACTTGGGATTGTCTTTCTAAGTTAACCTTATATTTATTGATGATTGTTTTCAAATATTTACCTATCAAAGGGAGTATTTCACTTTCATTGAAAATATCACCAATGAGACCCACCATCTATCCCATACTCTCCTTCAAATGAGAAGGTTGTTGGTTAAATCAAGTATGAATTGTTGGCCCAAAATTTCTAATGCGTTATCATGTAGGAACTTCCAAACCATATTATTCCTTTCCAAAGAAATAACATTTATTATTAGTATACAATAAAGATTAAAATCTACTACAATACTACCACACTGTGGAAAATAAATATATTAATAATTATGTTGGATTTTTAGTCATTTCATTGAATTACGATTTTTACCACCATAATCAGTATGGACATTGTCTCGATGCTTTTGGAATGCACTGCTACAGGAAACCATTCATAGGGTGAGCCAAGAATGGGAACGTTGAGGTTATCTCCACCAATATATACATGGTTTATCAAGCCATGGGTAGGGTTCCATGTGATGAGCCAACAGATGTTATGAGAGCATCAAAGATAAGCATATGAGTGATGGCGGGAAGAGACATGAGAGTGCATGTAGGATCAGACAAAGAGTGAAATAATATGGTTGATATGTGACTAATGGCATAGGTTTCGCATGGCTATTTCGACCACAGTACTCATGAAGCACAGTATTGTTAAGAAATATCATAAGTTCCTATGCCAAAATAGCCAATTTTTGTTCATATTTAAGACTAAACAAAATCAAAAAATATTTACTAAAATCAAATAAACAAGTTAAAGTTAATGCATACTTGATATTCACCTGAGTCTTTCGATCAAATTGTCGTGCATATCCTGAAAACCCTCTAAATCATAGTCAAATAAGGAAAGCATTTATTTATTTGTATTTCTAATACTCTTTTCAATTGTGACTCTTGGGTTTGAGTCAATAAACAAGTCATCCTCATCACCCACATTGGGATCATGGGTGGAACCCTACCAACAAACAACATGTTCAATGACAATTATAACATTAATATGAACAAATTATAAATAAATAAAGAGTCATAATCAATTGAAGAGATCTATTTTTGATAGGTGCCTCTATGAGCTACATGGGTCCCTTCTCATGATTATCTTGCCAAAATATTCAAAAAATGTTAATTACATCAAAATAAACAATATGGGATGTGAACATTGTTCAATATAATTAAACATAAACATTTATTATTATGTAAAAATATGAAACATAAGTAACCAAATGATTGCAAGTTCTAATTCTATTATATTCATGTCATAATCTAAATATTAAGTTGTATAAAAAATGAAACATAAGTAACCAAATGATCGTAAGTTCTTCTATTCTATTCAAATCATAATCTATGAACAACTCCTCCCCTATTACTGTTCTTTTGATTGCACATACCACTACCCGATTTCCTTCACATCTCTCAAATATGCAATTGGGTGCCTTTCTCAATGTCACGGATTGTGTATTGTTTGTAAACCCTACACTATTTTTGAAAGCCTTTATCCTTCCATCAATATTTACAGTAGCTCCTTTATTTTGATTAGATTATTTTAATTTTATATAGTTTGCAAAAACTACATATATCTTCATACTTCGCATATATTGGGCCAATCTTGATCCAAACTCCATATCTATAACATGGTCAAACTACTCCATCAATTAAGTTAATTCGCCTTATTTTACCTATATGCAATCATGGAAAATAGTCCTAGACCATGTATAGATGAAGGATAAAATTTGATAAATTCTCTCATTGAGACAAAAGTTAGTGTCTAATTCCGGAAGTCTTTTTGGTTCCCACCCTTTGACTAGATGTTTGTACCTTGGGGGACCTCAATGTCGTCTTTTGTCTCATCATCATAACAACATGTCCCAATTCATCAAGAAACAATTCCATGAGTCTATGATCTTCTCTTCTAACCTTTTGACCCCTCATGTATCTCACCTTATTACATCTAGGTGACCTTCCACTTTCCCCTACTCCTCCTAAACTATCCTCACTCTTTGAAGATAGATCTAAGAGATACCTATTTTGTTATACATACATCAAACAATTTGATGACAATATAGAGTCAATAGCAGATGAAAGAAAATGTGATTTGTAATCCATAAATCAAGATCATGCTATGTATAATTCCTATAGGCGATGGATTATTATTGTTTGTACTTTGTTGTCCCTTGCATACTTGTTTCCTTTTATATCAGTGGACATATTGGATTACTCCTTTGGTGAATAGTAGAATTTGGTTTGTGAGACCCTAAAAGAGAGGTTAAATGTTCCACCCAAAAATAATCTCATCATTCCAAGGTAAAAAAAGCATTTCCATGTGTTTCCAGATAGTAGATATGGTGACCAATGAGGGGTGGTTCATTCTAGAACCCACATGGAAAAGTAGTGACAACATGATAGGGAGTGGATGAATTACAAAGTGGCACATGGTGACTTCATCAATTGTGTTGCATCACCATTGTGGTTTCATCATAAGGTGGTATGTAGTAAACATGTAGAGCAATTGTGTTATTCCATGTGGACGGATGACATGAACATCAACTAATTGGTAGGTCTAATTAGGTACAAGTGAACACCTTGAAAGTGATATGTGGCAAGATAGATGTGAATTCTTAGGAAATTTTAAGGAGATAATTTACATATATCTTCCTAAACCACTTAAATTTCTTTGTATTCACCATTTAATTATATATTGTAACTCTATTATATATTGTAACTCTACCAAATCCATGGAAGGGTCTTTAAGAAATGTAAAACATATTAGTAAGCCATTACATTTCCTTCACAACTATCCACATAAAGTTTTATTATATATTACATTGCATTTGGAAATTCTACGAATATAAAAGCACAATACAGTTTTCCCTTTCCTCTCTGTGCTCATATGGAGAGCTAAATAAAACTATGATTTATAAACTATGGAGGCTTTAATGGGCACACTTAATAAGGAAGAAATCCATATCATATCCACTTACATAAGATCATACGGAATATTATGTAAGGTTTATGAAACATCCAAACGTGAATGTGTGTATCAAGCTTTCCCCTTTGTCCATCTATGCATCCAAAAAATGCCCAAAACCATATTTTATAAATATTTTGGACGCATGGAAGCTCTACACATAATCACTAATCACTAAGGAACATATCCGTACCTCATCCAATCACCTATATAGGAATATATCAATGATGGGCCCACGACATGCATCATGTTGGTTGAATAGATGGCACTCCTGTGGAAGGTATAGGTGGCAATATGTCAATGATTTATTACTAGTTATGATTTTCCCTATACCAAGTAAATTTGTGCAGTTATTTGCTGGAAAAATCATTTTTGTAAGGAGAATCAATATGCTAGTGTTGAGAGGGAAGAATGCCATGTGCAATCAAAAGGGGTTCTCCCAAGCGTAAGGGCCCAATCAGACCTCGCGATGTTTGAAATAGGGAATATGTACGGCTTATGGCCTAGTCACTATTATGATAGTATGAATGAAAGTCTAAAATGCAAGAGGATGCACATGCAAAATATGAACGTAGCTCTACCCTAAATGAAGTATGAAATCCTAATGTAAATGCAATGTTTATTCTACTCTAATTCTTCCTATTCCTACTAGCTTATAATATTAGATATATAATACATATATATTTACCATTATTTTTTACAAATAGTTATTGATTTATCAATGTGAAAAATACAAATAATTGATTGTTAATTAAGAACAACCTATAATTGAGAAACTAGTTATTTAATCCGATATCTATAGGATATAGACAAATAGTTGAGAAGAATAAAGGAATGAGATTGTATCATTAATTAGAGAATGTTTTTCCCATTAAGAAACATTTCTACCAAGATTCTAATAGTTGTAAGCACATAGCAACAATCTATACACATTACAATAATATAATTCTTATTTCTCCCTCAACAACTTGGTCAATGAGAGCTTCCCCCCATTAATTTTCTAAAAGTAGTTTTTACAAAATTGCACAAGCAAAATCCCCTTTCTCTGCTCTCAAGGTTGTATATATGTTGTTTCAATACAAGTAATTGCTCCCTCCTTGGGACTTTTGGCCTTTTCAATTCCAAAATACCCAATTATTATTTTGTCACTTAATAAAACTAAATTCTCCCCTCAACTTTATGTTGAAAGTATTAATTCCAAAATTCATATGTTTCACACAAGTAGCCATTTCAACCATTGACATTGTTGGTAGAAATAAACAAAGTAAATCAATATCTTCTTGATGATTCCTCAAGTGAGTTGGTCTTGGTAAAATTATGATGACCAAGGCCCTATTTGAGCTTTGTGTATTTTCTACCCATCCCAAGCCTTTCACAAGTTTGTCTAATATAAACTCCAACTATGGTAATTGCTTAGAAAACATATCCATTATCAACCATGGACAGTGTTCAAAGGATAAGAATAGGGAATTAGCGAGGATATGGAGTCCCTCTATTTTTTTTCAGTAGAAAAAATCGTACTTTTGTTATTCAAAGGAGAATCAAAAAGTATATATCGAGTCTTCATGACAGTCTTGAAAACTATCCAAACATCAAAAAAGTAAATCAGTCCATGTCGAACATGACTGAGCTATACAAAAATAGCAGATCTTAAACATGAGATAACTTCAAATATGATCAAAATAGGGCCTTCGGGACAGGTCTAGAAAACTATAGTTAAAGGGGATCTTCAAAAATTAAATAAGTTCCATCATCAAGAAGAAGATTGTCTTGATGTTCCTCCTAGAAGAGGAGTCCTTCTTTTCCTGCTAAAGCAATTTTTTAGAGTTCCTCAACTACATAATTTTGTTCTCTATATAAATATGTTTGAACTTGATCAGATGAAAGGTCTTGAAGAGATTTCTTAATCTGCCACACCACGGAGCCAGCTTAGTAACATTTAGGTTGTATAATCCTTGAGCCCATTTTATAGTTACCTTGGAGTCTCCAAAGAATAATAGATTCCCAATGCCAAACCAAGATGCCATATTACATAACAACCAAAGTGTTAATACCTTTGCTTTCATATGTGTGCCTCCGCCACAATTTAGTTTAAATTAAACATGTGAGATAATTTCAAGTATAGAACTGCACAGAAGCCTTCTTTGGCCGCTCCATCACAAAAACCTATAGCTCCACAGAATTGACGAATTAACTTGGGAATTCTTGGAGGTTTTTCAGAAATCCCATCTACTTTTTGTTTTAACAATTGATCCCTCTTTTCTTCGTAATATTTTATCACCCTTATATCATCTTCTGAGAGAGACCTGTCTGCATTTCTAATTCTGATCATTTTGATGTGTTCATCTAACAGCAAGAACTCAGCCTTATCTTTAGTTTTTTTCTCCTTAATCCATTGGGAAACCATACGTTTGAGCTTTTTTAGTTTTGCAACCAATGAATCCATCGGATTTAAACCTTCAGAATATGTCCAACTTAACCAAGAACTTCTAACAAAGGCACATAAATCTTGGTTGGAAAGCCAAGAGGAATTAAATTTGAAAGGATCATTTAGATTTGGGATGTTTCCATCAAATTGAAATAGAATTGGCTAGTGGTCTGAGATCTTTGTATCAGCAACCCAAGTTCTAAATCTTTGAAAAGTTTGTAAAAAAACTATCTTTGTAAGAAATCTATCCAGTCTCTTATGAATACCATCGACCCCACAACGTACATTTGTCCATGTTGGCTCCAGAATAGTGGGAGCAATGTCAACCAGCTCGAACTTTTCAAGAAAATTCGAAAAGTAACCAGCTAAACCATCCAATTTAGTAGATGAACCCCAAATTTTTGCAGAAGATATAGTGAAATTTAGGTCACCTGCAAGAAGAATATTCTTCAAGTTCAGCAGTCCTGAATGTGACAATGAGTCCCAGAAAGCCTCTCTTTCCTTATAAGGCCCATAAATATTTAAGATAGAGACATCAAGGTCCAATTATAAATTCTACCAGCCATTAAGATCCCCCAAGGAGTCTTAAAAGTCCTTAAAGTCATAGCTTTTAGGTTCCAGCAAGAAACCAAGCCACCCGACAGGCCTTTGGCACTAATGGAAGAGATTTCCCAATTTGGGAGGATTTTTGCAATTGTCTCAATTGCATCCAAATCAACACACATAGTTTCCTAGAGAAGCATAATCTTGGGGTTAATATCCATTAAGAGTTTTGATAAAGCCCTAACCCGCGCAGCTTTACCCAACCCACGAATGTTTAAGGACATGACATACATTAAGTCAAGGAGTCAATGGGGTGATGTGCTCTAAGAACCCCAGAAGGAGGACATGCCAAAGGACCATTAAAACCTGCATCAACTCCCTCCAACCTATCAGATATAGGGACGTACCCAGGAGATGACTCCCCCTTATTCACCAAATCCAGGGTTTTCTTTTTTTTCCAGATAGTCACATTTTGAAAATGAATTGAGTTTACCAGAGGGTTGGAAGAAGGATTTTTTAAATAAATTTGTAGGGGAGAGGTAAAATTTTGAGCCTCCGGAGACAAATACCCACATTCTTTAAGGATAAGTGTATCATGTTTAGAATCTTGTGGAGGAGTAATAACAAAAAGGTAGCAATTTCATGTCCCTCAATGTGGTGCAAGTCTTTGATGTATGGTAATTCTTTAACTATGTCTATCTATTCACGAGCTCTACAAGTGAGGCTCCATGATACCCCATTCATATTGGTTATACGTGTGAAGGAGCACAACCCATAGTTGGTCCAATCGAATTGGGCAACTGTGTATCACTTTTCCCTAGAAAAGCAAGGAATGGGTTCTTTGAGAATATCTATTCCTTAATTCTAACCATAAGCTACTCCTGGGAAACTAAATTGTTACCCAAAAACAAAGTAGAAGAATAAAACCACCCTCGTTACTTAAATTTTATCTGGGGTGAATCTTTTGGAACATGGTTTGGTTGTAGGTTTTACGATGGATGTATCCTTTGATGGTGGTTCATACAAGTTGAGAAGTGGTGTCCAAGGAGAGTGGAAGTTGTAAATAGGATGTTGGTTTAACACGCTAGAAAGACAAATGCATTGCAAAATGTGTCCCCCACCACTAAACGTTCTCTCCATAAATATAAAGATATAAATGATTGGGAAATAGGCTACCTACCTCTCAACAAGTGTCTCTAAGTGTCTCTAGCAAGGAGTTGAGCTAACACTAACTTGGCATATTCTCCTTTAATCAAGAACTACTAGAGACTTGTCTTTTATGACATATAGGAATTGTAAAGTTTCCACTTTATCCATAGTATTATAGGAATTGTAAAGTTTCGACTTTATCCATGGTATTTTCTTTTTTGAATGATGTGGTTCAGTGGTGGCTCTCACACTATATTACTCCCATGTTAAATGTTATCGCTTAGCACCACATTATGAGGGAATAATGATATATCACGTGATTGCAAAATTTTGGGGAATATGATGTCTACCACATTATATTGGAATTAAAATGAGCGTGATATGTATCGAATTTTTCCAAACTTTGGAACGAGTGTGGTATGCATTTCTCTTGAATTTTGGAACGAGCACGATATGTATCACAAGATTTCAAACTTTAGAACGAGCACGATATGTATCACAAGATTTCAAACTTTGGTACATGCATGATAAGTAGGTAAGTCCTCAAGGAATGTCATATTTATTGTGTTTTTTGAACTTTAGGAGGAACACATTTTTATTGTTAAGCTTTTGATGATTGTGATATATCGTCACATTCACCCAAACTTTCGAGAACTAAGATGATATATATCACATGCTTTCAAACTTAGAATAGAGTACGATGAACTATCATTTGTTTTTGAACTTTGTAGGGCAAAGGATATTATCACCACTCTTAACTGGCCTTGAAAATCATCACTAATATAAATTTTTCAATGGATGCACACATCGTCCTCCTCTTCCAAATTTTAGAAGAGTGTGATGTTGGATCATCTTCAACTTTGTAAAGGACGTGATGCATTATTGCAAAGTTTTAAACTTTAAAATGAATATGATTTGTTAACATAGTTTTTTTGGGGAGCGTGATATATCATAGTCTATAAATTTTGAAGTATTGTAATGATATGAATATATCATGTTCTCATTGAAATCTTTTTTGGGCATTCAGTCAAAACTTTAATTCTTTTGGATACATGTGACAAGGGTCCCTTACCAAGATGTTGGAAGTCTTGAGCGTATGTGCCAAAGTCATGTGAACCCAAACCTTTCGGTATATGCACTATGCATCTAGTGATTTAATCTCTAAGAGGATGCACCCAAACCAATTATACCTCATTGTGATTAAATGAATGGTCCTGACAATAAAGGCTTTGAGTTCCTTTCAAAGTGATAGAAATAAACAACCACACAATGATCTTTAACAAGAAAATGTCAAGAGCCAACTCTTAAATGCAAATCCCCAATGCTGGTAGAATCTTGGATGCATCGATCATAAATCAAGTTTTTCAAAATTTATGGAGGGCTCCCCAAGTCATGAAACTTGGCTAGGAAGTTGTTGGGATCAACATAGAGTGAATAGCATTCCAAAGGATAATTAGTCGAACTATTTATGAGCACTTTAAAGGAGAGCATTCATCATGAGGTATGTCTCTTTGAACCTAAATCATTAGAGAATTCTTTTGGTTTGGCAAGTGAAGTTGAAAGTAAAAATAGATATACTATAAGGGTTGCTACTAACACTTGTATAGAGGGAAATGTTCCCCTACCCGATCTCATTCATCCTAGAAGGTTGGCACCTTAGCAAGTAGAGGAAAGAAGAGCAAAGGGACTATGTTGCAATTCTAATAGAAAGTACAATAAGGGGAATCAGTGCAATCAGAAGAAATTATTCCACATTGATTGTGAAGAGGAAGAAGATATAGAATTGGAATAGTCTCAAGAGGTAGATCTAGAAAATACTACTCCAACCATATCTTGGCATGCATTGGCTAGAATTAGCACTCCTCAAACTCTTGGGATAGAAGGATATATAAGAAAACAAAAAGGTAGTAGTTTTGATTGATTCTAGTGGTACCCATAACTTCATTAATTGCAAATTAGCCAAACTTACCAATTGCTTGATATATCCAAAACCAAAATTGCAAGTAAGAATTGCAAATGGAAGTACCATAAATTGTTCAAGCAAGTGTCATAGTATTAAGCTTACTACGGGGGGGTATTTATTGGATAGTCTAATGATTGCAATCCAAATGGGTGGTGTTGATGTTGTATTAGGGGGCCAATGGCTATAATCATTGAGAATAGTAGCTCTTAATTTTTAGGAACTTTGCATGATATTTTCCTCCAACGGAAAGGAAATTGAACTTAGAGATATTCCAGGGAAACCCCCTAAAGTGATAATCTCTAACAACATGATGAAATTGCTGAAAAAGGGACACCATGGTGTAATTGCACAATTGTGATCACTAGATGTCCAAGCATATATACCCTTTATTCCATTGGGTCTCCAAGAAGTTATCGACAATTATTCCAAATTATTTGGAGAGATGCCTAAAGGTATTCCACCTACTCGATATCATGACCATGTTATTCACTTGCAACCAAGAAGTGCATCACCTAACATCAAACCCTTGGTTGTATAGTGACAGCCAGAGTTCCATTCATCTTGAAAAGAACTCGGAATTCCATTCCAGGACTAAACATATACAGCTCAAGTACCATTTCATACGCTCAGTTCTGGAAGATGAACTGTTGAAGCTGGAAAAGATACATACTAGCCAGAATCCTGCAGACATGTTCACAAAGGTAGTGACCAAAGAGAAACTGAGTTCCTGCTCGGTTTCAGTTGGCCTTCTAGCATGAAGGTGAAGATGAGAAAGTTGCCAAGTCCAAGGTCCAGCAAGTGCAACAGCGGTGGATATGTTGTGATCAGTCTCCAAGTGGGAGATTGTTGGTTATGGAGCCTGATCTCCAAATTCAGAGATATTATTATTCAGCCGTGTTTGTATCCCAGCTCTATATGATATGTAAAAAGGACTGTACAATCACCCCAACGGGGGGTGTGGGGGGGGGGCGAAGCCTCCCCCCACCGGGGTCTGGGTTTGGGTAACCCGTGGTATTTTCCCATTGTATCTCCCTTATAAAAGAAAGACATTGTAATACGGCTAGGGTTGATGTATTAGGTTTTATGCATTGTAAAGATCTATGAGATCAAAAGAGAGACTGTGAGACAATGAAGAGGAAGTGCAGCGGTTGTGCTGCAGGTTGTATCCCTTCACTTTGCTGGACGGAATAATAATAAGTACTGGCAACTTCAGTGTGGACGTAGCCCAAGTTGGGTGAACCACGATATATCTGTGTCTCTCTTGTAATGTGTATGTGTGAGTATATTTGCATTTCTGTTTATTTTTATTGCTCTGCGATCCTGTTTTTCTAACAAGTTACAAGTTGAAGCTACATGGCAGCTCATGGTTCATTCATCTACAACTTGTTCTTGCATCTCTTTCACATTATCTTGCATATCTTGCATATTTGGGCCCCTTGAGGAATTGCACCCTTTGTGAGATGTTGATATCTTTTTGAGAGTCCATGAATATTCATTTATTTGTACTTTGATATATATACTCTGTATTTACTGTTCAGAATACTCTCAGGTTGAAATACCAAGTGAAACTATGCAAAAATATCAAACAATGCATAAATGATGCCATTTTCTCTATGTCTTGTTGTTGGAGCTTAAAGAGCCATTATTTCGAGTTGTATCAGTCATTATCTGTGATTTTGTTGATTTATGGAGTTTCATTAATGTTATGAAGAAGTTTCATTAGCATTTCACAAGTCCTTGGCACCTAAATTTCGAATTTCATAACATATGGTGAAAATTACTAGCTTTCCCCCCTATGTGAAGACTTGCATATAAACATCTAATTTAAGGGAGTTTAAGAAGGTCATAAGAACTAATTGATGATACTTGGGGATCTCATTAAAGTCATTTATCATTAAAATTCCTCCGTTCTGAAATTTGGAAAGGTTTAACATCATTTGGAGATCCATCTTTGACCACTACCCCTGGGGGATTGGAGCTCGATTTGACTAGTACATTTCCCTACTTTGTCCATATTGTAAATGAATGTTGCATAAGTGTTTTAAGGTTTTTTAGCCATCCATAATCCTCACTTATATGTTTGAATACCTTCCAAACTCACTTAGACTCCATTTGGAAGCATTTGGAGCCATTCGGAAGCAGTTGAGTTAATACTAGTCTAAGGGTTGAATTGGTTAAAAATTGCAATTTTTCCTAGTTTGTGCAAATTCTTAAAAAGGGACACTACAGGGGATATGATTTTTGTCTCAATCCCTGGGGCATTGAGATATCTATGGTTAACGTCCCTCTCTTAAGATTTTCCTCTAGCACTTGCAAGCTAGGGCATCACCTAGCAACTATAGGGTTCAATAGGAGATCCTAACTAGGGAAAATGAAGAAGTCCAAGGTCCTAATAGAAATAAAGAACCCCTATGGAGTAAATTCCCTCCATACAAAGTTGACCGAATATTGATGAAATCCCTAATTCGAAAAAATGTAGCATAAACCACCATTAAACCTAACTCGGAGCATAACTTACAAACATTCAACAAGAGATGAGCAAAGAAGAACCTTTAGGTCACACTTGTGCATGATTCATTCCAACTACTCTAGCATCAACCATGTGCATGTGCAAGAAGAATCCCTAGAAGATCATTCCATTCACCATCAAGCAAAAAAGATCATCCCAGGAGAAGTGTGCATAACCATAGAGACTCAAAGAGTAAGAGAAAAAGATACCCATATTTGAACCCTTGTCTTATGATTTCAAAATGGAGAGAGTATGTCTATTCATACTTTCTCAACCTCAACTTTTTTAATTTGAGCCTACAAGTCTAATAATTAAATAATAATATTTTTAGGGTAAATTCCTCACAACTTAAGGATTTAGCCCTAAAATAGACAAAAATAGCAAAAATAGACTAAAGTAAGGCTTCACTTAATGAAGTGGTGATCCAAAGGGGGGTGTCATGCCCCAACTAACCCCAAATGATGATTTTCCCTGAACACCCCCCTTTCCAACTTGTAGGGTCATATGGTGGAAGGATGACATCATAGGCTAGAGACCCTAGAGGAGGGGTTTCTGAGTGTTGAAAATAGGTCCAAGTGGGTGAAAGAGGTGTGTTAGATAGGTGGAAAAAAACATTTACAAAATGAAATAACCTCTGCATAACAAAATACAAGGTTGTCATGTGCCACAGTGGGTCACCCCCAACTGCCCCGGACACTAACCCATGGGCCTAAAGCCCTGCATGGTGGGGACACCCACACATCGAAGGGGCAGTCAACTATGCCACAAATCCAAGTACTTCTAGGAATGAAAGCAAGGGAGCCTTCCATGACCAATCTGGGGGGAAAACAACCCCTAATCCAAAGATCCATACAATATACCCCACTTTGGCCTTTACAATGAAAATTTGAGACCCCCCGCTCTAGGTCTATCCCTAGTGATACACTGTTGCAGCTCTGATGCGTAACACTAGCTCCAATTGTGGGACATGCGTTCTTCCCGGGAGTGTATGAGAACCCCTAGGATCTTATGGGTACCTGTCGACCTACACACGCATCTAACAACAAATACATTAAATGCATCGGAGGTAGACACTTCCATCATGCCTTGTTCAAAACAAAATGTAAATAACTTAGAATGCAAGAACAACAAGTGCAATGCATAAATAATTGTAAATGATAAATTCAAAATGAAACTATGTCTATTACAATACAAGAGAACGGGATGCCCATAAGGCATCAAATACCACCCATGTCATACTTTTTCAAAATCTGCCCATTGACGTGAAAGGGCAGCTTTTCTCCATTCAAATGGCTCGAGCATAAGGAATTTGTACCTACAACATCATCAATTTGATATGGTCCTAACCAAATACTTTCAAACTTACTGTATTTACCTGCTTGTTAATTTCTTTTGTTCCATACGAGGACAAGATCACCTTTTTGGAAGTTTCTCTGGTGAGTCTTCTTATCAAACTGTGTATCAAACTTACCTTTGGTTTTCTCTTGATTATGTGAGAGGTGGTCAAAATATTTTCTGCAAATTTTATCAAGTTCTATTAGTTGGTTAATTCTTCATTGAACAACAACTATATCCGGGATGTGTTGTTGGAGGATCTTGTATGCGGGAAGCTTCAGATGGATGGGCAACGTAACATCAATCCCATATACCAACTCAAAAGGGATTTTTCTAGTTGATTCTTGGCGTGTAA